>NC_033676.1:34976245-35179110 GCF_000165445.2 Microcebus murinus
CCAAAAAGGGAGATATAACAACGATTTCCCCAAAGAGATACAATATATACATTTATGAGTACTACAAAAATCTTTATTCACCACCCAAAAATTGATAAAATGTGAGGAAAAATGGACAATTTTCTAGAAACACAATAGCCTCCCTAGGCTCATCAGGAAGAATAGAACTCCCTGAACAGGACCAATTTTCTCAACTGCCTGAAATAGAAACCAGCAATTAAAAAATCTCCTAAAAAGGAAAAAGTCCTGGTCAGACTGCTTTTTTTTCCACCACCCGATTTTACCAAACTTACAGACTAGTACGCTATCTTTGCAGAAACTATTCCACAACATCGAGAAGACCGAAAACCGTCCCCAACACCTTTTTTGGAACCGCGGAAATATTACTCTGATACCAAACCCAAACAGGAAGGATGCAACCAAACCGGGAAAGCTTACCAGACCAATATCCCTAAATGGAAGTATAAGATGCAAAAATTTTCCAAAACCCAAAATCTTAGCTAAACCGAATCCGGAAGCTTATTAAAAAAATAAATTCCATCACAAACCAAAGTGGGCTTCATCCCAGGATGCGAGGGATGGTTCAAACATACGTAATCTTTGTAAATTGCCAATTCGCCACATAACACAGAAAGCCAAACCAAGGACAATGGATTTTTTCAATAAGATTCGGAAAAAGATTTTGAACAAAATTCACACCCCTTTCATGATACAACACTTTAAGGAAAAATAGGCATAGAAGGGGACATACCTAAAAAAATGATACAAGTCATATATGACCAGAACTCAGTATCCAACATTATACTGAATTGGGGAAACTTGAAGCATTCCCCCTTTAGGAACTGGAACCAGACACAGGCTCTGCCACCGTATCTCCCACTTCTATTCAACATAGTGCTGGAAGGTCCTGGGCTACAGGCAATCAGGACAGGAAAGTGGAATTAAAGGTATCCAAAATGGGCAGGAAGAGATTGAAACTTTCATGTTTGCTGATTATATCGAGTATTATTATTTAAGAAAACCCCCCACAAAGGATTCAACCAAGGAAACTCCTGGAAACTGAATCAATGAATTTAGTAAAAGTCTCAGGATACCAAAATCAATACACAGGAAATCAGAGGCTTCATCATACGCCAACAACAATCAAATTGAAGAACCAATTAAAAGACTCAATACCCCTTCCCACAATAGCAACAAAGAAATTAAATGTACCTAGGAGTATACTAACCCAAAGATAAGAGGACCTCTCAGTGGAGACTATGAAACACTGGGAAGGAAATAGCCAGAGGATGTAAACAGATGGAAATCCAACCATGCTCGTGGATCAGCAGGACTCAACATATAAAAATGTTCGTATACTAAGCAAACTGACTGGATCTTACAATTCAATGCATAACCTCATTAAAAATCCATTCAGGCATTCTCACAGATACTGAGCAAAAAAATAATTTTTATGCTTTGTATGGGAACAAAGGAAGACCCCGAGTATCAGGAGCGAATTCTAGCGCAACAAAAACAAAATGGGAGCGGCATTAATATGGCCAGATATCGAACTATTATTACCAAAGGGCTGTGTTAGTAATTAAATCAAAATGGTATTGGCCACAAAAATAGGGAATATATTGACGGCCAGTCGAACAAATGTGGGAATCCTGATGTAAACGCGTCTGATATAGCCATCTAATCGTTGACAAAGCAGACAAAAAACATACACTGCGGAGAAAAGCGATCCCTTTTCAATAAATGGGTGCTGGGAAAACTGGGATTTAATCCGCCCCCCAACCCTGTAGTGAAGGCTAAAAAGAGGACCACACCTTCACCTCTACAAAAGGGCCAAACTTCACGCTGGATAACAACTTAAAACCTAAGTATGAAACTATAGAATTCTAGAGGAAAAATGTTGGAAACACTCTCCTAGACATCGGCCTTAGGCCAAAGAGTTTATGGAAGGAAGTCCCCAAAGGCACATCACAGGCAGCAACAAAAATATAAATAAATGGAGCATGATCCAAAACTACAAAGGGCTTCTGCACAGCCAAGAAATTGTCATGAAAGTAAGAAACAGACAAGGCCTACAGAATTGGGAGAAATTTTTGCTGCCCTACTTTATCCGATTAAGGGGCTGATAACTAGAAATATACTTAGAGAACTCAAGCCAAAAATCAGCAAGAAAAAAATCAAAATAACCCAATTAAAAAGTGGGGCAAAGACTTGAACAAGAAACCTTATCTAAAGACAGAAGAATGGCCAACAAACATATGAAAAAATGCTCATCATCTCTAATCATCAGGGAAATGCAAATCAAAACTACAATGAAGATATCACTTAACTCCAGTTAGAGAAAGCCTTTATTCAAAAAAAGTCTCCAAACAATAAATGCTGGCGTGGATGCGCTGAGAGAGAGGAACACTGCCTACACTGCTGGTGGGACTGCAAAACTAGTTCAACCTCTGTGGAAAGCCAATGTGGAGATACCTTAAAGTGATACAAATTGAATCTACCATTTGACCCAGCAATCCCATTGTTTGGGCAGCTACCCAAAAGATCCAATGACACTCTACAAAAAAGACACCCTGCACTCGAATCTTCTATAGCAGCACAATATCATAATTGCAAGGCTTGTGGAAACAGCCCAAGTGCCCATCAATCCCAAGAATGGATTAATAAAATGTGGTATATGTATACCATGGAGTACTATTCAAGCTCTAAGAAACAACGGTTATATGCACATCTTATATTTTCCTGGTTAGAGCTTCGACCCATACTACTAAGTGAAGTTTCCAAGAATGGAAAACAAGCACCACATACTCACCAGCAAATTGGTCTTTTGTTCTAGGTCCTGGAGGCTTTTTGTGGTTTCTTTGTGTTGGTTATTGAGTTGTTCTTGCAAGTGGGTGAGTGTTCTTATGATCCACATACGAAATTTCTCTTCTGTCATTTTGGTTGCCTGATTTTGGTTGGTTTCTGTTTCTAGGAGGCTGGTGCTCCTCTTTGAGAGTGTGTTTTCCATTTGGTTCTTCATATTTCCCAAGTTTCTTTGCTGATTTCTTCCCATGTCAATCAGTTGTTGTTTCTTTCCTTTAGGTTTTTGTTTGGGTATTCACACACCTTGTTTAGTTTCTGAGCTAGTAGGTCGTATCTGTGGGTGAGATTCCACCACTCCCTGTATAATTAGTCAGTAGGTGCCGTGAAAAGGCTGTGTAGGATGCCCTTCCTGTCAGTAGGGGCACTTGCTTGGAGGAACAGGCTATGCTGTTGTTTTTGTGTCATGTTATCAGCTCTTGTTCGTGTAGGGAGGCACTCTAGTGCCTCAGGTGGTTGGTGGGGCCCCAGAACTTCCAGGTGTGTCCTTTTCTCTCCCTCAGTGAGGACTGGTCTAGGAGATAGTCTGCGCAGAGCTGGGTTGGGTAAGCCTGCCCTCAGGCATCACCAATGCCATTAGCAGGGGTCAAAGTTCTGTACTCTGCTTCCATGCAAAGCTGACAGGGAGGGGCTGGAAAGGCCCTGTTCAGCCAGAAAGTCTGCATGTGGGGGTGGGGCTGTCAGAGACCCGCAGTCTGGAGTGGGCCTCGCTTCTTTCCACCCTCCCCAACTCCGCGGCTACTCCTGGGCCTCTGCCAGCAGGCCAGACCACACGCCACCAGGTCTCCCCGGACTGTGATGCCGGCAGGTAGGTTCCCTGCGCAGGAAGCCACCTGGACTGGGCGTATGGCCTCCTTTTGGGAGTAGGGTTGCCCTCTAGGACACTGATCTGCCCCTGAAGGCACACACACCTCAGTAGGCGGTTCACGTATATCCCTTCTGTGCCCCGGGTAATGTGAGACCTCGGTGCACGGGATCTGGTCTGCAGGTCTGACCTCTGGGTCCCAGAGTTCAAACTGTATCCCCACCAGGGAGAGGATTTCCGGTCCCAATTCACCCACAGGGAGCCCAAGCTGGATCTATGTCTCTCAACCTCAGGGTCTGCCCTGTTCTCCTGGGATCACCGTGCCAGCAGCACCTGGGAGGGCTGGCGGGTAGGGAGCTCACAGTATGAGTTCCCCTTAGTCAGCTGTAGGGTCCCAAAAGGGAAGGTCCCATTCCCTGTAGGTGCCTCTGGCTGGTGGCTATATTGTCTCTTTGGGCAGCCGAGGGTAGGGTCGGGGAACGGGAGAAGGAGGCAATATGGCGCCTGCCAAGCGGCTTGGGTCTGTGTACACGGAGGTGCCCTGCGCGATTTGGGAGCCTGGTGCCGTGTCCGGTACAGGCTCACTGCTAGCTGGCGGCGGTCGTCTCTGGGCTGGTGTCCGCAGGTCTCTCCACCCGCTGGGGAGCCCACCAGCAGCACGGGATGCAGGGGAGGGGAAACAGCCTATCCACCTACCCTTCCCGCTGGTCTCCGGCCTGCTCCGTCGGTCTCAGCTTCCAGTTCTCCTCCGCAACCTCCTCCCGTGGAGTCTCCCTGGGTCTCAGGTACCCCTCCTTCCGCCCCTCGTCTGCTGTATGCTCGTCTTCTTGCTTCTTTTTTCTAATTTCTGCTAGAATCTGTCTTTTCTGCAGAGACACTTTGTCTGGTGGTGTTTCTTGTCCATCATCTTGATCCTCCCCCTTATAAAATATTTTTAATGCAACTTACAATTTTCATATTTTGCCTGATCCGAAAGACATATGAATTAAAGAAATCTTAGAATTGTAGAAAAAAACATTTTAAACAGTAGCTGATCATTTAATAAGTTCTTAAGTTAACAATGGGACTCAATGTTTATGGGATGAACTTAATGAATAGATAAAAATTATTTCAGATTAGCAGGCACATGTTTACAATGATGTTTCAACAGGGCATAATAGATAATCTACTTCTTAGCTACGTACACATTCCCTCTAGAATTCTTTTAACATGTTAATAAACAAAAAATAACTAATAAGAGGACAAATTTCACCTCAGCCTTTTTAAAACTTCCAAATGGCTGTGGGTTCTCTCTTATTTTTCTCCTTGTTTCTTAGCTTTTATTAGTTATGTACACTTATAGTTTTCTCCCTTCTAGTATTAATACATGTTGCAAGACTTTGGAGTCTGTTTCCTATGTTTCTCCCCACTGGTGAGTGCTTACACTGCATACTTCATACTGAATTAGTGAACGTCTTTGCTCTGTTGTCTTATGTAGGGCTGACATTTGACTGACAGGCTATATACAGAGTGTGGTATAACCTCTGGTTCTGGGGATTGAGTCCTGATTCTGTCACTAGCTGGGGAAACTGAGGAAACTCAATCCCTTTGAGCAGCCACCTTCTAATCCATAAAACTGGGGAAATACTAGCACATACTTAGATTTGTGAGGATTAAATTTGACAATGTATGTAAAATGCTTAGGACATCATGAGCTTAATAAGCTTATAATTTGAGTTTATAATTATGATAATAAGCTTATAATGATAAGTTTAATATGCTTATAATTATAATGAGCTTATAATTTGTTGAAGATTTATGAACACTCAGAAGATGAGGGGGAAGAGGATCTTTTTGGACCTGGAGGTTGCAGTGAACAATATTCTCAACTGTGTCAGAGCAAAGTTGTTTGTGTTCCCAATTGAGAATCTGTCCTTAGGCATCTTCTGACTTTACCATATACTGTCTTGCATCACAGTTATTTTACAGGTATCTTCTCTCTTACTAGGATTATAAACTCCTTGATGCCCTAAGCACATCTGTGCTGATCACTATTGCTCAAACATAGTCATACTAAGTTCATGAGTCGAATGAATCCATTCAATAATGTGGCTAAGGAATATACACCTAATCCTCTTAAAATCAAATTCCTTTTATGATTTCAATGTGTATAAGCAGTATTTAACTTCTAATACATTTTTTTCTAGGTGCATATGACAGAAAAAACAAGCCTCCTGGTACAGTAGACCCTTGTTTCTTCTCAAAGACTGACTTAGGCAGATTTGGATGTTCACAGATTGATTCTGAGCCTTACTCTGTTATTGCAAATCCAGCAATGAATTTTGAGAACTACTGGAATATATGAAAACACCACCCATCATAGGACTGTGAAAGCGTTCACGTGCTCAGCTGGTAAGAGCTAGAGCAGAGAAAGGGCTGTGGTTTCTAGAGAGAAAGAAACACTGGCCAGGGTGATTAGCTGTTGGGAAATGATGACATGGCTAGTTCTTATCTTCAAAGTGGCTGAAAAATTAGGAGAGGTCACGATTTAGCAATAGCTAAAAGGGGTTTCTAAAGAGTTCTTATCATCTGTGAAGACTTGGGCAGCTGAGAAATGTTTGGCTTTGGGAGTTTATATGATGTGTTTGGGGAGGGAAGTTGGAAGAGGATAACTTGCTTGGAAGACTGGGAGGAAGGCTTATCCATGAGAAGGGTTAGACCCTAACCCTAACCCCAACCAGAAGACCAACCCTAACAGCAACACCAGAGCCTAACACAAAAGTCCCCTATGCCCCAACAATATCGCTAATGCCCTAAACACAAAACCCTGACCATAAACCCTTAACCCTAAGCGTTACCCCTTAACCCTAAGCATAACCCCTACCCATATCAGGCCCAACACTAATTATTAACCCTAACTCCAATCCTAAAACCAACAGTAACCCCTAAACCTAATAATAACCCTAAGGCTAACCCAGGACCCCCTAAGCCTGAACAACATAATCAAACACTAACCCATTAACACTAACACTAACCCCTAATCCATAACCCTAAACTCTAACATTAAACCTAACCCAACCAAAACTCTAACACTAACCCCTAATATCTAAAGCCCATTCCCTAACCCTAATCTGTACCTTAATCCTAACCCTAAAACCATAACCCTTAAACAACATCCCAAAATCACTATGCCTACACCTAAGTCTGACCCTAACATGAACCCAAACCTAACACTAACCCTACGCCTAACGCCAACCCCAAACCTAAGCCAACCATAACTCTAACTGTAACCTGAACTCTAACCGACCCTAACCCAAACCTAGACCTACCACTAGCCTTAACCCTAACCTCTTATACCACACTGAAACCATAACCCGAATGTCCAAACTAAAACCAACATCTACTCATAACCCAAACCTTAACACCAAGCACAAACCTGACATTAACCCCTGCAAACAGTACTGATGCTAAACCCCGAACGCTAACCATAAACACCTAAACTCTAACTACTAAACCTAAACCATAACCCCAACCCTGATCCCAGTGCTAACCCTTACAACTGATCCTAACCCCAACCTCCACACTACCCCTATACCTAACCCCTACCCTCTACCTTAACCCTAACTGTAACCCACACCTAACCCTAACCATAACCCCAATCTCTACCCCAACCCCTAACCCTAAACCCTAACCCAAACCTAACCCTAAAACCCTAACCTTACCCTCCAATGCCTAACCCCAAGCCCTAAGCCCTAGCCCTAACCATTAACCCCTAACCCTATCTACAGGCCACAAAGGACCCTAACTCCAAACCCCAGCCTCCTAATCCCAACTATAAACTACCAGTAACCCTAACACCAAAAACATAAACCTTAACTCTAACTGAATTCTAACGGGCACAAAAAAGGAAAACAGATATCCAAATTTGAATTTTAACCTGATCCAATTTTCAAGTAATTTGGAACCATAATTCACAATTTCACCTGATTCTAATTGTTTTTCTTTAACCCTATTTTAAGATTCTCCCTATTGTAACCTTGAATCAAGTACCAACTCTAAACATTAAACAGAACCCAACCTCAATCCTAACCATAAACCCTAAACACTAACAACTCTAAACCCTAACAAACCTAAACCCTAACAGCCTAACTCATAACAGTTAAACATGATTATTAGTATTATTATTATTGAAACAGAGTCTGATTTTGTTGACCAGGCTAGAGTGGGTGTTGTGGCGTCAGCCTAGATCACAGCAGCATCAAACTCCTGGGCTCAAGCTATCCTACTGCCTCAGTCTCCTGAGTAGCTGGGACTACAGGCATGTGCCACCGTACCTGGCTAATTTTTTCTAAATATATTAGTTGGCAAATTAATTTCTTTCTATTTATAGTAGAGACAGGGTTTTGCTCTTGCCCAGGCTGGTTTCGAATTCCTGACTTTGAGCTATCTGCCCGCCTTGGACTCCCATGGTGCTAGGATTACAGGCGTGAGCCACCGCGCCGCGGATAACAGTTAAACCTTAATGCTTAACCCTAACACAAACCCAACCCATAACCCTAACCCCAACCCTATATCGTAAACATAATCCACCCCAAAATCCAACCTTAACCCTAACCTAATGATAAACTCTTAACCCTTAACCTAACCCTTAAACCCTAACCCTCTACCCCTACCCTCTAATCCTAATCCTATAACCCTTTAAATCTAACCCAACCACAAACCTCTAATGCTAACCCGACCCTGAACCAGACCCCACCTCTAACCCATTAGCCCTCTAACCACCCACTAAACCACTACCTTTCAGCATTTCACATTTTCACCTGATCCCAAATTCTATTCCTTTATCCCTAATTTCAAGTACTCCCTAATGCAAGCCTGACTCAAACACCATAACCTTTAAACCGAATGGAATCACAACCCTAGCCCCAACCCCTAAATACTAAAAACCCTAAACTATAACAACCCTAAAATTGAACAAGACTAACTCTTAAATCCTTAAACCTTAACCCCAAACCCAACCCATAATCCTAACCCTTACCCCACCCTAAACCTAAATCACAACCCTAACCCAACCGAACTCTAACCTTAACACTTAATGCTAAACCTCTAAACCTGCACCCTAAACACAATCCCCAACGCTAACCTCAAAATCTTAAAGATCTAAACCACTAAACTCTGAACCCCTAATGCTAAACCCAAAACTCTAAACCACTAACCCTAAACCCAAACAATGATGACCTACACCCTAAGTGATAACACCCAAACCCTAACAACTAAAATCCTAACACCATAAAACCCAAAAAACTAAACCCAAACCTTCTAACCCTAACCCCCTAACCATTAACCCTAAACCTCTAACCCTAACCCTAAACCTAAATCTAAACCCTAAACCCTAACCTAAACCCCTAACCCTTAATCCTTAAATCATACCCCACCATAACCCCTAACCCTAAAACCAAACCCCTAACCTTAAACCCGGAACTCCAACCAAAAACTCTAACCCTCTAACATTAAACATCTAACCCACTAACACTACTTCCATAATCCTCCAATCTTAACCTCCTAACCCAAACCCTAAAACCCAAAAACTAACCTCTTAACCCTAACCCCGAATGCTAGACCCTGACACTGAACTCTGAACCCAACCCTGACCCCACCTCTAATGCACTGACCCTCTAACCTACACTCTAACCATCTAAACACAACCTCTAATCCTAACATTCTAACCCCAACCGCAACCCTAACCCTAAAACCGTAACCCTAACCACTAACACAAAACCCTCACCACAAAACTTCACCCCAATCCTCACCCTTCATACTCAGCCTTATGCTTATCCACACCACAACCCCCACACTGACCTTCACCCTCATCCTAAACCCTAACCCCAATCCCTAAACCCAATGCCAATCCCAGCCCCATCCTAATCCTAACCCCAACCCCTAATCCCTAACCCTAACCCAAACACCTAACCCTTATCCCCTAACCCTTTACACTAACCCCTAACCCTAAACTCTAACGAATAACCATAAACTGTAACCCCAACTTAATTCTAACTGCACTACTGTTCAGGCAAGTGTTACAGCCATTGACCAGGGAGAGAACTGAGCGGCACACAGAGGGTCGGAGAATCAGCTTTCATTTCGCCGGTGGGCTCAGAGGGGCACACCACCAAATTCTGAGCACCTCTTCTTTATTTCTCTTCAGTCTTAGACATTTCTTGGGTCACACACAACACATCAACTATGAGCATGCACCACCAAATTATCCAATTAACGGTGGGATTAGTAGGCTAAGCCATAAGCTTCACCTGTATCCAGTCAGCAGTGGATTTAGCCAGGCGGAGGCATTTCTCTATAATTACAGAGTTAAAATTATATCCAAATTTGAATTTTAATGTGATAGTATTTCCAAGTCCTTTGGAACCATAATTCATATTTTACCCTCACTTGAATTCTATCACTTTTTCCCATTTGCAAGATCACCCTAAAGTAACCATGAAGCAAACACCGACCCTAAGATTTAAACCAAAACCAACACAAACCCTACACTAAAACTCTAAATACTAAAATCCCTAAACCCTAAGAACCCTAAACCCTAACAAGCCTAATGCTAAAACCCTTAAACATTAGGCCTTAACCCTAACCCCCAAAACAACCCCTAACCCTAAACCAAACCAAAACAACTGAACCCCAAACCCAACACTAGTGCTAACACCCAATGCTAACCCTGACCCTAAACCCTAAATCAAACCCAAAACCCTAACCAAAACCCAAAATCTTAAAGCCCTGATCCCCTAAAACCCTAACCCTAACCCTGAACCGTGACCCTAATCCTAACTTGACTACTGATCCTACACCTACACCCTAAACAGTAACCCTAACCCTAACTCCCTAACAACCTAACCTAACACATTAAAACCCTAACACCCTAAACCCTAACACCTTAAACTCTAAACCCCAAACCTTAAACTCTCTAACCCTTAAACCTCTAACCAGGGGTCCTCAAAATTTATATTCAGGGGGCCAATTCTCTATCCCTCAGACCATTGGAGGGCTGGACTATAGTTTAAATAAAACTATGAACAAATTCATATGGACAATGCAGATGTCTTATTTTGAAGTAAAAAACCAAACGGACAAAAACACCTGCGTGTGGCCACAGGATGTAGTGTGTGGACCCCTGCTCTAAACTCTAAGCCCCTAAACCTCTAATCCTCTAACCTTAACCCTGACCTTAAACCTAAACACTAACCCAAAACACTAACCCCAGCTCTAACTCCTAACATCTAACCCCAACTCCTAACATCAAAGCCCAACGTCTAACCTCTTACCCTTAATCCCAACCCTTAACTTTAAACCCAACCATTAACCCCTAACTCAAAACCCTAACCCCTAACCCTGAACATTAAACTCTAATGCTAAACCCTAAACCTAAACCGTACCTAACTCTAACCTAAACCCTCTAACACCAACCACATAACCTTCTAACACTAACCCACTAACTCTAACTAACCCCCATCCCAAAGCTTATACCCAAAACCCTACACCTAATGCTAACCCATAACCCTAAACCCTGAATCCGACCCTGACCCCAGCCCTAACCCATTAAACCTCTAAACACCCTTTAACCCTTACCCTCTGGCCATCTAACCTGCTAACCCTAACCCCAACCCTAACAACCCTAAAAACCACAACCATAACCCTAACAACCCTAACCCTAACCCCTCACCTCAACCTCTCATGCAAAACCTTCACGTGAATGCCTCACCCTTACTCATCCTCATGCCATCCCTGCACCCTGATCTTCACCTTCACCCTCATCCTAAACCATAAGCCCTAATCCCCAACCCCTAACTCCAACCCCAATCCCAATCCCTAACTACAGCCCTAACCCCAACACTAAACCCCAAACCTTACTAACTCATAACACTAACCTTAACTTTAATATTCTATCCCTAACCCTAATATTCCAACTCTGGCTTTCAAACTTTAACCCCCTAAAACTCTATCCCTTACCCATCCTTCACCCAAATCCTAACTCTAACACAGTATCTCTAACCCTAACTCTAGGCCTATCTATAGCCCTCATCCTAACCCTAAGCCTCCAACACTAACTCTAGCTACCTAATCCTAAATGTAAGCGTAGCCCTCACCCTAGCCTTAACCTCCTAACCCTATTCTACCACTACCCCATCCTCAAACCAACCCAACCACAATACTGCTAATTCTAACCCCTTAATCTTACAACCCTAACGCTAACCTCTTAATGCTAACCTTGCTGATAGGGAAAGCCCCTGCCCAGGGGCCCTGAGGCAAAATCCATTGCTGATTGGATACACGTGAAGCTGATCCTACTAACCATAGGGAAAGCCCCCACCCGGTGGCCTGAGGCAAAATCCACTACATGTGAAAGCTTATGGCTGATCCTACTGAGATAATAGTTGATTGGTTGTGTAAATGTATAAGACTGGAGAAAAATAAGGAAGCGTTGCTCAGAGTTTGGTGGTGTGCCCCTCTGAGCCCGCTGGCGTACCTCTCTGAGCCCGCCAGCGAAATAAAAGCTGATTCTCCCATCCTCTGTGTGCTGCTCGGTTCTTCCCCTGGTCAATCACTGGTTATTTGCCATAACAGTACCTCAACCCCAACCTCTATCCTACCCCTCACCCTAGCCATATGGTAACCCATTACAAAGAAAACAAAAGCATGACAACATGAGGACATAGAACTACACACCAATGTTTTTTCTCACCATAGATGTGTACTTTTAACAAAGTAATAATACAATTAATGACAGTCATTCTTCAGTAATGGAAGAGGATTGGTTTTTGCACTACTTCCATTACCAACATTCTAGCATTCTTACGTCCTGCTGACAGTCCTGTGCAACCCATGAACTGGAAAAGTTGGTCCTTTGTATACTGAGATTTCACATCCCCCAAATGCTACATTTTTTTATCCTTTTTAGGTTGTGGAGTCAGAATCCTTCAATATAGAGAAAACCAAATATATTTATTTTTTAAAATTATGCATATAACTGGAGCCACACTGTTCAAAACCATGTAGTTTAAAGTTCAACTGTATAATACACTGAAGAGATTATACACCACCACTAAGATGCCTTTATCCAAGAAAATCAAGAATGGTTCAACATGCTAAAGTTATCTATGTAATACACCATATTAATAGAATGAAGGAAAAATATCACATAATCATATTAATTCTTACAAAAAGAGGTTTAACATCCTAACTGGGACCCCTTAACACACTAACACCCTAACATAACACCCTAACCCTAACACACTAACAGCCTACCACTGTAACCCTGACAGTCTAACCCACAACCCTGACACCGTAACGCCCTAACCACGACAACCTGACACATCAAATCCCTAACACACTAACACCCTAAGACTCTAACCCCCTAAGCCAGATACTGTGATGTGCTAAAACCCTAAGCCTAACACCCTAACACCCCAAGACCCTAAGACTCTAACACCCTAGGCCTGACACTCTAACACCCTAACACCCCAAGACCCTAAGACCCTAACCCTAAGCCTAATACCTTAACACCCTAACACCCTAGGTCTAACACTCTACCACCCTAAGCCTAACACCCTGACACCCTAAGCCTAAGACGCTAACACCCTAAGCCTAACACCCTAACACCCTAAACCCATCTTAGGGTTAAAGCGTTAGGGTGTTAGGGCTAACAAGTAAGGGTGTTGGTGTGTTTGCAGCAGGGTTTTAGTGTGTTAGGTTTAAGATGTTAGATGTTAGTATGATTAGGTGCTTGTTTTAGGGTCCTAGGGTTAGGGTGTTAGGGTTTAGGGTTAGGGTGCTAGGGTTAAAGTGTTAGGGTGCTATGGTGTTAGTGTGTTAGGTGTGTTATGGTTAGGGTCTTAGACCCTAACACCCCAAAACTAACACCCTAGCACCTTAAGCCTAACACCCTAACACTCTAAGCCTAACACTCTATCACCCTAAGCCTAACACCACAACACCCTAAGCACCCTAAGCCCATCTTAGGGTCAAGGTGTTAGGGACTTAGGGTTAAGGTGTAAGGGTGTTAGTGTGTTAGCATTAAGGTTTTTATCTGTTAGGGTTAGGATATTAGTGTGTTAGGGTGTTAGTCTGATTAGGTGCTGGTGTTAGGGGCTAGGATGAGGGTGTTAGGATTTAGAATTAAGGTATTAGGGTTAGGGTCTTAGGGTTAGGGTATTAGCATGTTAAGGTTAGGGTGTTTGGGTATTAGACCTAATGCCCTAACATCTTAATCCTAACACTGTAATACACTAACCCTAAGACCCTACACACTAAACCTTACACCTTAATACCCTAAGACCCTAAGCTTGACACCCTAACTCCCTAACCATACCACCCTAATATCCTAAGCCTAAAACGCTAAGCCTAACACCCTAGCACCCTGAGCATAGCACCCTACCACCCTAAGCCTGACACCCTAACACTCTAACCATGACAGCCTAATCCCCTATCCCAGACAACCTAACACTCTAACTCTGAGACCCTAACACACTAACACCCTAACACTAACACCCTAACTCCCTAAACATAACACCCTAATCCTAACACTCCAACAACCTAACACATTGATATCCTTTCAACTTAACACCCCAACACCCTAAGTCTAACACCCTAACACCTTGATACTATAGCATCGTAACACTATAACCCTAATACCCTAACACCCTAACAACCTAAAACTCTAACCCTGACACCCTATCAGCCTAAGCCTAACACCATAACACCCCAGGACTAACACCCTAAGCCTAACACCCTACCACTCTAATACCCTAAGCCTCAAAATCAACAATAAGAAGATAAAGAAACCAATTAAAAATGGGTAAAGATCTGAACAGACACCTCAACAAAGAAGAAACACAGATGGCAAATGATCATATAAAATGATCAACACCGTATATCATTAGGGAATAGCAAATTACAAGAACAATGAGCATGGCACACCTTTTAAGATTGCTAAACTCTAAAAATGTGACAAACCATTGCTGGAGGAAAACACAGGGACTCTCATTTATTGCTGGTAGAATGCATAATTGTACAGTCACTTCAGAAGACAGTGTAGGAGCCCAGAATATGCCACCCTAAAATATGAGTGTATAAGACCACAACATACCACCCCAAAATATACCTTTTTTTTGAGACAGGGTCTTGTATTGTCACCCAGGCTGGAGTGCAGAACATGATCATAGCTCACTGCCTCCTTGAACTTCCAGGCTGGAGCAATGATTAGCCTCCCAAGTAGCTGGGATGACAGGTGTGCACCACCACACACAATGAGTTTATTTTTTGCACGTACAGGTTCTTGCTATATTGCCCAGGATAGTCTTGAACTCCTGGCTTCAAGTGAGCTTTCCATCTTGGCCTCGCAAAGTGTTGAGATTTTAGGCATGAGCCACCATGCCCAGTCCAGCATAAGGATTATTTTGAGCTGATTATTTTGAGACACTACAGACACAGGAGAAGCTCTGAAAACAGGCTTGAAGTTACCTTTTTGTAAGGCAAATTTACATCTATAAAAGAAACCTACCTGCATTTGTAAAGGTGTCTCCCCCTCATACCCAGAAGAGAAGGACGTCCAAATCATGAGGGATCCTTATCAATGCAGAAAGTGCCACTTAAATCTGAACAGCAAACCTTGCTCTTGTTCCCCTTGCTTTTCCTGGTTACTTCCCCACTACTGGCCCCTACAATACCCATTCTTTCTTTGTTTCAGTTGAAGATAGTATGTAAGCCTGAACTCAAAGCCACTCTTGGAGATTTACTCAGTTTTCATGGGTATTTCCCATGCATACATAAAGAAAACATTATTCAATTATACTTGTTAAAGCATGGTAACATAAACTAAAATAAAATCCCAACCCCCATGCCAACTGAATCGACCCCCTCTTAGCCATGCAAACCTCAGAAAAAAACCTTAAAACTGAGTTCCAGAAGTTTAGATACAATTGATGAGCATTAATGTTAAAAATACAAAACAAAAAAAGCAAAGATCATAAGACTAACAAAATAGATACTTTGTGCCAATAGGATACTAAATTATTAGCAAGACCCAACCCCTAACTCTAACCCTAACCCTAACCCCTAACCTGAACTCGAACCCAAACCTGAACCTAAACCCTAACGCTGCTGACTTCTTCCCCTCCCCCCTGCCCCCATTAGTTGACTCCTGTCCCCTGACTTTTAACCCGGTGACTACTGACTTACAATGCCCCACTCCTAACCATTGTCTAATTTAATTCTAACTCTACTACAAAGTTAAACCTATATCCAAATTTGAATTTTAACCTTATCCTATTTTCAAGTGTTTGGAACGATAATTAACATTTTCACTTGATCCCGAATGCTTGCCTTTTTCTCTATTTTCAACTTCCCCCTGATTTAACCCTGAATCGAACATTAATTTTTAACACTGTCACTAATCCTTCATTGCCTTTCTTGCATAGTCTAACACTTTGTCCCATCCTCATCTAAAACTTCATCCCAAATCAAGCCTCAACCCCCCATCTAGACATTACTCCATTCTCCCTGACTCTAGCTCTAACTTCTCATCTCTAAATGTACCCTGAACTCTTGCAGCCTCCTGAAACCTCACCCAACCCCAACCCCAACCTCCGGAAGGTTTACCTTGCTTCATCTTGCAAAGTATTTGCCTGGATCTTCACCCTGTTCTCTACATGAATCCACACTGGAATTGGAAACAGGGCCCAAACACAACTTGTAGAATTTCCCATTTTCTTTTGACCCCCTCCCAGCAGTGCACCCCCAGCCCAAATGTCACACAAGACACGCTGTTCTCACACCCTTGTGTTAAGTATATTTCAAGTGGGAACTTGAAAAGAATGTATAGGAAAGAATGTGGTTAATGCAAAGCTTAGGCTTGTAAAACAATAGCCACAGGAGTCTGGGGAGTCCCTGGACTTTGTAGATCTGCCAGACGGCTACAGCCAGCATTCTTTCCCCCTCCGTCCCTGATAGAGACGAAGTTATCTCTCCCTAGTACATCTGACAGACAGCTGCGGCCACCATTCCTTCCTCCTCCCTCCCTGATGGAGACCAAGGCTATCCTGCCCCAGCTCTCCTGATAAGGACAACGCCAGAGCAGAAGGGTGGATGTGACTGGGGCAGAGGGGTAGCAGGAGTTGGTCATTTGAAGAAGAATTCACTGCAAACAGCTGTTCTGCCTACCGGCCTCTGCTGCACATAGCAAGAAGCGATTCTTCACCTGCCAGTTTGGCCCAAAAACAAAAAACTGAACAGGACAGGTGGGAGGGGGTTGGCTGTTCCCATTTATAAAAATTCTCACTAAACCCCCTCCTGTGCTGACTCTCTTTTTGGACTCAGCCCACCCACACCAGGTGAATAAACCAGCCGTGTGGCTCCCACACAGCCTGTGTGTGACATGTGTCCTTTGGGTCATTCATTCACCCTTTCACCTTGCACACACCAACATCAGCATGGAGGTGCTTTGTTTTTTGAATTTTTTGCTAAGTTTTTATTTTAATCCAAGGACTTTGCATCATACAAAATGTCATTGTAGAAATAGCAGAATCCGAAGTTTGGCTGATAAATAGTACTCAGGCAGCAAACTAGTCAATCACACAATTTTTTTTAAGTAGGTACCAGTTGTGTTGCATGGTTGGGAAGACTTGTTTTTTTACACTGTTCTTAAATCTAAAGTTTTGCAACAAATCTTTGATTTATATCAAATATAATTAAAAATTAACAAATTAATACCTTCTATCAAAAGTGTGAAGATATACATTTTCATGCACATACTTGTATATATACGTATATTTTGATACATAACTTGGTCAGGGGCCGGGCGCGGTGGCTCACGCCTGTAACCCTAGCACTTTGGGAGGCCGAGGCGGGCGGATTGCTCAAGGTCAGGAGTTCAAAACCAGCCTGAGCAAGAGCGAGACCCCATCTCTACTATAAATAGAAATAAATTAATTGGCCAACTGATATATATATATATATATATATATAAAAAATTAGCCAGGCATGGTGGCGCATGCCTGTAGTCCCAGCTTTGCGGGAGGCTGAGGGAGAAGGATCGCTCGAGCCCAGGAGTTTGAGGTTGCTGTGAGCTAGGCTGACGCCACGGCACTCACTCTAGCTTGGACAACAAAGTGAGACTCTGTCTCAAAAAACAAACAAACAAAACAAAACAAAACAAACAAACAAACAAACAAAAACTTGGTCAGGCTATAGCCACCAGTTGACTGGTTCCAGATGCATTTCAGATTTGGAAGGCTGCCCTGAGGAACCCACAGTGTGAGGAACAAAGAAACCCTGTTGCGTGGGCCTCTGAGATTTTGGGGTTATTTGCCTCTAAAACAAACTTAGGGTCTAGGTTTTCAAACTCAGGGAACAAACAACCTCAGTTTTGGTTTCATGCTTTAAAGTGAAAGAAAGTGTGTGTGATTAAAGGAAGGTGTAATTCTTAACACTTATGATCGTGGCTGAGAGAGCTCAACCCTGCCACTTTTTACAATGTGACCAGTTGCTTAAATATCTAGGTCACAGTTCCCATATGTGTACTATCGATAAAATAATGGGACCCACCTTGATTGGGTTGTGAAAATTCAATGTGAAAACTATGTAAGTGCCTGAAACTCAGTAACTGTTCGAGGAAGACTTGCTGCATTTTTACTCAAAAATAATGAAGGTGGCATGTGCTTTTCTTAAACTTTTTATATGCAAGATATTTTAAATGGCTCTTTGATGCTAGTTCTTTGTAAGGATTATCATTTTCTACTTAAACTATTTGGATTAAAAAATAAAATTCCTTAAAAACAATTTTTCATCTTGTACCTTCAAAAAGAAGTTGTCCTGCAAGCTCACCAGGCTTATGGTGACACATGCTCTGGAGCTGAATTGTGGTTTTATTTTCTGTGGCAATTTCAGACTGTGCTTCTATCATTGGTCAGAAGAGTAGAGTTGGAATCAAAACTCTATTAAGATATCTTTCTTTCTATTTGCTATGAATACACTTCCCGACAACCAAGCCAGGCATGACCATGTGGAAACTTGACAGTGCGTCCTTGTGGTATGGTGCCTGGACCTTGAGCCGCATCCCAGCAGATGCCTGGACGTGATTCCAGGGCCTGGAGGCACCAGGGCTGTGGGTGCAGCTTCCTCTAGTGAACCTCGAGCTGCATGAGTGGTATGAGGAGTTTCATGTGGGCCATAGGAGCTAGTGGGCAACAGAGACACAGGCTTCTGGAAGCCTCAGGGGTCCTACAGTTGCAAGAGAAGGAAGCCTCGCCTATAGCTGCACCTGCTTTACCCATTTTTCCCTTGCTTAACATTTCTTTTCTCCTTGTCCGGGTTGTAATGTCAAACACAATGAGAGACAACATATATGATCTGTGAATGCTTTTAGGTACAGCTTATACTTACTGTAAAATAATGGACCCTTTGCTTCACATGTAAGCAGGTTTGAGAAGCCATTTCCCTGGCATCAACTGGGAAGGAATCATTTTGACAAGTCAGAGAAAGGTTAAGCAGAGAACTCCCGTCCCCAGTTGAGAACTGAGGCAGTGACAGGGCAGTGCCCTCCTCACATTCCTGTTAATATTTTCCAGGCCAATTTTCCTCGGGCCCTGAACTCAGCTGTGCAGATTTTCCCTACAGGTGGGCGAGGACCTGTGCCCCTCTGGAGCCTGCAGCCTGTCTTCGTCCTCCTCCAGCCTCAGGGCTCCGCGCCTGCTTCCGCTGTGCAGATGAGCAGTTGTCCTCTGAACCAGTAACTTTGAGCTGGGTCTCCCCAAGCCTCAGGCAGGGTGGGCAGGTACAGTGTAGTCTCCTGGCCTCCCCTTGGCCTGGAGGCCTGGGCAGCATCTTGGGAGCCCAGAGCCTCAGAGAGGCTCCTGACTGCAGGATGTGCCGCCGCCAGCGTGGTTCAGCAGATCACAGCCAGAGGCGACCTTCTGTGTTTGCCCCTGCCCTTGCGGGACATCTGTGCTGTTTTGACAGGTGGGGACAGATAAGCAGGTAGGTGCTGCTCCCCTGACACAGAGGAAGCAGGACTGGCACGGCCCTTCCTGGCCTTGCAGACACGGCCTGCAGCCCACACGCGCCGAGTCTTCGAGGCTCCTCCTGCTTTGCTGCCCTGTTGCCCAGGAAGGTGGAGAGTTGACAGAGGTGCCAGTGTGAAAATGAAAATACTTGTTAATTTTATGCAGTATCTAACAAGGTTTGTTCTAGCAGCTTACTAAAACAGAACTTTTCGATGAGAACTGAAAAATAATCTTTCAAAATCGAAACCTCTCATTAATTTTGCATTTAATTATTATTTTTTAAATTAGGACCCTAGTCTGAGGCATTGGAGGTTGAAGTTTTATCTCTAAGAAGTTAAAGGTGATGCCAATAATACTGTGGTCTAGTTAAATTCTAAATTCAGTTAAGCATTGGTTTGGTTAAATAAAAGCCTTCAGGACTGATTCCAGGTTGGCGTTGGTGATAATTTGAGAGCTGTACTCATTTTGCTTGAAGTTCATACCTCTCTGTTGCCAACCATAGAGACAAAGTGACTATTGCAACATCAGCTCAGCTTTTCTGAAAGGAAGTATGGACTTCCTTTCAATCAATCTGTATTAGTGAATGCTCTATAATGAATTTATGAAATTTTACTCCCTAGGAATATTTTAGCCTTAATCCATGCATGATGGTTTTATATTAAATCATGAATCTGTAAAGTGTTCAATTGCTGACATTTAGTAAGCTAAATATGACAAAGCAGTGCCAGCGAGGCCACTGGTCTGCCCTGAGAAACCCCTGCCCAATGCTGGGGTTTCCTAATCCCCCACCTCCTAAATACAGAGAGTCTCGCTTCAAATATTTAAGAGCTAGTTGCCTTCTGATGGGCTAACTGACCAACACAACTGATTTAAGAGACTAAACCAGGGAGGTAGCATAATCAGGTCCAGGTAGAAAAAGAACCAATGTGTAAATGGGGAGAAGGAGGATGCTCTCACCCTGTAAGGGACAACGAACCGCTGAGATCCCTCGAGGGAGTGGGCTGCTTTTCTTGGGGGCTGGGCCCGGAAGGCACCTGAGCGGGGGCTCCCCGATGCCACAGCCAGGGAGCCAGCAGTCAGTTCTGTGTCTATCATTGACTCGCCTCACACCCCTACACAAGCCGTGCTTGTGCTCTGTCCCCACCCAGGGTGTGGCCATGAGAAGTCGCCCGTCCACACGTCCCATTGCAGACAGGAGCATCTGCCACGCACAGGCTGTTCTCTCCGTCTTCTACTCTGCTCACCGCCTGTGGCCCGACCCACAGAGGCGTCTGGATCACGTCAGCAGCTCATCATTTAATAACATACATTGCTGTCTGTGTTAGTCATCTCATAGCTGAGTATTCAGGCTCGGAGAGGAATGTTTACTGAAAAAACTGTTCAGTCAGTTGGTGAATTCCTGCCAAAGGCACGTCTCTCCGCGGGTCTGCGGCAGGGTCACTGCTCATGGTGGCTCTCTCTGTCTTGCCTGCCTTTGTCCATTGCAGAAGTACCTGCTGTCTGGCAGAGAGAGCCGTCTCTCGTGGCTGGTTTACAGGACGAGTCTCAGACTTGTGGGAATCAAGCCACGTTTGCCACACGGAGGAGGCACCTTCCCCTGTGAAGCTGATGGCCGGGGACCCGTGCACATGTTGCCACATCGTGTTGATAGTTGGATGGGCACAAAGCAAGGTGAGCAAATAATACCTGGAAGGCCAAAGCACACTCTGCCAGGAAAGAACACTTCAGCAGAACAAAATATGCCTTTCATTAGGTTTGAGTGATAAGAACTACTTGATGAAATAAAATAAGGCTTTATAAACATTTAATATTTAAATAAGGACAGCAGGCAGTGGATTTTCACATTATCATTTGTGTCTGAGCCCATGAGTGGTGAGGTTTTTATAAAGAACAGTCAAAATTCTGCTAGGATGGTGCTGACAGGAGTGTAATTTTATCTGCCCCAAGTATTTCCACCGCAAGGAACAAAATCAGAAGCTTATAAACAAACCCAAACTCATGACACTGTTCCTATGTGCACGTTGGGGGCTGCCAGAGAATAAACACACTTCTCATGTTTCTTTGTTGGAGTAGGTGGAAGTGGGTGATGGTGCTCAGGGCGTGGTCAGGGCCAGGGGTGGATTAGGGAGGCTGTCAGGGTGTCCTGACTCACCCCACTGCATGTCTTGCAACTCGACCTCTGGGAGAGCTTGGCTTTGAACCTGGCTAGCCGCTGACTGCCAGCAGCAGAAGGACATGTGCAGGTACAGGGCAGGCAACCAGCTCAGTCACCACCTCCCTCCCCGTCTTCTCCTCTAGGTTGAAGCTCTGCCCCTCTTAGTCTCCAGCTCACAAATTGTCCTCAGTTTTTCTTTCTCTCTCATCACTTCTCCCTTCATCTCCCCCCATCTCTCCCTCCCTCCTCTGCACTTGTGATCAACTTTCAGCAAATAACTTGTCACCTCTCTGTTAAAACGACTGCTCCACAGCCTTCCTCCACCTCCAGGCACACACATATTCCTCTTCCCCTGCCTTTTGGTATATACATATCCATATTCCTGCCTATACCTGGTACATACCTAACCCTATTCCACTTGTCTCCGGGCATGCACAGCTTTTCCTTTGTTTCGCATGCAGAGGGCTATTTTGTTCTTTGTCTCTATTGACCATGGTCCAGGCATATCAAAATGCCAGGCAAGGCAGCCTGGAGGCTTTACAACCCTTTGTCCTCCATGAAGTCCTCCCAGGTCCACCTATGAGTTCAGTGGAATGGCCCTGGCTTCCCCCTGCACAAGACAAAGTGAGCAGGTGTGAGGTCGGGGCAGAGGAGCCGGGTCCCATCTGTGTGGTCTTGCACAACTTCTTTAAATATTCTAATTTTCTAATCCCTAAATGGAAATAATGACTCCTCAACAGCTCTGTCATGAGGATTAAAAAAGTCAACCACCATCTAATGTGGTTCCACTGTAGAGACTTGGGAAATGTAAGCTCAGTCTCTTCAAGTTTATTCTCTTTCCAGAATATTGTCTCACACCCAAAAATCCTCTCTTGGCTCCTCATGGCTTTCGAAGCAACTTTAACTCACCTGCACTAAGAAAGGCAGGTCAGACATAGATCAATGGAACAGAACATAGAACCAAGAAATAAATCAACATGTCTATAGTGAACTCATTTTCCACACAGTGGGCAAGAATGTACAGCGGGAAAAGGACAGTCTCTTCAATAAATGGTGCTAGGGAAACTGGATATCCGTATGCAGAAGAATGAAACTATCTCTCACCACATACAAAAAGCAAATCTAAATAGGTTAAAACCTTAAATCTAAGACTTGAAATTATGAAACTACTGACTGAAAACACTGGGTAAATGCTCCAGGATATTGGTCTGAGTAAAGATTTCTTGAGTAATGCTCCCAAAGCACAGGTAACCAAAGCAAAATTGGACAAGTGGGATCACAACAAGCTAAAAACTTCTGCATAGCAAAGAAACAATAAACAAAGTGAAGAAATGACCCACAAAATAGGAGAAAATATTTGCAAACTACCCATCTAACAAAGGATAAATAACTAGAATCTATAAAGAGCTCCAACAACTCAGCTGCAAAAAATCCAAATCATTTGATTTAAAAATGGGCAAAAGATCTGAACAGACATTTCTCAAAAGAAGACATACAATGGCCAACAGGTATATGAAAAAATGTAAACATCATTAGTCATCAGAGAAATGTAAATCAAAACTACAATGAGATATCATCACCTCACCCCAGTCAAAATGTTTTTTATGAAAAAGACAGGCAATAATGAATGCTGATGAGGATGTGGAGAAAGGAGAACCCTCATACACTGTTGGTGGGATGTAAATTAGTGCAACCATGACAGAGTATGGAAGTTCCTCAAAAAACTACAAATAGAACTATCCAGCAATCCCACTGCTAGAAATATATCTAAAACAAAGGAAATCAGTATATGGAAAAGATATCTACACTCCCATGTTTACTGCAGCATTATTCACAATAGCCAATATTTGGAAGAAGCCTAAGTGTCCATCAATGGATGAATAGATAAAAAATATGTGGTACATATACACAATGAAATATTATTTAGCCCTAAGAAGAATGAAATCCTGCCATTTGCAACAACATGGATGGAACTGGAGAACATAATGGTAAGTGAAATAAGCCAAGCACAGAAAGACAAATCTTGCATGTTCTCACTCACATATGGGAGCCGAATATTAAAACAATTGATCTCATAGGGACAGAAAGCAGAACAATGGTTACCAGGAGCTGGGAAGGGTATCAGGGAGCAGGAGATAAAGTGTGGATGGTCAATGGGTGGGAAAATATAGACAGACAGAATGAATGATATTTGCTAGCACAACAAAGTGACTATAATCAACAATAAGTTATGGCACACTTTAACTAAAAGAATGATATTGGAATGTTCATAATACAAATAAATGATAAATGCTTGAGGTCATGGATACCCTGATTACTCAGATTTGATTATTACACACTGTACGCCTGTATCAAAACACATGTACCATATAAATATATGCAACTATTATGTACCCACAAGAAATAAAAATTTAAAAAAATAAAAGAAAGGCAGGTCAGGGGCCTATGATCAGGTGTTGGCTGAAATAAACAGTAAGTTCTCCCTGCAGCCTTGCGCTTTCCCAGGAAGACATTTCATTAGTAGGGGGGTGGGGAATGGAAAACCGTGGGCCCTGCTGCTAGAGGTCCTGCTAGAGAGTTTGGTCATCTTTTAGCGCGGAGGTTTAGGTCGAGTCTTTACGTGCAGAAAGTTCTGCAGTTCTCACAGCGACCTGCCAGGAATGTCTTAGTCTTCCACTCTGCAATCCACCTCCCGGTCCAGGCGTGCCCTTGCTCAGCAACTAAGAGCGCGGCGTCGGCCAGCAGGGGCAGTGCGCCGCGGGCGGGCGGAGGGTACGTCGCGCAGATGACTGTGGCTGTGGTAGGAGGGAGGAAACGTAAAGCGACAGCGACCGCCCCAGGTCACTGGCCGGGTAGCCCGCTTCCTGTGGGCGTCGTGCCTCCAGGGACGCCGAGCACGCGGCCAATCTCTGCCTCGCTCCCCTCCCCCTCCCCCGTCGCCGCGCAGCCTCCGCGCCGCCTTCAGGCGCGCCCCTCGGCGTACCGGCCGTCACTCTGGCGGGGAAAGGGCGAAGAGGGCCAGTGGCCCAGCCGACCTTGGCTCCTCCCGCCCGCCCGGAGCCTTAAGCGCCGCCTCGCCTTCCCAGGCCCTAGTCCCTGCCGGGTTTGTGCTAGGCCCGCGCGCGCCTCGCTCGGCCATGGGCAGCGCCGGCTCCTCGCCGCTGGTCCGCCTGGGCCTCCCCGCGCAGCCCCGGCCGGGCTGGCTCGGGGTCGCCGCGCTGGGTCTGGCCGTGGGGGCGCTGGGGGCCGTCGCCTGGCGCCGTGGGTGGCCCAGGCGGCGCCGGCGGCTGCAGCAGGTGGGCACCGTGGCGCAGCTCTGGATCTACCCGGTCAAGTCCTGCAAGGGGGTGCCGGTGAGCACGGCGGAGTGCACCGCCATGGGGCTGCGCAGCGGCCACCTGCGGGACAGGTACGGCCGAGCCGGGGCGCACCAGACAGCGCGAGGCCTGCCAGGGATGAGGAGGGGCGAGGAAGTGGCGCTTGCTCTATCTGGGGAAGGCTAATAGAGGTTTGCCGTCAGTTTCCTGGGCTGACTGTTGGACTTTCGATCCATTCGCTGGGAAGGTCAAGTTCATGTCTTATTTATTTTTGGTAAAGTAAGTAAGGGTAGTTCCCTACCCCTGTCTGGATGAGAGATTCTTTCTTTTAACAGGAGGGGTTATGGTTATGGCCAAGGCTCCTGCTAGCTCTAAAGTTTCTGATTCTATCTTAGTATATAATACAGTAGTAGAAAAATATTAATAACATGCTACTGGCACCAGAGGGAGCAACAGCAGCACCCACGTGAGGGGTGGGGAATCTTTTCATGTTGGCAGGTTGCATTAATTTAGCCGTAATCAAATAAGGCCACATTCAAGAAACTTCTATTAGATATACTTAGAAATGCATATTATTTTGTAAAAATCTAACTAGTATGTACTTAATAATTTCAAAAAATGGAAACTTTGTTAATTTTAAAGTTAACCTTTTAATGACTTTGTTGTGTCTGCTTTTTGTCAGAAAGCATTTGAATATTTGGTTGCAGCATGGAGGTCTGCAGTTCCAGTTGATCCTCTAGATGGCATCAGTCATTTGTGGCCTTACGGGCATCTTGATTTGGTTAGATAGGAGAATGTAGATTGGCAGTAGTAGTGGTTGACAAGCAAGAAAGCATTTGGGGGGGGTGCATGTTGCTGAAGGCTTGGGTATTCTGCATTTTTCCACATTTCAATTGGATCATTCTTAGCATCAAACAATGACTTTAAAATGTCATCTACTAAGAGCTCAGTCAATTCTAACTGTAGTGCTTTAGGTGCCTTGGTGATACAGCTAGGTGAGGCTGAAATGCTAATCTGAGTGTGACTCTTGATTCTTGAAGTCAGTGAAACTTTCATTGTGTTCTACAATTAATAGGTCTATAACATCTGCGTATTCTTCACATTATTTGCATATATTATCCTGCTCATCAACGAGCTTTGCTAACTAGTGGAAACATTCATCCAAAATTTCCCTTTGAAAAAGTGTTTTGAAAGAAGATAGCTTTCTTAGAAATGTTTGGCTTTTTTGCCACGTATCATATATAGACTTAGTTTTACCTTGCAAAGAAATATTGAAGTCATTTTGATTTGACATGATATCACACAGAAATGCTGCATTCCCCTTTTTTCAATAATTCACATTACAGATTCTGTTCTTCATAAAATTCAACTATCTGTTCTTGCAGAGATAAAATTGTGACTAATACCTGTCCCTGCAATAGCCAACACACTTAAGAATGATAGGGCAAATCCACACTGAGTACCTTATGGTTCAATTTTAGCATGTTACAAAACTGACCCTGCCGTTATGCATTTGCATAAATATAGTTAACAATACTTACAACTTGTTGCAAAGTGTCACTTAAAATACTAGCATTAGCACAGAGATTTTGTTGATGCAAGATAAAATGGAATGAAATGAGAGCATCTGGATCTGTTAATACATTTTTTTTATTTGTGCAATAAATCCTTCATGTTTTCCTGTCATGGAAGGTGTACTGTCTGTACATACACTCACTAAATGTACCAAATTGAGTCCAACTTCATGACATTTATCTTGAAAGTTGTTGAAGATATCTATTCCCTGTGTTCTGTTTGCAAGAACACCCAAAGTGAGTAACTCTTTGTAGCAAAGAAAATCTTCTGTTGTGACTTGAATGAAGTATAAAACTTGCGCTGAGTCAGTACTATCAGTTGAGTTATCCAAAGTGATTGAATAACATATACCTTCTTTTGAAGTATTACATGAAGTTGTTCTGTTAAGTTGAAAACTAATTCATGCTGCTGATCAGTTCTGGTTCTCCTTGAAAGAGGCAGTTGTTTGTACTTTGAAATGTTTTATAGGGGTCTAAGCATCCTTTGACAATGCATTCTTTCACGATTTCTACATCATTGAATGGCTTTCCTTTTCCCCCTGAGTATATAAGCTACTTTATAAGTTGCCTCAGTGGCATTATTTCTAGGTCTTATTTCTGCTTGAAAGAATTGTCTTTGCTTTTTATTCAGTGCTTAATATGCAGCAGACCCTGAGCTAAATCTTGTCCTGTAGGTTAGTTTATTTAAGCCTCATAACAATCTAGTGGGCTAGATATTATTATCTCCATTTTGCGAATAAGGAACAGTATCAGAACAGTTGATTATCTCACCCAAGATCTCAAAACCAATGCGTGCTGGGGGAATTTGAACTCAGATCTGTGTGCATGCAGCACTTAGGCTGTTCAATATAGAAGTATATCAATATAGAAGTATAAGGATTGCACCAGGGATTAGGAGACCTTGGGCATAGTCTCTGCTCCTCAGTTTTCTCATTTGCAAAAAAAAGGTTGAACTTGATGGTCTTTAAAGCTCCATCTTACCTAGCTTTTATTTATCAAAGGATAACTGAAAATGGGAAAGCAAGCTTACTGGGAAAAACTCTGTTTAACAGCTGCCGTTCTCTCATAGTGACAAGTATCCCTAGAATGCAGGGGAAGACCTTGTTTATATGATTCCATTCTGAACCTGTGTCTTTGGAACTGTTAGAAGCTTGGATTTTCCTCTGTAAGTGCTCTGTGCCCTCAAATTTCTAGAGGTATTTTGTTCAGAGCTTAGTATGCTTGTGAATTCTTGGTTTGAGCATCCTCAGCCTGGAGGTGTTTGAAGTCTGCCCAGAAGAATGCTGGCACTGGCTGTCTGGAGCAGACACCGGGTACAGACGTCTGCCCTGACCCTGTAAACCACTGCCCTCCTTACAGCCTATATGACTTGATTGTTTATATCTGTCTAAACCCCTTTGGAAGCCAGCCCTTTATTTCTTCTGCCCAGATGAACTCTTGGAGAGAGGATGCTTCTAAGTTTATTACTCAGTGTGTCATTCCCTGAGTGATTCCTGCTGTCTTTCTCTTCCCAGGGTTCCTGCTTTCCCTCACCTTCAGGCTCACTGCTGCTCCCAAGGCCAGTTTGCAAACCAGAAATGAGATTTATCAGTTGTTTTGGGGGCAACCTCTCTGTTGCTATTGGTCATTCAGGCCATAGTACCCTTTTGGGGAATCAGAGTTCTGGGCTCCTACACTGATCCCAGTATCACATACTCATGCTTTACCTATAACATCAAGGTGCTGGTGTTTATTATCACAGACTAAGTGGGGTAACTTGATCATGACAAAATTCACACTCCAGACTTAATCTTTGCTTTGTTTCTGGCAGAATAAAGCTAATTATTCATTCACTGGGCATTACTTGTGTGCAAGAAATGAAAAATATTAAATACCCAGATTGACAGGGTTATTAAATGGTTGGAGTACATTACAAATGGCAACCTTTTTTACCTTTGATCATTGTCCTGTTCCAATGTTGGACTCTATGCAAATTGCCACTTGCCTTTTTAATTGCAGCAAGGAGCAGGAAACCTCTAGCCACCATTTCTTGCTATTAACCCCAGAAGTTAGCTCCTATGTTATTGTACAATGGGCTGGAGCCAAGAGTGGGGCCATGAGCCACAATAAAGGGTAAATGTTTTAAGGGATGAATGACAGATGAGAAGACAGCCCAGAGAAGGGCTGTCAGAAGTGATGTGCAAACAGGGGTGTCACTCCTATTTGCACTTGAGTCTGATTGTGTGCATTTCTTAGAGGGAGTCTTGTGTGGGGATGGGGCATGTTGGAATTTACGGACACAAGCTTTGGTGAGGCTAACCAAAGAACTCTGCACCTAGGAACAAGGCAGGAATGGGGAATAGGGCCCAGCCCCAAAGGAATGAGGCTATAATGAAATCAGCAGGAATCCTCTGATTTGCAGAACACACCACAAGAATGAGAGAATCAGAGAACCCTGGGATTCAGATGATGCAGAGGGTGTCCAAATGAAGCTAGGAAAACCCCCTGAACTCACTAAGTGGGTTCTTGGCTTCTAACAGGAATGAATTCTAGAGCGAGCCAACTAGCTACAAGAAGGCTTTATTGAGACAGAGACAGACAGCAGACTCTACTCCACAGAGCAGGCCTTTCCTAAGCAGGAGGGGCACTGCTCATGGGGCAATGGTAATATTTTTAAAGGTTCAAAAACCCTGTTGGGAAACAGTTGTTCATGGCCATCATTGTCTTGAGGTCAGGCTATAAAGGTTAATCGTAAAAGTCACAGAAAGGTAAGCACAGACAGTTTGCAAGGCATCTAGCTCAGTGATTCATCCACCTTCAAGTGGTTTGGGCTGGCGACTTGTTGGTGATTTCCTTGTTCAGGGTGGTCAGGGTCTGGTATCAGCCAAAACAGCTGCACTTACGCTCTCTCAACCTTCTTTTTCTGCCTTATCCATACGTTACAAAGACATCTAGGAAGACAAAGGAGGCCTCCTCAGAGGGCTGGGGACTTGCTGCTGCCCATCAGTTCTTGGGAAGGGAGTAGCCAAGACAATTCCTAAAATGGCTTTGCACTGCCACACCATTACACATGCCAGGTAGCAGAGCACAGGCTGCCAGCCATCGTCTGCTGGCTTGGTTGCAGGGAAGGGCAGTTTAGGCAGCACCTGGAAGGGACTCTACTGATAGGGAGGTTCCAGATGTGAGACTGTCTGCCAGGGTTAGGGAAGGACAGAGACGGGGCTCCCTGCACTCCACTGCTAGATGTCCTCATAAGGTTACCTCAGACCTTCCCGGCTGGCTCGAGTCATATTTTGGAATGTCCTCCTGGGAGGAGCTGCCCCTCATTCCCGAAGGGGCTGTGCTGCTTATCCTGCTCACATTTGCAAAGCCTCTGGCTTTCAGGTGCTGCCCACTGATGAACGCCCACAGAGCACCTCACATTCTCTACTTGTCTGCAGAGTCTATGTTCTTTCTAAAATAATGATATTGAAATTTATTTTCCCTAGAAGTGCAACACTTATTTTTAGCAACCCAAACATTTGTGCGGTGCAACCCAAACTTATGTGAGGTTGTAGATTAAAGCCTAAATGATGAGGCATGACTAGCTCCCCTGAACTCGTCAGCTCAAGTGTAAAAACCGAGGCTAGCACAGTGGGCTCTTTGGAGATAAGTGAAGTTTTTATCTAACACGTGACTTTCGTGACTCTTTGTTCTCTATGTCAGCATGTGTGCTTGAAGAAGGAAGGCTGCCAGGAAATTTCACATGCCCCAGCAAGGTAAACAGAATAGAAGCCAGCTGGGGTTCTCTTGGAGTCAGCAACACTGCAAGACCTTTGTCTAAGGATCTGGTTCTCTCAGGCCAGCAGTTTTGGACAACTGCATCTTGTTCTACAACAAAAACCTGGAAGATATTTTGCTTCTCCCAGGGCCTCAGAGACATATTTAACAGGCCTGGGGAAGCTTCTGACCAAAACAGAGTCCCCCACTGAGCAACATGGTTGGCTAAACAGTGAAGGAAGGTTCCTGAACCAGCCTCATTTTCTGGTTTTTGAAACTGGAGATTTTCCTATGTTGGCCAGAGTCTCTCACCTGGGACTGTTTCTGCTAAATTAGCTCTTTTTGGGGTCCCCAACTTTTAGATTCAAAGAATTTGGCCAGACCTGGATAATTGTCTAGAAAGTAATTATTGAGTCCCAACTTGGGGTGGGTAGAGAGTTTTGAGGAAATAGAAATATAGAGGGAAGCTATTGAGAGATGGAAGAGGATTTTCTGAGTGTGCCCTTGTTTGTTTCTCTGCAGGTTTTGGCTGGTGATTAAGGAAGATGGACACATGGTCACAGCCCGGCAGGAGCCGCGCCTCGTGCTGGTCTCCATCACATACGAGAACAACCACCTGATGCTGAGGGCTCCGGGGGTGGACCAGCTGGTTTTGCCTAGCAAGCTGCCTTCCTCAAACCCACTCCACGACTGCAGGTGTTCTGCTTGCGGGCATCTGGGGAACTGCAACAGACCTGATGTTAACAGGCTCCTCTCTGTGTTCTGTCTTGCTACAGTTTGTACAGTAGATGATGAAACTGGTAAAGGAAATATTTAAGAGCAGTATAGTTTGGATTGGGATCAGGATGGTGCTCAGGTATGAGTGGATGGTGCAGAGTATTGTTGTAAGTGGACCCAGGATTTGTTTTAATTGGATATGGGAAGACACAGAGACACAGAAATGACTGTCATGAAGAAACTGTTCATACTGACAGATCTCTAGAACTGGAGGCTTGGCACGCCACACAGGGCCACATAGGGAAGTGCCAAGGTTGATCAGGAGGCAGAGGAAACAAAGGGAAAATGTGGGTGGGAGCCTTTACTGTGGTTTCACCAGGACAGGAAAAGCAAGGCAGGGGAGGCAGGCTTAGGATCAGCCAGTGTGAATAATTTCAGCAGGCTCTGCAGCACAGGGCTTATCCCTAGTTGTCTAGCACCTGGCCCTCGGGTGATTAGGGCAGGGGTCTAGTGACCCAGCATGTGAGCACTCAATAAGGGAGGCGGTTGGGGGTGTGGGCTCAGAATGGGATGGTGTCCATATGAAAGGTGTGCTTGCAGACCATCGGTGTGCTATTTCTAGGAATTGGCTGGCCCTGGGAGGAGCAGTCCTGTCAGTGTCAGCAAGACCCCAAGATACCAAAGCATCAAAAATGCAGAAAATAGAAAGCATGACTAATACAAGTATGAAGGAGGCACAACGTGTCAATCTTTAGGGCTTGTCTCCTTTCATTCAGGGCCGAGGACCTGTTTTCAGCATTGTCAGTGGTCTAACCAGGCAGGTCAGATAGTTAGTGGAGACTTTAGCGACTGTGTCCCAGGGCTGGTTGATAAGGGTGCTGTAGCTTTTCAGTGTGACTCTGCAGCCTCTGAAGTCTGTGGTTGCGACTAAGGCACATTCAACAGGAGTTGGGTGGGAGGGCCGGAGACATACTGCAGACCTTCGCTTCCTTTTGGTCTAGGCGACCCTTGCTGAGTTGTCAAGCTCCATGGCTTGCTGGGGTCTTGCACTTTGATATTAGGAAGTCCTAGAGACTTAGGTGCTTATCACGGGATGATCTGGATCTCCTTGTAACCAATTGAGCTTTTTGAGCATGTGGAAGTCAGTGTTGTGCAAAGGTCCAGGACTCAGAAGAGTGACTCATGTTATTCTCTGAGCCCTCATCTTATGCTTTTGCAAGCAAAGTGTCTGAGCTGAACTCTACCACTCATAGTACCCATTTTTCAAAAGTCTGAGCAACTAATTCACTAAATACAATACTAAATATGAGGCAGATATCATTAATTCCACTTGACAGATGAGGAAACCAAGACTTAGGTCACTGTCAAGCAAAGGTGGAGCTGGGATTTGAAGCTACCTGACTCCTAGCCTTTTGCTTTTAACACTTATGTGCAGGGAGAGGAAAAGCTTCCACACAAATGACAGGTTCTGAGGACATAAATCCATTGAAGAGGAAAGCTGTAGCCATCTCAGTTTGATTCAAGGACATTCATATCTTATGGGTAAATGCTTAGTTGACCTGTTTCAAGGGAAGGGTATGGATATTGCTCTGCAAACTCGCTTTGTCACTGACAGTGAGTGAGTTTTACCCTTAAAGATTCTCCCTTTGCTAAATAGGCAGAATTCTAGATAGGCACTAACCTCCTTGGATTGAAAGAGGGAAAGAGGAGGAGCATGTGGAGGTGTCCTGTCAAAGACACCAAGTGAAGCCTGTTCTTGTATAATTCTGTTCCACACATCAATTGTATTTCTGGATGAGATAGGAATAGAGAGCCTGGAACCCTGGTAGTTTGGTGAAACAACCGCTGAGAGCTATGCATTTGTATTGATAGAAGGGCAATCAACACACTGCCTCTCCAGCTAGTTAGACATGCTGTAACTAGGTTAGCCTGTATTTTTTTTTTTTTTTTTTTTTTTGAGACAGAGTCTTACTTTGTCACCCAGGCTAGAGTGAGTGTCATGGCATTAGCCTAGCTCACAGCAACCTCAGACTCCTGGGCTCAAGTGATCCTCCTGCCTTGGCCTCCCAGAGAGCTAGGATTACAGGTGTGAGCCACCGCGCCCAGCCTAGGTTAGCCTGTATTTACAAGCTATTTTTAATGGATTTGTTGCTATGACAACTGCTAGCAACTGAAGGAAAAAAATGATATAAAGTAGATGGCATTTTAGTCAGCTCTGGCTGTTATAACATCAAGGGGCTGGTAGATTCAGTGCCTGGTGATGGCCCTCTTCCTGGGTTGCAGATGGCCACTTCTCATTATGTCCTTACATGACCTTTCCTTGGCACCTGCGTGGAGGGACACACAGAGAGAGAGAGAGAGCGCGCAACCGTGCAAGCTCTAGTGTCTCTTCCTTTTCTCACAAGGACACCAATCCCATCATGAGTGCTCCACTTCATCTAAACCTGTTCACCTCACAATGGCTCCACCTCCAAATACCATAACATTGTGGGTTAAGGTATCCACAAATGAATTTTGGGGAGACACAAACATTCAGCCCATACCAGATGGTAAGTGACAAACAGAGTGATTATTATGGCCAACTCACCAGAACTGACAATAAAAAAATAAACTAACAACCTCAAGTTGGAAAAAAAACTAAAGGAAGTTCCTTTATCAGTTTATTATAAAGGATGACTAGTCAGATGGAAGAGGTGGATGGGGCAAGGTGCAGGGAAGGGGCATGTGTTACAGGCCACAGCCATTTGGACAAGGCTGAAATGTCATAGATTTTATTTTATTTTATTCTGTTTTTTAATTTTCATTGTTACTTTTTGCCCGTTCACCCTGTGTGGTAAGATTTTTTAGAATAATTATAGAACAGTTTGGCTTCTTGATTATCACAGGATTTATGAGTGAATATTATCTAAAAAGGCCAAGCTTATGTTTTAAAGCAGGACAATGTTAAGAAATGACTTCAACTCTGGACAGTCCAACCGAAGTTTTATTTTTTAACTGCAATAATAGTTTCCTTTGTAAAAGAAGAATTACAAGATAAGAAAAAGACAAAGTGTTTTTCCTACTGTCATGCCACCCACCTCTGGACCCAAAATGTGTGGATGTTTCTCCCCACCAACAACCAGTTCTCCAGTGGACGCCAGCTGGGTGTCCTACAATCCAACTCTGACACCATCTACCTGGAGGTAGCCTCAGATCCCACAGGTTTAGGGCTCAGTCCCACAAGACTGCCGCTGCAGATGCTAGTTGCAAGTCCCAGTTTGTGGTCTGTGCTTCTGACCAACTAGCTCTCAATTGGGAGTTCCCAAGACCTCCTCCTCAGGTTCAATTAATTTGCTAGTGTAGCTCACAAAACTCAGGAAAACACTTATTTCCCATTATCAGTTTATTATAAAAGATGAATAGTCAGATGGAAGAGGTAGATGGGGCAAGGTGCAGGGAAGGGGCATGTGTTACAGCCCACCCAGGTTCATAGCCCACTGCTAAAGAGGAAGCCAGTACACTGACTGAGACAGTAGAGGTTACAACAGAGTTTTATTTCACCAGGCACTAGGTGAGGAGATGGGAGTAATTTCTCAAATCCAGCTCCGTGAGAATTAGAGAGAATCCAACTCCGTGAGAATTAGGTTTTTAAAGATAATAAGGAAAGAATGCACACAAGTTACAGTGCTATGGTCAAGATTTATAGAAACAGTGTGACCTGACCTATGTCACCCAAAGTTAGCTGACCAAGAACAAAGAAGTTTTATAACTTCCTCATACCATCGCTGAGGCCCAGATGTCTGTGGTCCTCAGTTACCTCTTGCAATCCCCTTCTTCTTCCCCCTTCCCATAACATAAAAGGACACTAAAGTTCATACTAACATAAGATGGTTCTTTAGGACATGAGTCTGCCATCTTCTCAGTTTGCTGGCTTTCCAAACAAAAACCACTTTTCTTGCCCCAACACCTTGTCTCTCTACTTACTGGCCGTCCTGTGGCAAGTGGTACGAGCTTGCACTCGGTTACCGATGTCCACACAAACTGTAACCTACTCTTGGACCAATCACAGAGCTTCATCCAATCATAGGCCATATTCATCGATAGCATTATAAACTGTATGCATTCTTTCCTTATCTCCCTGGGAGTTATTTTTGGGAAAGGGATGGTTACCATCTTTCTTCTAGAGTTGAACTACAAACTAAATTCTTCCTGTAATTAGCTTGCCTGTGTGCAGAGCTAAGTTAAAGCTAAGCTTTTAACCTAAAGGCTATTATTGCAGAGGGTCAGAAGCAAAATGGAGGTAGCTATGAAGCCTCCTTTCCACTGTCACGCATCTAGTTACATTATATTACAGTTCACTATGTGTGGAAAACCTTTAGGCTAAACTTAATTTAACAATTGTATTTCTAAGATTCATCTATTTGTTGTGTGTATCTAGTACCTATATAGCTATAATTCACTTTTGTTTTGTTTTGTTTGAGACAGGGTCTCACTTTGTCACCCAGGCTGGAGTGCAGTGGCATGATCATAGCTCACAGCAACCTCAGACTCCTGGGCTCAAGCGATCGTCTTGCCTCAGCCTCCTGAGTAGTTGAAACTATAGGCATGAGCCACCACGCCTGGCTAATTTTTCTATTTTTTGTAGAGATGGGTTCTTACTCCTGCTCAGGCTGGTCTCAGGCTACTAGCTTCAAGCAATCCTCCTGCTTTGGCCTCTCAAAGTGCTAGCATTATACACATGAGCGACCACACCTGGCTTATAGTTCACTTTTTCACTGCTGTTTCTGTTGTGTGAACTTGGTGCATTTTACTTATTCATTCTCTTGTCCATGATATTGTTACCAAAAGTTCCACACTTGTGCCTGAGGCTGCATCAAAAGAGTGAGGACAAGTTGTTTGAGGAGAAGGAAAGGGAGGTTTATTAATTTACTGGCAAAAGAGGAGGTTGGAGACTGTTGTTTTAAAGTGACATTGTCCTTCCTGTATGCAGAAATACAGGGCTTTGAAAGGAAGGTTTTCAGCTTCAGGCTATTGCTGTTTAAGTAGAGGTGATGGTTCTGAGCCATCCCATCTCCAGCTAAGACAGTCTGGTGACCACTGCCTGGATACTTCTGTCCAGCCATCTCTTGTGGTACAAAAAACAAAGGACACTTCCCTACCCCTCTGATTACTGGCCTCGGGCAGGGATGCAGGTTTTAATTCCTAAAAGAATGTGGGGGGGGGATAGTTTTAAAGAGACAACTCATAAAACATTTTACTCCTTTTCAGGCTTTACCTCTGTTAAAATGAGAATTGCTCAAAGTTTTTTTCTAATATGAACAATGGCCTATGACCATTCTTGTATATATCTTCTGAGAGCACATGTGCAAGAATTTCTTTAAGGCATGACTTTAGAGGTAGAAATACTGAATCAGTGAGTATGTTCATGTTAACTTTTATAAGAAAATGCCAAATTGTTTCCCAAAATTATTGTACCAATTTATACTTTCTCAGGGTAAGAATCTGTTGTCTCATGTCCTCATTAACAAAGTTTTGTTATTAGTCCTTATCATCTAGTTTTCTTAACTTGTAAACTAAAAATACAACCCTAAGACCCCCTAACAGTAGGGACCCCCTTTTGGCCAAAAGGAACCTCAGAAAAACCTTAAAACTGAGTTCCTGGCCATTAAGGGAAGGGAGATAAGACACACCTTTTTATACCTCCTCCCTTTTGAAGTTTAGATATAATGGTTGACCATCATTAATGTTTGTTAAAACAGAGATCATAAGACTGATCTTTATGACAATAAGGCACTAAATTATTAACAGGACCTAAGGCCATGCAGGGCAAATGTTAAATCACACATGCAGGCCGTCAATTTGCTTAATAGATCACTTGAGTCTATATGTTGTGGTTTCTCTCTAATTAACAGACTTCCTTAACTAATTTAAAACAGTCCAACTTGAGGAGTTTGAGACTGGCCTGAGCAAGATCAAGTCCCATCTCTACTAAAAATAGAAAAAATTAGCTGGGTGAGGTGGCAGCTCTCTCTTGTAGTCCCAGCCACTTGGGAGGCTGAGGCAGGATGATCACTTGAATCCAGGAGTTTGAGGTTGCAGTGAGCTATCATAACACCACTGTACTCTAGCAAAGGAGATAGAGTGAGACCCTGTCTCAAACAAAACAAAACAAAACACAGCACAAAACATTCCAAGCCTTTAGACAGAGCTTTATTTCTTTAACTAATTACAAATCAAAGAATCTTTGAACTCACCGGTAACCTGTAACCCCCCCAACCCTGATTTTGAACCGTCCCACCTTTTTGGGTGAACCAATGTACACCTTCAATGTATTGATTCTTTATTTTACCTATAATTCCTGTCTCCATGAATGTATAAAACCAAGCAGCAACCCTACCTCTTCAGGTGCATTTTCTCAGGACACTTTAGACTATGCTCCCAGGCCATGATCACACATACTCAGCTGAGAAGAAACCTCTTTACATACATTATTTTACAAACTTTGGGATTTTTCCATTAGCACACTTTAAATACTGTAAATATCTGTTAAATGAGTCAAATGGTTTCCCCTTTGTGGTTTTAATTTACATTTCTAAGATTTCTAATGAGGTTGAATATTTTTTCTTTATGAGTATTTTTTCTTTATGTTTCCTTGCCTATGAAATATTTTTTATATTTTTTCCCCAAGTTTTCCTTTATTGACAAGCAGTTATTCTGTACCTTTGCTATATATAAATATTTGGTCAATTATCTATGATGCAAATATCCCATTTTGTAACTGATCTTTTATCTCTTTTATGGTATCTTCTGGCAAATAGACATTCTTAATTTTTTTTTTTTTTTTTTTGAGACAGAGTCTCACTTTATTGCATGGCTAGAGTGAGTGCCATCGCATCAGCCTAGCTCACAGCAACCTCAATGTCCTGGGCTCAAATGATCCTACTTGCTCAGCCCCTCGAGTAGCTGGGTCTACAGGCATGCGCCACCATGCCCAGCAAATTTTTTGAGTATATATTTTTAGTTGGTCAATTAGTTTCTTTCTATTTTTAGTAGAGACGGGATCTCGCTCAGGCTGGTTTTGAACTACTGACCTTGAGCGATCCACCCGCCTCAGCCTCCCAGAGTGCTAGGATTACAGGCCACCGGCCCGGCTGACATTCTTAATTTTATTGTAATCAAATTAGTCTTTTTTTTTGATTAGCACCTTTGGTGTCTTAAGAAATATACTCCACCCCAAAGTCATAAAGATATTTCCTACTTTCTTTTTCTAAAACTGTTGAAGTTTTGCCTTTTATATATAAGTCTTTATTGCTTCTAAATTTTGTTTTGTACATGGTTTGAGGTGGCAATTCAATATAATTTATGTGTGGATTAGCAACTGCTCCAGCACATTATGAGCTCCCATTGTAGTTGCATTATCCTATTTATGAATTCCTGCTCCTATATTTTACTGCCTCAATTACTCTAACGATATATCTTGATGTCTAGTAGGAAAAGTCTCCATGTCATGTTATGCTTCTTCAAAAGTATCTTAACTATTTTTGAGACTTTACTCTTCCATAAATTTTGGAATCTGCTTGTTGAGTTCCATATAAGACCCTCTTGGAATTTTAATTGTAATTGCATTGAATTTGTGGCTCAATTTAGAGAAAATTGACATGAGTGTATATGTGTGTGGGGGTGGGGTGGGTGTGTATGTTAACTAAGCATTTGGAAGAGTACCTGATAGTAGTCAATTAACTAGATATTTAGCTCTTAAGTAGCTATCATCATCTTTATTGTGTTGAGTCACCCTTTACATGAATATCATTTTTTCTGATTTATATGTCTTATATTATCTTTTTAAAGTTTTATAATTTTACTTCCTAGAATTTTACATAGTTTGTTAGATTTAGTACTTGATAACTTACTTTTTTCTTTGTATTTTACATGACAACTTTTAAAAACACTTTTTTTGTTTGCTGTGTGAGATTGGTATTATTTATTCCTTAATTATTGGTAGAATTTCCCAGTAAAAATGTCTGGATTTTCTTTGTAAAAGTCTGTTCAAGTTTTTATGCCCTTGGAAGTAATTTTTGGTGGTTTATTTTTTTCTTTGTGATTTAATAGATTGCTTACTAATGATGTATTATTGGACCAACAGAATGAAGGTCAGTTTTTTTCTATGGGATGTTGCTTGATGGAATATTTTGTGCCAATATGTGGAAGAAAGTGGGTTTTGCAGAAAATTCTGAAGGAATTGGAGAAGGCAGAATGGCAGAGGGGCATATGCAGTGCACTGCTGCGGTGGGAGACAGGCCTAGGGAAGGGGTGACTTTCAGGAGCGGGAGCGCACTGGCTAACTGGTGCTCCTTTGCCCTGTTGAGTGCTTTCTACTTTGTCAAGTGCTGACACTAAGCTTACCTGGAGGGGTGGATGCTGTGGAGTAGAGTATGTGCACTTGCATGCAAGTGCTGCTCCAAAGGGGTATGGTCTTCAGGGAGCACTATGACCCCCTCGTGTGTCCACATTGGATCTTTCACCCGAATCACTCTGGAGTCTTGACACTGGCATGTGCTTTCTCAGGGGAGGTGCAATCACTTCCCATGGCATATGAGGGTAGGAGATGTTTTAAGGGAATCAATTTCCAGAGCCTCAAATCCCACAGGTTTTCTTTTTGAACAGTGATCCAGATCATACCTACAATCAGCAAGTGTTCCTGCCCCTCCCCTTTGTACAGATGAAAGGCTTGTCTCTGTCCACCCTACATGTTACTAAGGGTATCTCCCTGGAAGGGAGAAACCTACTGGGCCCCAAACAATGAAAAATACTGGTTTTAATAAAGAGAATGACTCTAATGACAGGACAAAATCATTCTATGGGTCAGTGGTTCCAGCTCCTTGCTTACTCTGGAGCTTAAGGAGCCAGGAAGATCACTTGAATGACCCTAAAATGAAGGAGCCCTAAATTGCTTCTGATAAATCATTAAAAATACTTTTTGATGAGAAATCACTGTGTGGCAAACATTGCAGAAGGGTTCAAACAATGAGTTAAATTCATCCTATTTAAAAGAAAGGAATAAAAGTGATGCTGAACTTTGTCTTATTCTAGCAAGTAAGATTCACTCACATGTGCATGGATACTCTATAGGGTTCTTTAAGAAATTAATTTCAAATAAAATTTTACTTTTTTGTTTACATAGTCATTATCAAAATTTATAATATACACACCTATTTTGTTGTGATCAATTGTACACAAATAAAAATGATATGATATAAAAATTGAATGATAACTTGATCCTAAAAAAATTTCTTCACACTTAGAATCTTAAGAAACAAAGAAAACTGTATTGATTCAAAGTAAATACAAGTGACCAGTTACCATAAAAATATATTAAAATAAAATTATAAAATAAAAGTAGGATGTACATATGCATTCAAGAATAAAAAGAAGAAGAATGTAAAAACTTGGACCATTAAAGAAGATCTTATGCATTTTAAAAATGCATAGTGGTGGATATCAAACTGACATGGCATTTAGATCCCACTGCATACTTTTAAAAGCATAATATAATCATTTACATAAATGTCAATATGTAAATTTAATGGAAATTATATCTTTCACAGCAAAGTAAACTTATGATGAAAAAGTTTACCTGTAAACTTAAGAGTTTTGTAAAGGGTATGTAGCTTTTTAAAACACCTCTAGGGTAATTCAAGCAAAACTCCTTGAAGGCTGCTATATTATCTAAAGTTATCTGTTCCCACCAAGTGGCATAGATAGGTACTATATTATTATCTCCAGTTTACTACTGGAAACAGAAGGTCAGAGGGGTTAAGTGATTTGCTTAAGATCACAAAACTAGAAAATGACAGAGTTCCAATTTGAACCAGATCTGTTGGGTTCCAAGCTCAGGGTGCATCTGCCATAGGGCAACCCCTCTCCTCTTCTGAAAACATCTTAAATCCTTGCTACTCAAAGTGTGGTCTGTGGACCATCAGCCTAGGCATGATCCGGAGGCTTGTTAGGAATTCAGAATCTCAGACTCCAACTCAGACCTGCTCAACCAGAATCTACATTTGAACAAGATCCTGGATGATCTTCACACACATTAGGGTCTGGAAGCTCTTCCCTAGAGCACATTCTACTCTCTTCCTACTCTGCTTCTGCCCAGCTTTAACCCAAGGACCACTCATGGCCTTCTGGGATAGTCAGGTCCCAACAGTCCCACTCTCCATTTTTGACAGCATCCCTCAGCGTGTTGATATAAGTAAGTAACCTGGTATTCCCATGTGACCTTTCCAGGGTATTTGGTCTTGACATTAAAGGCAGAGACTGTGGTGATGAGGCAGCTCAGTGGTTCACCAACTTCTTGAAAACAGAAGCCTTCAGGTTGGTTCAGTTTGAAATGAGCATGAAGGGAAGAACATCGAGAAAACTTATCCCCACTGCTGTACAGAATTACCAGGTGAGCTTACAGAGTTTGCTTTCACTCCTACCAGTTAACCTTCCCTGTTTGGTTTCCTGCCCAGCCTGCAAAGAGCGTCTCTTGGGACCTCAGTTAGGAAAATACGGTAATGACCCAGGTGAGGGGTGACGAGGGCACAACCTGGGCAGAGGTACTGGGGATGGAGAGGATAATGCGATGTCTTGAAAGTGAGATCTCTAGGGCACATGAAGGATTGAATATGGGAGATATAGTGGAGGCAGGAGCCGGGTGACTCCTTCTGAGGAAAACTGTCCTTTGAGCCAGCCATGGCCCAAAGACCAGTGCCCTTGGTTCTGCTGTGAGCTAAGTAAGATTTAAAATGCCAGTAGCTCAGGGCATTTCTCCACATAGCCCCTGAACCGCCAGCTCCTTGAGGACAGGGTTTTTTTTTATCTGCTTTGTCCACTGCTGTTTCCCCACCTAGACTGGTGCCTGGTGCCTAGAAGGGGCTCAGCAAATGCTCATGGGGGAACGGGTGTTGTTAAAGGGGTTATTCCTGGAGTATGGCTGATGGGTAACAGCCCCTTGCCTTCTTGAGGGTGATGTGGGAAGGGTTACTGCTGAGGAAGGAGTGAGGAGCATGGAGGAGGTCTGGCACGTGACACTGGCCTTATCCCTCTGTGTGGCTAGGAACTGTGCTTGGGTGCTGACCTGGCCATTTCTAAGGCTGAAGTCACCTCTGCCTCCCAAACACCACTCCTCTTCTGCACTTAGGTGGTTTTGCTTCTGGACTTTGCTCAGCTTTGTAGTCAGTCTAAGCAATTTCATGGGGTGGTGAGGCCTGATTGTTCTGTGTTCTTGGCACAGGTGGCCTACCCAGACTACAGCCCAATCCTGATCCTCTCGGAAGCCTCGCTGGCAGATTTGAATACCAGAATGGAGAAGAAAGTGAAAATGGAGTATTTCAGGCCAAATATTGTGGTGACAGGCTGTGATGCTTTTGAGGAGGTAAGTGGCCTACTGCCTTTGTGTATCATGCTCAGATGTGCTGTTCAAGGTACTGAGGGAACTGCTCTCTCCTCTAGCTAGTGCCAACTCAGGTCCCCCAAGGTCAGCAGTGGGGAGACCCTCCTTTTCCAAGAGTCACCTCAACCTGTTGAGTTGTTCCCTTACTGCTGCCACCATCTCCTCACTGGCCTCAGGGGAACCTGCTCACCCTTTAATGCTCAGGCCCCAGAGCAAATAGTCAAGACTCCAAATTGTTGCAAATCTGATATTGGAATATATAATCATAGCTCAAGGATAACGGGCAAATGAAGATATAAAGAACAACCACCTCCCATTTCCCTGAAGCACCCAGGAGTTCTCCCATAGATTTGAGACTCCTAAAAGCCCCAGACCTCAAAGTGGAGGCCAAGAGGATACAGGAAATCTGCCCCAGAAATATTCTATGCTATGGCCTGAGTTCTCTCCCAGAGGACACATGTGCTCTCAAGGGGGACTGACACTAGAAATTCCCCCCCTTCAAGGACATGCCACATCAGAACCCAGGAGGAACCCTGCAGTCTTTGTACAGGAAATAAATGTGACTGGGTGTCTCTTGGTAATAAGAAGCATCAGAAGTCATGTTAAGCCAGGGGGGAGGGGGCAGGGGTGTGCTAAACTTTCAGAGCACTGGACATAACAATGACAAATACCATTTATTGGGTGTTTACTGGGTGCTTGGCTTTGAACTAATTAATTGCTTCCGATAACTGACTTTATTTGATCCTCAGGACAACCCTGTGAAGTCTGTATTATTATCCCCTTTTTATAAGGAAACTGAAGCTCAGAGCTGTTGCACACTCTGTCTAGCATACAAGTGGTGGCATTGGCCTTAGAACCCAAGACTTGCTACTCCAGCTTCTTTGGAGTTAGATGACAGCTCCAATTTATACATCCCAAGTAGTTAATTCTGAAAGGAGAAGCTTTTTGAAACCCTCTCAATTCGATTCTTTGCTCAACCTTGAGTGACAGCACTTTCTTTTGTGTTAGTAAAATGTGCCCTTATTTGTGGGTGAACATTGACTTCTGCTATCAACCTTTGCATGGAGCCTAGTATATAATATAAGTCATTATATGTGAAGGCACTTTATAGTATGTGACAATTTGAATAGCAGTGTCTTGAGAGGTTGTCTATTTGGTGATGCTATCTTGTCATTTGTGATCTAATTTCTTTAATTCCTACTTATATTTGTTAATTTTTAAAAATTGATTATTTGCTATGAGTCAGGCACAGTGTCTAGGAGCCCTGGATGCAGATATGAAAAGATATGGGTCTTGCCCTTTAGAATTTTCTAGTATGAGAGGCATGGCCAGGAGACAATGACAGTCAAGTTTGAGAAGTGCTTTCATGTATTAACATACTTACTTAGAAGGTACCAGGAATGCTTAGAAGTAGAACTGCCTAATCTTCCTGGAGAAGGGAGGCCTGGGGGTGCAGAGGGGTCTAATCAAGTTGCCCAGAAGCAATGCTGTGCATGCCAGGGGCAGGGGACAGTTTCTGTGGGTAAAGGGGACAGCCAACTGGTAGGCCTGAAGCATGGGAGGCCAGGAAGAAAGGGGCACCTGGGAGTATTTCAGAACCACAGGAGTGGGGCTAGGGGTAAAGGAGAGGTGGCAGGAGGCTGGACTGGGACCCCTAGAGGCCACCACACCAAGGAGTTTGGATTTTATACTGTGGATATTGGGGAGGTGGTCATGATTCTGAGCAAGGAGGTAACTATGATTTGCATTCATCTAACAAATACCTACTGAATGCCCGCAGTGTGCCAGGCACATACTATTCTGGCAGCTCTCTATGACGTGCATTGAAAGGCAGGAAAGCCAGAAACAGAGAAAACAGTGCGGTGCTCAATCAGCAGAGGTCTTTTTCCTCACATACGCATCAGCAGACCTTACCTGAAACCTGCATCAGTATCCAGATAAGGCTGATCAACAGCATTAGCCTGAATTAGGAGGGTGGGGGATCGCAGGGGTCAGAGACGGTGGGGTGACTGATGGTGCTGGAGTGGGGGAGGGCCCCGTGTGCTCAGCAATTGGCTCCTCCAGAGAAGCAATTCGAGTTTTCTCCCCAAGAATAAGCCCAGATTTTGTGGGACCTGGAGTTTATACAATTTGGAGGCCTCTTTAAGAAAAAGAAAGTAACAAAAAATAAAATTAGGTGCAGGGCCCTGGAAGATCTAGGGCAAATGAGGGGCCTGAAGCTCAAGCCTTGCCAGTTTCCCAGTAAACTCGCTTGCTTCTCCCAGTTCTGGTTTCCTCGAATTGTCTAGAAGAGTGCACACAAGAATGAAGTCATTAAATGCTTGTTAGACACCAGATGAGATAAGTACTCATGCATGTGACTAAAGGTTGGAATGGAAATTAATCCATGGAGCAAAAGTTCTTCCACAGGAATCCTGTAATTTGTCCATTATGTTGAGAAACTTTCTTTTAGGGAATACAATTTTCTTGATTTGTCTCCACTGAAGCATAAATTGTTTTGGTAGTAACTTTGTTTAAGATCTTGAGCTAAGGAAATAAGAAGAAAAGATGCTCTTATTACTGACTGAAGAATTTTTGCTTTAACCTGCCAGTCAAGAATTTTTGCTCTATTCTAACTTGTCAAACATAACCTAGGACTAAAGTAGCCTAATCCTGTTCTTAGGCAATTTGAATGGGTGGAGTCTTTTTTTTTTTTTTTAATAATAAAATGTTAAATGTATTTGTGCTCCCAAGTTCATTTGTTGTTTTATTCCTTCATTGTGATGGGCTTACAGAAATAGTAAATAAGGTAGAATGTTGTTATTTTTCTGGAAGAGTCCTCTGGCCAATCATATTAAAAAAAAAACCCTGCTATGAAATGATACTAGTGTTGCTGATTTATTCTGCCTTAAATTAGGAAGCCCAGTAGTTAAGGGCCTGATGAACCTGTCTACCTGGTTCTTTCACAAAAGTATAACTCTCAATTAGTGGGACTCTGTTAAATATTAATATAAAAGATAATGCATGTAAATATTTAATAGATCAACTAATACTAAAAAAATAAGCAAACATAAGATTGGTGCAAAAATTCAGGCCACTATTTATTGCAAAAACATAGAGCAATAGGAGAATGCATTGTGCAACATTTATTCTTTGTGGTCCAAAGGACTTTGTACTTTTTCCAAGTAAGTCAGAAAATTAAGTAAATTTTAAAAGGCTGCTTCCCTTGGGCCAACATGATGTATTTGAGTTCTGGGAATGGTTAGTAATGAAGTTTAAAAATAATAAAATAGACAAATGCTTCTTATCTGTGTAATTGACCATTGTGGGGATCAGTTTTTCCTGAACTTTGCTTGCTGTCCTGGTGAGCTGGACTTGACATTTTTAATGGAACTTCTTGTTTGTATCAGTCTTCACTCCACATTATGAAAGGACTGTGGAGAAGCTTGCAGAAAACTTTTGGTGTGTCATCTGTTACTTGTGAAGTGTTTCCCCAAGAAACTTCTAGAGAGAGAGAGAGATTTTGAAGCCAGACAGCTGTGATTTGAATCCCAGCCCCATCACACATTGGCTGTGTGAGCTGGGTCCTCCCAGTCCTATCCTTTACAGCTGTTGAAAAGCAAATTTTTACAAATCATTACCAGATTTTCAGTCCCCAGTGACCTGAGTTGGGAGGAGTTAGGATTTTAGATAACTTATCTCTTTCTTGGTTTCAGAATCGTAATCACTGCCTGGCTTCGGGGATTTCTTGAAGCAACAACAATAATATCAATCAATATATAAAAAATAATAGTAACAATCATGGCTCACAATGATTGAGCACTTCACTAGGTAGCAGGCACCATGCCAAACTCTTTGTATGCATGGTCTCATTTAATCTTCCTAGACTGTGGGTCACAACTCATTAGTGGGTTGTAATTTCCATTTAGTGAGACCTGACCAGTATTACAGAATAGAATAGAATAGAATAGAATAGAATAGAATAGAATAGAATAGAATAGAATAGAATAGAATAGAATAGAATAGAATAAAAGATATCAGGGTCAACTACATGTAGAAGGGTTAAAAAATATTTTTTATTTCAGCATAATATGGGGATACAAATGTTAAGGTTACATACATTGCTCTTGCCTTCCCTCCCCCCTTGAGTCAGAGCTTCAAGCATGCCCATCCCCCTGACAATGCACATCGCACTTATAATGTATATACATACCCATCTCCTCCCCCCCCCCAACCTGGCCAACACCCGATAAATGTTTTTTTCTTTTAACATTTGGTTAGATTTTATAACATTGCCTTTACCTAGCAAGGGCTAGAGGTATGCCCTTCCCTCCACACTGTTTGCCACATCCCTCAGATGTGGGTCTACCCCCCCACCCCCCAAATCTCTGGTGAACACCATCACCCTTTGAGCACCATATTGATAATCGGTCAGTACCAATTTGATGGAGAATACATGTGGAGCCCATTATTCTGATCTTGTGTCACCTCACTTTGGATAATGGACTTAAGCTCAATCCAGGATAATATAAGTGGTGCTAGCTCACTGTCGTTTCTTAGACTTGATATTCCATTGTAAACATATTTCATTGTAAACATATATCAAATTTTAATAATCCAGTCATGAATTGACAGGCACTTGGGTTGTTTCCATGTCCTTGCAATAGTGAATTGTGCTGCCATAAACATTTGGGTGCAGATGTCTTTATAATAGAATGTCTTATGCTCTTTTAGGTAGATGCTATTGCTGGGTCAAATGGTATTTCTATTTTTAGCTATTTGAGGTATGTCCAAATTCTTTTCCACAAAGGTTGCACTAATTTGCAGTCCCACCAGCAGTGTAAGAGTGTTCCTGTCTCCCCACATCCTTGCCAGCATTTGTTGTTTTGGGATTTCTTGATACAGGCCAATCTCACTGGGGTTAGGTGATATCTCATTGTGGTTTTGATTTTCATTTCTCTAATGATTAACGATGTTGAGCATTTTTTTATATGTTTGCAGGCCATTATTCTGTCTTTGGAAAAGTTTCTGTTCATTTACGTTGCCCATTTCTTGACAGGGTTGTTTGATTTTTTTTCTTGTTGATCCTCTTGAGTTCTAGATAGATTCTTGTTATCAGACCTTTATAGGAAGTGTAGAGAGCAAATATTTTCTCCCATTCTGTAGGTTGTCTATTCGCTCTAATGATAATTTCTTTGGCTGAGCAGAAGCTTTTTAATTTGATCATATCCCATTTGTTTACTTTTGTTGCTGTGGTGATTGCTTTGGGGGTCTTCTTCAAGAATTCTTTGCCTAGACCAGTGTCAGAAAGAGTTTTCCCAACATCTTCTTCTAGGATTCTTAAAGTTTCATGCCTTAGGTTTAAATCTGTTATCCATCTTGAGTGGATTTTTGTGAGAGGTGAGAGGTAGGGATCCTGATTCATTCTTCTGCATGTAGATATCCAGTTTTTCGAGCACCATTTATTGAAGAGAGATTCTTTTCCACAATGTATATTTTTGTCTGCTTTATCAAAGATTAGGTTACCATATGCAGATGGTTTCATCTCTGGAATCTCAGACCTATTCAAATATCAATGCTTCTGTTCTTGTGCCAGTACCAGGCTGATTTAATTATTATTGCTTTATAGTACAGCTTGAAGTCAGGAAGACTAATGCCTCCCAATTTGTTCTTTTTATTTAAGATTGCTTTCCCCATATGCATTTTTTTCTGTTTCCATACAAAGTGAAGAATTATTTTTTCTGGATCTGTGAAGAATGACGGTGGTACTTTGATAGGATTGCATTAATTCTGTAGATGACTTTAGGTAATACTGACATTTTAACAATGTTGATTCTACCAATCCATGAACAAAGTAGATTTTTCCATCTGTTTACATTTTCTACAATTTTTTTTTTAGCATTTCATAGTTCTCCTTGTATAAGTCTTTCGTATCTTTCATTAAATATATTCCTAGATAATTTTCTTTGGGGCTATAGTAAAAGGAATTGCATTATTGATTTGAGCTTCGGCCTAATGGTTCTTGGCATATATGAATGTCTCTGATTTGTGTATATTGATTTTGTAACCTGAGACTTTACCAGATGAAATGGAGAACAAGAGAATTATATGGAAGATCAGCAAAACCAGAAGCTGGTTTTTCGAAAAGATAAACAAAATTTAGAGACCTCTGGCAAGAATAACAAGAACTCAAAGGGGGAGGACTCTAATAAACTCAGTAAGAAATGAAAAAGGAGAGGTCGCAACAGACACCAGAGAAATACAAAACATTATGTTTGACTACTGTAGAAATCTGTATGCTCCAAAACTACATAATGAGGAAGAAGTGCACAAATTCCTGGAGTCATACAACCTCCCTAAGTTCACCCAGGAGGTAGCAGAATTCCTGAATAGACCAATATCAAGCACAGAAATTGGAGCAGTAATTAACAACCTCCTCAAATGGAAAAGTCCTGGACCAGACAGCTACACTTCAGAGTTCTACCAAACATATGAAGATGAACTCATACCTATACTACAGAAATTATTCCACAACATTGAGAAGGATGGTATCCTTCTTAACTCATTCTATGAAGCCAATATTACCTTGATACCAAAGTCAGGAAAGGATGCAACAAGAAAAGAATATTACAGACCAATATCTCTCATGAATATAGATGCAGAAATCCTCAACAAAATTATAGCAAACAGAATTCAGCAGCACATCAAAAAAATAATTCACCATGATCAGGTGGGCTTTATTCCAGGGACACAAGGCTGGTTCAACATATGCAAGTCTATAAATGCAATTCGCCTTATAAATAAAAACAAGAACAAAGACCATATGGTTCTCTCAGTAGATGCAGAAAAAGCACTTGACAAAGTCCAACATACCTTTATGATAAAAAACTCTGAACAAAATAGGCATAGGTGGCTCATACCTCAAAATTATCAATCCATTTATGACAAACCCATGGCCAATATCATACTGAATGGGGAAAAATTGAAACCATTCCCACCTTGAACCAGAACAAGGCAAAGTTGCCCACTATCTCCTCTTCTACTCAACATAGTGCTTGAAGTCCTAGCTATACCAATCAGGCAAGAGAAGAATATTAAGGGCCTCCAAGTGGGTGCAGATGAGATCAAACTCTCGCTCTTCGCAAATAATGATATTACACTTAGAAAACCCCATGGATTCCTCCAGGAGACTCCTAGATTTGATAAATGATAAAAATTGTTGTCTGTTATATGTGGGATGTGTGTATAAGATAGTATCAGGAAATAATATAAAATATATAAAATATAATTTTTACTGTGGGTCATGGTGGAAAATGTTTGATAGCCATGGTGGTGGGTAGTGTTTTGATTCTTCTTTTTCAGCTGAGGAAACTGGGCTCTGAGAAGTTGAATAACTTACCTAAGGTCACACAGCTAGTGTGTGGCCAAGTCAGGACTTGCGTTTTGGCTGGCTATCAAAAGTCCATGGATATCAACCATCAACACAACTCTGCCTTCTCTTTTAGGCCATTGCCAGGTCATTTAGCAAAACGCACTGGGCCCCCACTTCCTGTGGGAGGGCCAGGGATCAGGGGATCAAGTGCTGCCTTCTGGAATAGGCAGGCAATTGAGGTCAGTGGAAAGTGTAGAGGAATAGCAGGTATCAGCTTTGGCATGATGCAGATTAGCCAAAATTATCTTTCTTAATTGATGAAAACAACCAAGAAGAGGCCTGGGGACTGTAGGGCCCCATGTCCTTGTGCACTCCCTGTGGCTCTTATGGCCTTTTGAGGTGGGGGTCCAGAGCATGCTCATCGGGGGAGATTATCTGACATGCATATTTTGTTAGGGGCCTCCAAAAAGGCTCTTGGATGTGTGTGCCTTGATTGAGAAAAACCAAAATGATTAAAATAGGAGGATGCGGGCTGGGGTGGAGGGAGTAGTGATACATTCACATTCCTGAAGAATTTGCAGGCAGGGTTCCTTTATTTAAGGAGATCTCCTCCTACATTTGCTTTTTTGTTCACATCTCAGTCATTTGAAATCTTTGCCAGAGAGACTCCTAGTTAGGGGCTGAAAAAGAGGAAGCAGGAGGAGGTACAGCCCCCTGTAGGGCTTCAATCCTTTTGTAGTAAGAAGCAGCGAGGAATGCTTCTGCCAGCTTCCTTACACATAGCCTCACTCAGCATTTTCTTCACTCGCCAGTGAGTGAGAGCGAGGCTCCCCTGGAAAGCCCGTGCCAGGTCGGCCAGTGGGACACAAGTAAGAGGCAATGCAGTGAGGTCTGCCCGGGGCCTGCGGCTCCCACGTTGGCCACAGGTGGGATCACTGGGCAGCCTTAAATGACGCTTATGCCTTGGTCCCAGGTGCAGGCTGGCCGAGAGAGCTTTTAAGGCTCCCTGGGATCCTAGTGTGCAGCCCAGGGTGAGAAACCCTTTCCTAGCCAGCAGGAGTAGGTATCTCGAGACTTGGGAATTCAACTGGTGGCTGGTCTCCCCAGACTCTGAAGCTGGTGGGTGTGGGACCCCTTGGCCTTTTAGACAAGAACCGAGCCAGGAGGGGAGACTAGGATGTCTTATGCCTATTAGGGACTGAACTCCTCATGGCTCTAACTTCCCCTGAGAAGCACCTGATATTCTAGTGGGACACATACAGCCTCATCAACCTCACAAAGTATCCCAGTCAGTGAATACACATCCGAGATACACAGCCACATGGCAGGATATCTTCTTTCCATTTTGTGACTTGTCACTGGTGTTCCTGAAAGTAGGTGGTCTCCAGGGAACGGAAGCCAGCTTCAAAGAAAGCCCTAAGCTCCTGTCCTTCCCTTCTGCTAGGTTTTTCCAAGTCCAAGTGTCCCAAATACCAGAACCCTCCTGGCTCATTTGTCATGCAATTAGGTTTACAGAAATGTGTGTCTTGTGATTCTGTAGGAGCACACACCAGCTATTGTGTAACATGAGGATACTTACACTTCAATGGTAAAGTATATTGCCTCTCTACCCAGTGTTGTTCAAACATGGGGTCATGAGAAAGCCTCAGGAGGTCTGGAACTGGGGCTGTGGAAAGCTTTTTAATGATTCAATTCAAGAATCTTTTTCAGATAAAGTTCATTTTTTTTATTATGAAATAATTTTTTAAAAGTAACACATCCTCTTTGTGCAGTTTGAAAACTACAACTTTTTAAAAGAAAGGAATAAACATTCCTCCCCATCCTACTATCAAAAGGTAGCCTGTGATAACATTTTGGTGTGTTTCCAATATTGTTTATATGATATTGTATAGATAGTATTAAATTCCATCATTTTCACTTAATGGTGGTATGGCCCACATCTCTGTCCTTACAAATCCTGCATTAGATGGTCTTAGTGGTTCCATATTTGTTCATCATATGACTGCAATAACTTATTTAACCCTTTCCTTATTATTGAGCATTTAGGTTGTTTTTTTATTTTCTCTTACATAAATAATGAATAGCTTTGTAAAACAGTCTTTATCTGCATTTCTAAATTTATTCTTAGGATATGCTAAGTCAGCATTTTAAAGGCTCTCCATATATATTGCCAGATTGCTTTCCAGAAACCTTGTACCAATTTATATTCCCACAAGCTGATTGTAAATGTGCCCTTTTCATTGTATTCTTGCCAGCGCTGTTATAATCTTTTAAAGGTTACAATCTACAGTCTATACTAATTTGATAAGTGAAAAGTAATGTCACATTTAAATTGGTAATCCTTAGTGTATGGCATCCTGTCTTAGTTCTGAAAGAAATTTGGTTATGAAATAGTTTTACTTCATGGGAAAAAACTTATTTTCTGCAAGTTCATACCATTGCCATAGATCCACGTTTGTAAGAAATGTTTATTGAGGGTTTACTGGGTGCCAATCTCTGAGTTAGATGCTAAGAGTACAGAGATGACCTCACTGTGTCTGTCTACAAGGGTCTTAGGACCAGGTGGAATTAAGTCATCAGTAGATAGAGGGCTGCAGCTGAGATAAGGTGATCACACCTATGGGATCCCAGGAGAAGTGAACGCTCTGAGCAGACTGTGTGTGTGGCGGCCGGGGGTGAGCGAGGTGCAGTGTGTGCAGAAGACTTGCCTCATAAAAACTGGATTCAATTGTAGAAAGAATGCTATGGTCTGTCTTTATAGGGAGAGTGATTAAATTTTGGAATAGAACATTAAGGATTATTCATTTGCTTGAATATCTCAAGAATATAAAAACAACTTTTGGTTTGAGATAGTTTAACTTTGTGGTATAATGGGAAATACTGTGTTTCCCCGAAAATAAGACAGGGTCTTATATTTATTTTTCCTCAAGAAGACACCCTAGGGCTTATTTTCAGGGGATGTGTTTTTTTTGTTGTTGTTGTTGTTATTTTAAGTACGGTACAACAATCAACATTTATTTAAATATAGTTAAGTCGTCTTCTTCTGGAACATCATCATAATTCTCCAAACCCCAAATTCCATCCTGAATTTCTTGCGACTCTATTTCCTTTAGAACCATTGGCCCCAATCTCTCATGTTGAGCAATTTAGCTCTCATGGGGCAGATGAGAAGGGCTGCTTGTCTTCTTTACTGCTCCGAGAGGAAATGCATGGGTTGAGCAGATGCGCTGCGAAGCCACACTAGGTCTTATTTTCGGGGTAGAGCTTATATTGTGCAAATACTTAGATAGAAATCCTGCTAGGGCTTATTTTATGGGTAGGTCTTTTTTTCAGGGAAACACGGTATATATGTTTGTCCCTGGTTGTTGGCACACAGCTCCTAAGCCCTTGGAATTTGGCAAGTGATTAGGGTCAGAGGAGTATCTTTTTTTATTCATAACGAGCCCCTTCCAATTATACCACAGTTTATGCTAATGAGGTGACCCATCTCAGGGAAGGAGGATGTCCCTAGACAGCTTCAGGATGGGAACTGGTCCTCAGAAAGACTAAGCCAATATTAGAGGGTTGGAATGTTCAGCCCTGCCTACCCCCTCACCTCTGGGGAAGAGAAAGGGGCTGCAGGTTGAATTCCATTGCCAATGACCAATGATTTAATCAATCATTCCTATGAAATGAGACCTCCATAATACCCCCTAAAAGATGGGATTGGAGAGTTTCCAGGTTGGTGAACACATCAGGGTGCTGGGATGGTGATGTACCCAGAGAGGGCATGGAAGTTCCAAGAACCCCACCACCAGACTTAATCTTGTATACCTCTTCCTTTTGGCTGTTCCTGAGTTTTATCTTTTATAGTAAACCAGCAACAGCAAAACACTGTCCTAAACTCTGGGCATCATTCCAGCAAATTGTCATACCTGAAAAGGGGGCTGTGGGAACCTCCGATTTGTAGCCAGTTGGTAACAAGTGTGGGTGGTCTGGACCTGATTGGCCTCTGAAATGGGGGCAGTCTTGGGGGACTGAGCCTTAATCTGTGGGGTCTGTGATAACTTCTGATAGTTAGTGTTATAATTTGATTAAATTGTTTGGCACACAGTTATGAGGGAATGGCCTAAAAAAAGGATAAAAATGTTTTCTGTCTGGCTGGGCATGGTGGCTCACTCCTGTAATCCTAGTACTCTGGGAGGCCAAGGCAGGCAGATCGCTCAAGGTCAGGAGTTAGAAACCAGTCTGAGCAAGAGCAAGACCCTATCTCTACTAAAAAATAGAAATTAATTGGCCAACTAAAAATATATTAAAAAAATTAGCCGTACATGGTGGCACATGCCTGTAGTCCCAGCTACTCAGAAGGCTGAGGCAGGAGGATTGCTTGAGCCCAGGAGTTGGAGGTTGCTGTGAGCTAGGCTGATGTCATGGCACTCTAGCCTGGGCAACAGAGTGAGACTCTGTCTCAAAAAAGAAAAAGAAAAAGAAAAATGTCCTCTGTCTTTTTAAAACCTCCCCCACTCTTTTTAGAAATTGAAACCTGCATCCCTGCCTCAGGCCAGTGGTTGGGAGGAGGAGGGGAGTGTCCTTTATTCTTTGTACCATAGATGGTTCAACAGAATTGTCTGGGCAGAGCGCTGGGAGGTCCAGGAAGGTGGAGGTCATGAGATTGTCTTCCCAGGAGATGGGACAGATCAGAATCATTGATTATAGGTTCGATGATATCCTAAAGATAAAAACCCTCTCGTTTAAAGCTCTGTATTTCTACTTATGATTAGGACAATGGTACTTTAAGACAGGAGGCTACCATTCTCCTCATTTGCTGATAAATTAATAAATCTCTTTTCTTTTCCTCAACCACTTGTCCTTGTTATTCTGATGCGGCCTGGGGGACAAGTGCAGAGCTTTCGGTAACAGAATTTGGCATTCCTGGGTGGGCCCATCTATGCCCTGGTGGAATGGCACCCTGTAACTGCTGGAAGAAGCAGGGAGTAGCCCACGGATAAGCCATGGGTAGGAGCATTGCCTTTTTCGGGTAGGAGAGAATGGACTCTCCCAGAAGCTGCTGGAGTCTGTTTAGCTCCAGGGAGCTCCCACCTCTCCTTCCTTGAATTAGACACAGCTCTGACCAACTTGAGAATGGTTGGGGAAAAGGAAACAGATTTGGGACGCATGATGACAGCCTCAGCCATTTGAGTAAGTTCGCCAGCGTGCATGTCAAGACCCTGATTCCACCCATTTGGAAGGTCTTCAGACCTTTCTGTTGAATTTGTTTGGAGGCACCATTTGCTGGCAGAAGTAACAAGGTTGAGTGGAACTAGGGAAACCTGTGTAGATCCAGAGCTCATCTGCAGTTCCCAGGAGACCTGGGGGCATTGGGAGATGTTGGCTCTCACTTGAGAGGCTTCTGTTCTCATTCATCCCCTTTTAGGAGATGTTGATTCTCAACTGAGAATCTGGGTCTCATTTTTGTGGTTCCCATTTCATAGGCCTTGGCATTTTTGTGTTGAGAATTTTTGGTAGTGCCTGTGTTTGTTCTTTGTGAGTTTTGTTTTAACATGAGAGGCTCCATTTCTGTTACATTTAAAAGGCCCTTGGAAAACATTTTGGCTGAATGGTCAACCTATAGCTACTAACCTATGTCTAAAGAGAACAGTGTTGTTATAAACCAGTATACTCGCTGGAGTATGAGGAAAGTGGCTGTTGAATGAAACCTTAAATTATTGTACTGTCTGACAACTAGAATGTTTTGGTCAAATGTCCGGTAAATGGGACAGAACCCCTTATGTGAAATCTTAAAGCCTAAAGTTAATGGTACAAGAGAGACCAGTTCATTTCAGTTAAACAGTTGGTCTGCACCGGTTCTGGGTGGGCTGCTGGGCTCTGGATGAGGTGAGGCGCAGAGGACCACAGCCGGGAGGTGACCGCGGGAGGGAAGACTGGCATGGTGACTCACTGCCGCGCAGCGAGGGGGAAGCGAGGCAGGAAGGGAGCGCCCGCTGTCTGGCCACCTCCAGCCCCAGGCTGGGCCACGGGCAGGGAGGCACGGGTGTGGCCGAACTCACCCTGGCACTGGCGGGTGAACCTGCGAGACAGTCCACAGCTGGTCAGTCCGGCTGCTGCCGCCAGACTTTCCATCTTACTCTCAGATGCCTCCTCCTTCTGTAGTTAGTTGGTATTTAGGAACGAACTTTGGCCTCCATTCTCACCTGATGTGTTCTCTCTCTCTCTATATATATATATATATACGTATATATGTGAATGTATATATCTATATAGATAAAATATACATGCATATATATCTATATATTCTCTCTATATGGATATCCATTCTCTCTTGATGTATGGATATAGCCATATACGTGTGTATATGTAGCTGTGTGTGTATATATACACACATTCATATATATGACTGTATAGACAAAGAAAACGAGGGAGAATCTCTTACACTAGTTATATTTTAAGTTTCATACATTTAACTTTTACTTGGCAAATGCCTACATGGATTCTTGTGTAGGTTTCAGGTTGACAGACACCCTTATCCCTGCCATTCTATGGTTCCACCACACTCTGTCACCCTTATTTTACTTCTTTCTCTGGGTGCTGCTTGTGATGGAAAATCATATAGTCTTAATTTAGTATTTACAAGATGTGTACAAATTCAAAGCAAATTTTCGGGATTATTTCCACAAAGCTGAGCACATTATATATAGTCCTTCTCCCTTCTCCTTGTGGTTTTCTCTTCCTTTCCTTACTTCCTCCATCTGGAAAACACTGTAGTTTTAATACCTTCACTCTAAATAAATGTCACAGGGGCCCAGATTTTCTCAGAATGCAGACAGGTTGCTCACCAGCAGGAGGCACACTAAACCTTTCGAGCTATTGGTGTTCAGGGAAGACTGGAATCTTGCTGGATAATGTTATTTCATAAGTTGCATATGTCTAGTAGAATATGATGGAAAATTAAATTTCATACAATATTAATTTAAATTTATTTTTTTAATAATTTAAAACTTGTTGTTTTCCTCTAATAAGCTTAATTAGCATAGTATTTTTTACTGCAAATAATGCTTTACACCAAAATGGAGACGATGATCAGATTAGGATTAGTGGCTATGTTCTATATAATAATATTTTGGAAAGTAATTAGACCTGGCATTTGGAGGTGCTGTGGACAATTCTTAGGGATCCAGAGAATTTGCTATTCTAAACTGGGTCCTGTGGTTATCTTAAGTGTGAGAGCAAATGACGTCAATCTGTCTCATTGAGCTAGGAAACCTAACTGAACTTTTCAGAGTTCCCTGGTTTCTATCAGAACCACGATGCAAAATTTCCACAGATATGTGGCTTTGAAAGCTTAAATTTATCAGTGCTTATAAAAAGAAATTGGACAGAAGATACTTGGAGAGCAGTGGGTCGTACCACCAAAGGGCTGGCAGACTGGCTCCCATTCCTGTGGCTGCAGTGCCCTTGTATGGCGAAATGCGTCCTGCCTTTTTAGCTGCCTTCAGCCAGGGCTCCCCATCACCTAGACTTCCCCAAAAGGGGCTTGGTCACACTACATTGGAGGTCATATTCTGCTAAGAGGTTAGCCACGTGCTATGGCTGTCTTGCAGGTTGTTTTAATAAGTCCTGGCTAGGAGATGGAGATTCCATTCATTATACAATGTGTGTCCCTGAAACTTTCCCTCCACCCGGGAAGGTTCACTGAAAGATCAGCTCACACTTAGGGCAGATTTATAAGAGAAAGATTTATTTACCATGCTCATGGGGAAAATTGCACAGTAATTACTCCATATCCCAATGGGTCCACAAATTATGTACCCTCCTTTTAGCGGGGAGGACAGATGAGGAATATAGATAATTCTGTTTAGGGGCAATAAATGGTTGCTAGAGCAGATGAATAGATACTTGGGAGAATGAATGGATGCGGGAAACAGATTAACTTATAAATTAACCTGAGAGACAGTTAAAATGATTTGGGCCAGGTCTGGTTGTTTCTTGATCTTCTTTCCTTAATATATTGAGATAACAGGGAGGGGAAGGGAAGTCAATTGTTCTTTTTGATGGGTCTACTTGGTTTATGCAGATAGAAGAAAAACCCCTTCCAAGGACTGTTGATCTCTAAGAGCCTTAAATTCAAAATACTAGTTATACCAAGGAGGCATATATTGGGGTGAAAATTCCTGAGCTCCTTCAAGGGCAAGCACAGAGGCCTCAGTCTGTAGCTGTGGTCATACCCAGTAGGAGACTTCTCAGTTTTGAAAGCCCAATTAGGTACTGGAGAACTTTTTTTTTTGAGACAGAGTCTCACTCTGTTGCCTGGGCCTAGAGTGCTGTGGCATCAGCCTAGCTTACAGCAACCTTCAACTCCTGGGCTCAAGCAATCCTCCTGCCTAAGCCTCCCGAGTAGCTGGGACTACAGGCATGTGCCACCATGCCTGGCTAATTTTTTCTATATATTTTTAGTTGGCCAATTAATTTCTTTCTGTTTTTAGTAGAGATGGGGTCTCACTCTTGCTCAGGCTGGTCTCAAACTCCTGAGCTCAAACGATCCTCCCGCCTTGTGCCTGGCCCTGGAAAACCTTTTTTGCATTTGCTAAATCACCCATATAGGCCCTGGGTGTGTGTGTGGGCGGGGGTAGTTTACCCCAGAAAGAGGGCCAGAGCATGACTTGGTCATCAGCAGCAGACAGGGAAACATTTTGGTGTTAGTTCTTACTCCTGCTCTGCTCTGCCTCTTGCAGAAAGAGATTTTAGTCCTGCCCAGGTGAGCAGGAATAGATTTCCTCATTTCCTGACTCAGAGACTGATTTCTTATAAATGTCTTAGTCTTATGATCTCTAAAAATCTTACCCAGGTTGAGATCAGGAAGCCATTTTTTCCAGAGATATTCTTTACATCTGATTATAGATGCTGCTGTTGATTTCTTGGGTCTGTAATGTGTGCCTCCCCCCAGCAGAGGGAATGGCTTGAAAAAGGGTAAAAATGTTTTCTTTCTCTTTAAAACTTCCCCCACTCTTTTTGGGAAAGAAAACCTGCACCCCTGCCTCAGGCCAGTGGTTAGGATGGGTAGGGAAGGGTCCTTTGTTCTTTGTACCCAAGAAATAGCTTAACAGAATTGGAGGTTGAGGGAGGAGGTCCAGGAGTATTAAATGTATGATTCATAACTGACTTCCCTTGGGCGATGTCTCACTCATCAAAGAACGTTCAGATTTTAACTTGGCTTCCATTGTAGCTTAGCTGAAAGGAAGGAGTGGACTTGTCTTGTAAGCTATACATTTCTCATTGTCTATCAACAAATTGGTTTTCTAGTAGATGTATTATTCTCATGCCAAATTATGTCCTATAGAAGGTCTGTTCTCACAGTGCTCACAAAATCAGGGTTTTAAGACTGTGGGTTGAGAGGTGGACCTGAAATCATCAACATGCTGCCTCCATTTAAGTCCTTTTAGGAGATATTTCTTGGTGTCTTCTTGTGCTGCTTTCTTCTGCTAGTTTCATAGTTAGTACCAGCCAAAGAACAAACTGACTTAAAGACTTATGAAGCCTTAATTTAAAAGATAACTTTCCCTTTTCTCTTAGGATACCTGGGATGAACTCCTGATTGGTAGTGTAGAGATGAAAAAGATAATGGCTTGCCCCAGGTAAGGATTCTTTTGGCACTTGACCTCTGGGCTGTGGTGTACCCATTGGTTCTTGACCATTGCCTAACCCTTAGTTATTGCATGACAGGTGCATTTTGACCACTGTGGACCCAGATACTGGAGTCATAGACAGGAAGGAGCCACTGGAAACCCTGAAGAGGTAGAACACAAATGTGTCTAGTGTATTTTTAATATTATCTCCACGCCAGAACTGCTTGTGGTTAGGTGCCATGTATGCCTTAAGGTGGACATAGCCTTTCTGTCCAGAGCAACTTCCACTGTGCCTTCTCATTGTTTGTGTTAAAGTAATTGAGTACGTGTTGCTTCCTCTTTTTTTCTGGATGGATCCTCCAGTACTTTTGATAAATTTTTAATTGTATAACACTATATTTTGAAAGTTTAATCTCTCTCATATCAATTTTTCATAATATTTACACATTTATTTCCAAATTAAGACCTTAAATATTTTATTTAACTATGTTTATTGCAACTCAAATTCCTTTATCAGAATCTATATCAAGGAATATGAAAATGATTAAAATTGCATAATGAAATATTAGAAAAAATGAACATAATGAGTTATCAGAGACCTTCAGATTTTCAATTCTGTTTTGTTTTGATTAAGATGCAGTGAAGTTAATTTTTTTCTTTAGACAGGTCACTGGAAAAATTAACTTTTTCAATAGTCCAGACCCACCTGCCAACTGTATCTCTGCCTTAATTTTTATTTGCCAAGGAACCCTCAGCTTTGGGTTTTTACACCTGGAGGAGGTTGAAAGAATAGTGCTTAAATGCACTTAACAGAAGGTTTGGAGACTTCAAGGATGTTCCGTTTTGCGATTTCATGAGCATTTGTTTCAATGAGTTGTGAAGTTGAAAGTACTCATGAAGACAAAGTACTTATTTTATACTTACACAGACACATATTTTCTTTTTGTCCTTAAACTGAAGCCATAGAAAAATTGTTTAGATTCTCAGAATACTTCTAGAGAAACTAGAATTATTTGCAGTTGGACTAATTGTCCACAGACCTCTATGTCAACATTACAGAAAAGGATTGCTATTTATTTATAAATAACCTGGAATGAAAACTTGAATCCTATTGAGAGCACTTAAATTATTTCTTGTGCCCCATAATGAATTTTTGTACCTGATGGTGAGTTTGTGCTTGTTTCAGCTACCGCCTGTGTGATCCTTCTGAGAAGCCATTATACAAGTCATCCCCACTTTTTGGCATCTATTATTCAGTGGAAAAAATTGGAAACCTGAGAGTCGGTGACCCCGTGTATCGGGTGGTGTAGTGATGGATCCATTAGAGTGATATGGTAAATGGTCAGCTTTGCTTCTGGATTACAGTGTTTTGAAGCCATTGCCACCTTTTCTTGTGTTAGGATGTTTTCTATGTTATGCTGCTTTAATTCTTGGGAGAATGAGCAGTTTTGTATTCTGATCTTTGGAATTGGACAATGCCCTTTGTTTCTGTTCCCCTCAGTATTCTGTGTACTACCACCAAGCCCTCTCTACCCCTCTTTCCCATTCAGTTATAAAATGCTGATGGAAGAGCTCCAGAAGAAATACAGGTATGTGTTCCCAGTTCATTAAGGAATAAGGCAATGAAGGTGAGCAATTCTCAAGGGTTATATACATTTATGTCTTGGATAGAAAAGTATTCAAAATCAATTTAGAAAAATGTTTAAATCAATGTTTAAAAATTTTATTTATTTTTTATTTTTTAGAGACAGGGTCTCACTTTGTTGCCCAGGCATGGGTGCAGTGGCATGAGTGCAGTGGCATGATCATAGCTCACTGCAACCTCAAAGTCCTGGGCTTAAGTGATCCTTCTGCCTCAGCCTCCCAAGTATGTAGGACTACAGATGTGCACCACCATGCGCAGCTAATTTCTCTATTTTTTGTAGAGATGGGGTCTCATTCTTGCTCAGGTTGGTCTCCAACTTCTGGCCTCAAGTGATTCTCCTGCCTCAGCCTCCCAAATTGCTAGGATTACAGGTGTGAGGCACTTCACCTGGCCTAAATCCAATGATTTTTATCAAATACATTTTTAAAGGTAATTGGGACTTTATAAAATCAGCACATTAATGTGACAGGATCCTGAATCATCATTTAGAAAATAATGTTCTCACATTTATTTCATTGGACCAAATAAAACACTGACTCCTGGAAGCAAGAGCCTAACCCCCAAATTAAAGGAATGAGAAAGTAAGAAGACCTCAAGTTGGAGTTTTTAAGCAACTCCTCTTAAAAATCTTTGAATCAGTTCTTACAATCATCTCATCTCTAAAACTCCTGACTGTCCTTCCCTCTAATTCTGGCCTGAGCTTGTCACCTATGGTCACCTGTTTTTGCAGCCTGGACACCCACAGCCCAACCATCCTTAAGGACAATGTAGGTAGTGGCTCAGACAGTCCAATATAGCATCAGAAAGACTTATGTTTGTAATCCCAGCATCTTCCTCACCTGGCTGAGTTGTTTTAACCTCTCTAAATCTCAGTACCTTGCAAAGTGGGAATAATAGTAATACCAAAACAACCAATAAAAGTTATTTTAAGCATTAATTTATATGAAGTTGAAACACTGCAGCAGAAACATATTAGTCATAATATTTATTGTCATCATGGCCCAGTTTTAGGTGCCATAGTGGGTGTAAAAATGAGACAGGCTTTGCCTTTGAGGTAGACAAAAAAGAAATATACTTCTATTGGCTACCTATGATGACTAGGTATTTACATAACCACAACCATACTTCATCAGTTCTAACATGCCTATTTTAACATCACTGAAATAGAACAGCTTCTTTTAACATTCAGGATGCCTTTAAAAAATATATTAGTGGTGCATAAAATAATGGTGCATCTTATAGTTGGTGTTTCTTGGATTTGAGGAGATATGATAAGTACTAGAGAGAAAACTATGAAGCTCTTAAGTGCCTGTGATTTCTAAAAAGCCCTGGGAGAGAGGAGATCCAAGCCTGAGCCATTAGCTTGAGTGAAACTGATCTCGTCTCTGTTGTTCCAGTCACATTTGACTGGACCCAGATCCATGCCTGAGCCCAGGGCTCTCATGTGCTGTCTGCATTTGAGGGAGCCCAATGGCCTTTGAGATACCTTACCAATTAGGGGTTCTCCTTATCACTCGGTCACAAAGCTACCCATTGAGATCCTGTGTTGCAGTGGATAGAGGCAGGGAGCATCTGTGGTTCCCTCGGAGTCAGGCAATTTCCAGTTGTCTCCCAGAAGGCCTAGTGTATTAAAGAACCTAAGATAACGTGTTTTCTTTTGTAATCCTTCTCTGTGAGATAGATATGATAATAGGCATTTTATGGACAAGAAATAAAGGTTCAGGCAGGTCAGCTGACCTAGGGCCCTGGAGTTAGAGCTAAGAGGCCATGCTTTCTGCACAATGTTGTGCCCTGCATTTATATGTGTGAAGAAACAACTACAGCTTAGGCACAGATATGGTGCTTCATGGGTACAGAGGAGAAAGATATTCTTTCTGGATAGAGTGATGGAAGAAAGCTTGATAGAGATGAAACCTGAACTGCTGAGAAGGGGCCAGGGGAGTGCCCCAGGGATTGCATATGATGGAAGCTCCTAGAAGGTCCAACCTTGTAGGAACCTAGGAGGACACTATAGCAGGGGTGAAGGGAGATGAGGATGGGGAAGAGAGATGCAGCCAGATATGATAGGTTCTTGCAAGTTAGTTTAAAAGTAAAGTTTGCTATGGTGCACATTTAGATCCAAGTCATAATCCAAGCTGTGCTTTTGGAACATGGTCCTGAGGGCCATGGATTGGAGAGAGGTGATTTTAAGTAGGATGGAAGATGTTGGCCTGGAGAGAGAGGTACAGACTGCTCAGATCCTCAGTGGCAGAGATGCTCTTTGCCATTGGGCCCTAAGCTCCCTGCCAGTGTTACCCATCACAGCTCTACACAAACCCCAGGCACCTCCCAGACGCTGCTCCTGTGCATCTGTGCTCTAACGTGCATCTCCTCACGCACCTTAGAGACACACCTGGTCATTCTGTAGAAAGCCTTCCCTGCAGCCCACCCACCAGAATCGCTGAGAGGTTTCCTTTCTGGTTATGTACTTCAGTTGGTGCTTAAAAAACAACAGCAAGGGTACTTATCTATTTTAAGTGTGAGATCACTATGGTGCCTGCATTTTGGAGGACCTTTTTTATGCAACAGGGCCAGGTGCTAGACAACTAGGGATAAGCCCTGTGCTGCAGAGCCTGCTGAAATTATTCACACTGGCTGATCCTAAGCCTGCCTCCCCTGCCTTGCTTTTCCTGTCCTGGGGAAACCACAGTAAAGGCTCCCACCCACATTTTCCCTTTGTTTCCTCTGCCTCCTGATCAACCTTGGCACTTCCCTATGTGGCCCTGTGTGGCGTGCCAAGCCTCCAGTTCTAGAGATCTGTCAGTATGAACAGTTTCTTCATGACAGTCATTTCTGTGTCTCTGTGTCTTCCCATATCCAATTAAAACAAATCCTGGGTCCACTTACAACAATACTCTGCACCATCCACTCATACCTGAGCATCATCCTGATCCCAATCCAAACTATACTGCTCTTAAATATTTCCTTTACCAGTTTCATCATCTACTGTACAAACTGTAGCAAGACAGCACAGATATTTAGATATAGATATAGGTATAAACAGATAGATCATAAGCACTTTCATAGCTCACCCTCCTATTCAAATGTCATCTTTGATGGCTTCATAGCATTACATTATATAAGACTGTGACAATTTTTTAATACCATTTTTATAGTATGTCACACTTGGACTATATCCAATTTTGTTATAAATAATTTTATAACATATATCTTTGTATGCAGAACATTTTGAAACTAAGGCTTTGTCTATAGGTTAGATTCCTAAAAGTGGAATTATTGACCCATAGGGTATAGGGGTATTTTTTAGCATCTTGACTAATTGTTTTCAAAACAATTTGTTTGCACTCCCATATGTTATGTAGGAAAGACCCCTTGCTCTGGGCCAATCTTAATCTGCTTCTTTCCATTAAAGTAATTTGGGGCAGGACAGTTTATATTGCTTGCATTTTAACCTCAATAAGTGACTGTTTTGTGCATATCTGAATTATTTATGACTATCAAGATAAATAATCAAATAATCAGAGATTCTTATTTATTTAGGTTCCAACATCGAGGAGGCACTGACCAGGATTTTAACAACAGCAGTAACAATACATCAGAGAATCCTTATTGCCCAGCCTTTAACCATCTTTATCCTGGAAACGAATCTCTATTTTTGACTTTTTAGAGTGGTATATGCTCTGGGCTAATGCAAGGAAAGCATTAGAAGTGATTTGGGAATGTGAAGGTATATCAATTTAAGGTAATGAAGGCTTTTCAAATAAATAAAATTGTCTATAAAATCATTTTGAATATGACTGTGGATCTTACACTTTTCTAATACCTGACTTCACTATTGATGAACAAGAAAATATAATGAATCAACTAAAAAGCTGCAAAACATTTTTAAAATTTTGCTACCTATCATTCTATGTTTTGGCAAAAATGGGAAACAACAGTTTATTGTTTCTTGATGTGCCTTTACATGTTAACACATTTACAGATGCCCATCAATTGGTCTTTGCGTGGCTATTGAGGCTTACTGACTTTTCAGTTGTGTTTCTTATCTCACCATTAAGGAATCAGGGTTGTACTTGAGTACTGAAATTATTTCATAGCACTTGTTTTTTATATTCTATTACACCTTTATTAAGCCATATAAAAGTAGCTTGCTTGTATGTAACTGCTGGGTACACCACCTGCAATTTCAAGTAAGATAAAGAGAATGGAATTTTGAAAGTGAGAGTGGAAGAAGAAAGTGTGAACATATTTTTTAGATGCAAATTATTTTTTTGTAACAAAGAGAAATGAACTATTTGGTCTGATGAAGCAAAAAAATACTCACCGAAGTAATTAATATATGAATGAATTAATTAACCCACTTACAATTTTGTGGTTTCTTTATTATTAATAAATGTGAATCTCAACCTTTTTTTTTCCTTTGGTGTTTATGAGCCTGCTTCCAGGGTTTTTCTCATTTTATATTCCAATGCCAGTCACTGTTATTCATTTTTCCTTACCCTTTCGGATGCCTCCAGAGACACAATCGGACTCCACAAACCTTACCTGCTGTTGTTGGTGGGGGCTGGGTGCACCAGGAGCTGCAGGCACACAGATGGCCTGCCTGAGGCATGGTGGCCAGTGATTACAGGGAGACTTCTAGCAGTCAGTGAGGAGCAGCTGCTCCTTCCTTCTCCATTTGCTTTTGCTGGGTTCTGAGACTGAAATGAACCTCCATTCCCAGCCTTGGTAAGGAAAAAGTGGTAAGTGAGCTGTATCCCTGGGTAGATTTTAGAAGTGATGAAATTGACAAATCATGCTAACTTTAAAATCAACCATTAAAATGGAGAAGCCATTTTTTCCTTTTAAATTTCCAAAGAGAAGTTTGGGAGGAAGATAAACAGAAATATACAACATTTGGTACCCCTCAGTTGTCTTTCTGTGGAGAATATGGAGCTGAAGTCCTGCATCCTGCTGAGCTGTGTCCTTCATCCTATCACCAATGTCACACTTCACCATCAATCAACACTTCCCTCAGGGAAGCTAGATTTACTCAAACCCCTTCCCTCCCTAGCTTATTCCCAGAAGAAGTAAGATCATTGATATATTCTCCAGTAGTAGCTGGAGAAACAGTGATCTCTGTACTCTGAACACAATTTCTGAATTTCACAGGAGTGGAGAGAGGATGAGGGTGACCTGGGATTGGAAGAGAAAAGAATAGGGCAGATAAGATAGGCTGATAAGACAGATCAGACATAAACATTTATGATAAGGAACAATGTTCTAGAAATATCCTCCCTGAGTACTGAAAAGCCCTGAAGTGAGTTGCCAACTAGGGAAAGAGGTTCACGCCCCTTGGGGGACTCCTTCTCTGAGCCAAGACATGTTCCGTTTGCATGGACAGTTCATGCCGGCTCCCAGCCCACAGGACTGACTGGGGCTGACAAAATCTCTTGACAAAACTTCAGTTAGGCTTCTCCTAGCCCTCTTTTTGACTAGACCTCCACCGTGTCACCCCATCCCCTGCAAAGCCCTGTTTCAGCAAAGATCCTGCCAAGTCAGTGTAGAGAGAATTTCCCCATCCATGATATCTTACCACTATTAATAACTGCTCAAGTTCCTCATCTCTCAGCTTTGATGAGTAAGTCCTTGTCTTGCCTTCAGCAAGAATCCTAAGTTGGTTTAGTAAGGATCCCCTTCGTATGATGTGTCAGTAATTTTCCTTCCACTGACCCCTCAACTTCGCTTCTTTGCTACAAATCCCCAGTTGTCTTTGCTGTAATACAGAGGTAAGTGCAATCTCTCTCCCTTGTTGTAATACCCCTGTTACAACAGTCTAGAATATCGTTTTCCTCATCATTTTAACAAGCGTCAGACTAACTTTTTATATGACAATATGGCACATCTAAGGCTCCTAAACCACCCTGACCTTGGTAGCTGACTTTGTCAGTTTGGAATATGACCTGACTGGAAATGAGGCGTGGCTGAAGTGAGTGCCTGCAGTACCACATGACACTCCCTCCCGCCCTGAAGCAGCCCGGGGCCTCGCGCCGGGACCACCTTCCTAGCCCCCGCCCTGCGAACGCAGCTGGGGCTCCCTCGCCGCTCGGGGCCGCCGGCTCTGCAGTCCGGGCCGCAGCCCTCCGCCCGCAGGCCCGGCTCGCGGGAAGTGCCCTCGCCCGGGGCAGGACAGCCGGACCCCCGCGCGGGCCGGGCCTGGCCGACCGCTCCCCACCACCCCCAAGAGAGGCGGCGGCCTGCTGCCTGGTTTCTCATTTCAAACTCACGCTTTGTCCTGCAAATTTTGTATTCTGTCTATTTGGGGTCAGATAAATAACTCCGCAAATACGTAAGTAAGCAAAACGGCCCCTCACGGTGTGGGCGCGCAGAGGCCAGCGCCCACCCGCCGAGCCGGCGGAAGCGGGGACGGAGGCCGCTGGGGCCGAGCCGCGGACGCCCGGAGGAGCGCGACGCTCCGATTGGCCCGGCGGGCTGCAGCCGCCCGCCCCGCGCTGGGCTAAGGCCACGCCCCCCCGGCGGACGCCGCGCTCCGCCCGCAGCCTCGCGCGCCTCAGCGCTGGGCTCCGCCGCAGCGCCCGCAGCGCCCGCCTCGCTCGGCCATGGGCGCCGCCGGCTCCTCGGCGCTGGCCGGTCTCGGCCTCCCTGCCCCGCGCCTCCCCGCGCAGCTCGGGCCGGGCTGGCTCGGGGTCGCCGCGCTGGGTCTGGCCGTGGGGGCGCTGGGGGCCGTCGCCTGGCGCCGTTCGCGGCCTAGGCGGCCCGGGCGGCTGCAGCCGGTGGGCACCGTGGCGCAGCTCTGGATCTACCCGGTCAAGTCCTGCAAGGGGGTGCCGGTGAGCACGGCGGAGTGCACCGCCATGGGGCTGCGCAGCGGCCACCTGCGGGACAGGTACGGCCGAGCCCAGGCGCGGGGAAACGAAGATGAGGGGGTAGGGAGTGGTGGGAAGCGGGGGAGGTCTGCAGAGTACCCTACCCTTCTTCCCCTTACTAGAAACTGGGAGCTGGATGGGACAAGGACGGAGAAAAAAAGTGACCCTCATCACCCAAGAGCAGGTCCCAGATACCCAGGACTCTGAGCCACTGCGTCCGGACCCGCTCTTCCGAGATGGGCGCATTTCCACCTCCAACTGGCTCTTTGGCCACAAGTGCTTCTGATGAGGCGTGGTGTCCCTCCCTGTCTGCCAGAGCGCGATTAAACTTAATCTCGGTCTAGCGGATTTGGCGATCTTCAAGGGAGTGGTCCTGTCACTTTATTTTTAGTGACTTTCTTGAGATCTTGGGGAAGTTGGAGCTGTAGAGTACACTCCTCAAAGAGCGCACCAAGGTGGAGCACATAATAAGCACATAATAATGATGACCGCAGTTGATTAAGAAGTTCTATTGCATATGTTATTTTCCCTCATCCTCTGAAGCACTCTTTTGTGGATAAAGAAACTTAGTTCTGAGCCAGACAGCAGTGGAACTAGGACTCTTGTTTTCTTTAGCACGCTGGGGATTTGTAAATAGCGATTTTATTAATGCCCCATCTGGGTTCTGAGAGCTGTGTGGATTACTGGGGCTCAAGGAAAGTTGCAAAACTCCATAGCCTGGGGTTTTGTTCTCTTTTGGGTTTGGCTTCAGGCCAGCTCCCGGCCTCATTGGGAGGCTACACTTCAAACTCCTTCCCAGAGCAGCTCAGCGAGTAACACTCGACTGGTCGGGCTGTAACCTTTCTCTTACCAGCTCCTCAGGCAGAGAGCAACTCAGAACGTAGTTGAAAGGTGAGCTATGTGCCTTTGCTTCAGGAAGGAGGCCAAGAATCCTAAATATTCCATGGTTTGTACAGTGGGTTCTGAAGGATGGTAGAATTTATTGCATTTGTTTGTTTTTGTAGGTCCCAGAGGCAAAGGGCATTGTAACTATTGTATAGATTTAAAAAACATTTATTGAGCTCATTACAACGGATGAGCAACAAGAGCTGACATTTGTACCAGATACTATGGTAAATTCTTTATTTTTGTCATCACATACTCCCAAACAGTGTGACCAAGAGAAGCCTACCTAGGCTTACAGTCCTAGGTGATAACCTATGCAGTGGAGGTTGTCACAAGTCCCAGGTAGCATAGAGGAAGCAGCGGGAAGCTGTCTGGGGCAGTCAGGGAGGACTTCACAGAGGAAGTAACAGCTTGAGGTGAAAATTGGAAAATGGTTATGAACTTTCTAGACAAATAAATTGGGAGAAGAACATTCTAGAGAGAGAAAATAAGCCAGGCAAGGACACCGGGCTTGAGAGCATGGGGCATGCTGGTGGAAAGGCTGTCATACTCTGAAGTATTTTCCTAAAGGAATTGAAAACAGGGACTTGAATGTGCTTTGCAGCATTGAATGTTGAATGTTGATTGCGCCATTATTCACAACAGCCAAGTGGAAATAACCCAAGCATCCATCGATGGATGAGTGGATAAATAAAATGTGGTATACCACAATGGAATATTATTCAGCCATAGAAAGGAATATGTTCTGATATATGCTACAACATGGATGGACATTGAAAACATAATGCCTATTTAAATAAGCCAGACACAAAAGGACAAATATTGTATGATTTTAATTATGTGAAATATGTAGAATCAATAAGTTCATAGAGACAGAAAGTGGATTAGAGGTTACCAGAGGCTGGGGGGAGGGAGAAATGAGGAGCTCTTGCTTAATAGGTACAGAGTTTCTGTTTGGGATGATGGAGCTTTTGCAAATAGAGTGGTGATGGTTGCCCAACACTGTGAAGCTACTTAATGCCATGGTTACAGTTACATTTTAAAAATTCCATTCTCTATTGTTGGGCACTTGGGTTGTTTCCACCTTTTTAGCATTGTGAATAATGCCGTAAAGAACATTAATGCACAAGTGTCTGTTTGACACCCTGCGTTCAATTCTTTTGAGTCAAGACCTAGAGTACGGTAGGTATTTTATGTTATATATCTTATACTACAATTAAAAAATCTATATAAAAGATTGGCATCTGTGAAGGTGTGGGAGGTAAGATTGGCTGGGGAAACAGCTGTATGATGAAGGGCCTTAAGAATTAGTTTATTTAGAAAGCAGTAACCATGGAGGGATTTTGAATGAGGGGGTGACAAGATCAGCATTTTAGAAAGACCAGGTTGCCATTAATACTAGGAAGAAATATTAGAAAGAATACTTACGTGTGGTCCCAAGGATTTGGGGCAGAATAGGGCATAGCTCTGTCTCTTTGCAGGAGGAAGGTCTGATAAAATGGCAATTAAGGAAAGTGTTTATACTAACCATATTTTTCTAGTGTAGTTGGACAACTCAACCATTATAACCTGCTGGAGGTGATGCAAAAAATATCTTTAATAACCTAAAGTATCTGCCATATTTTTTGTTTCCATCTGGGAACCCCAATAGCACATAATTGTAATTGTTTGATCAGTATGTACTGACATGATTGAAATGCCAATGTTTTGTTTATTGTTTTTTTTTTTGAGACAGAGTCTCGCTTTGTTGCCCGGGCTAGAGTGAGTGCCGTGGCGTCAGCCTAGCTCACAGCAACCTCAAACTCCTGGGCTCGAGTGATCCTTCTGCCTCAGCCTCCCGGGTAGCTGGGACTACAGGCATGCACCACCATGCCCGGCTAATTTTATATATATATATATATCAGTTGGCCAATTAATTTCTTTCTATTTATAGTAGAGACGGGGTCTTGCTCAGGCTGGTTTTGAACTCCTGACCTCGAGCAATCCGCCCGCCTCGGCCTCCCAAGAGCTAGGATTACAGGCGTGAGCCACAGCGCCCGGCCTTGAAATGCCAATGTTTAAAATGCCAACTTCCTTGGTAGCTAAGAGATAACCTACACAAACATGTTGTTCTTTTTCTGGAAATGGTTCTTTCTATTGCTCTAATTTCTCCATTTATCTTTTTTCCTAGGAAGTACCTCTAGACCAGGAATACTGGCTCACAAAAATATTGACTAGATTAAGAATAGACTGTTGAGCCAATGGCAGAATGCATAGCACTGAATATCGAAACAACATGTTTTAAAAGATGGTGGGGTGGGGGGTGGAACTGGCAAGGTGTAAGTGACACTGCGTGCTGCTCAAGTGAATCCCATCTCTGTGAACAGAGCAACAGTCTTGTCAGTTCCGTTGAGAAGAGCACAATGCCTATAGGGTATCAGGCACTGTGCTTCCTCCCCTAAAGTCTTCCTGTGAAATAGTCTTGTCATCTCCTTGGGGCATGTTTAATGAAAGTGATCAAGCTTTCTGGCAATTGAGATGAAAATATAACTAACATCTTTGATTTCTGTGCCATCAAGAAGCACAAAACGTTCTGCAGATATTATTATGTCAGATACTTGAGTAGTTATTAAACCATTTGAAATTGACTGACAGAATCAGGCTTGCATGCTGCTGAGTTGATGTTTAGGGTAGACAGATGGACACACCCCGCAAACTCTCACACACACCAGGCTTATGGGAAGGGAATCAAAGATGACAGTGTATAATTAAAGGGCTCTCAAAGTCCTGCTGCCTGTCATGGTGGTCCACACATATCCTGTGTTTTGAAAATGGCAGATTTTGGCTCGTGATCAACCAGGAGGGAAACATGGTTACTGCTCGCCAGGAACCTCGCCTTGTCCTGATTTCTCTGACATGTGATGGTGACGCCCTGACTCTCAGCGCAGCCTACACAAAGGACCTGCTGCTGCCCATCAAAACGCCCACCACAAATATAGTGCACAAGTGCAGGTAAGGAAAGGGCAGGGCTTAGCCCTTGTGTGAATAATTATTCATGCAATTTTGAGAAAGCGTGAACTATGGAGGGGATCCTGAGAAACATTATCAATACTTGCCCATTGATTGCCTATGTGCCATATGCACAGCCAAGTCCTCAACACCATGAAGGTCTAAAAGAGGGAGAAACAAGGGAGCAGCTTCAGAAGCGTGTATTGTGGGGATGAAAGACACAAAAGTCGTATGTAAAAAAGCATGGAAACAAAAGCATGTCAGCAAGCAAAAAATAATACCACCAAAGGATAAAGCACAAAAATGGGGTGGGAGTGGTGTGGGAGAGTGTCCTAGAAGAGGTGACTTTAAATTTATGTATTATCATACGACTTTCTCCACTTTGCTTGGAAAAAACTGAGTACCTTCCAAATCTGAGTTAAGAAAGGAGTTGCAAATGGCTGTGACCCGTGATATTTAGTTCTAATGAGAGGAAGTTTTCAAAATAAGAAAAGAACAGCTGCAACCAGAAGAGTGATCCAGCCTGTAGCCGCCCATGTTCAGTGTCAGATTCAGGGTGGAGATTCAGCTCAGGAGGGCGCTCTGCGTGGAACCTCTTTCCTCAATGTCAGAAGGGCTACAAGGAAGCAGTTATTCTAGGAAAATAGCTTTGCCTCAAAGAAATCATGTCTAGGGTTGATTTCTTATCTTATGGGAAAATTAAAGTTTGATCTAATTATACTCTTATTACAGTTTTCACATGTTGGATTAAAATATAGTATGAATGCTAAATGTAGTCTATAGCCTATGATAGGAAATAATATCATATCAAAAAATGTCACCTGGCATGGTGGCTCATGCCTGTAATACTAGCATTCTGGGAGGTTGAGGTAGGAGAATTGCATGAGGCCAGGAGTTCGAGACCAGTCTGAGCAAGAAAGAGCTAGACCCTGTTTCTACAAAAAATAGAAAAATTAGCTGGGCGTGGTGGTGCATGCCTGTAGTCCCAGCTACTCGGGAGTCTGAGGATTGCTTGAGCCCAGGGGTTTAAGTTGCAGGGAGCTGTGATGATGCCACTGCACTCTAGCCAGAGTGACAGAGAGAGAGAGACCCTGTCGCAAAAAAAGAAAAAAGTTACCTGAAAAATGCCCAAAGAATGTAAGAAAAGTTAAAATATTGTAATACCTGTAAAATTTCTATCGTATCTTAGAGTTTTAAACATAATATGTTTTCACTGGAGTTTGGTAGTTTTTCTGATTACAAAAGTAATATGTATTCATTGTTGAAAAATTGGGAAATACCAAAAAAAGGAGGAAAACAAAAACTATGATAACTATAATTAAATATTTTGGCATATTTTCTTTCTGTCTCTATGGCTACTTAAAGAATACTTTAAGTACCAAATCAAAATACAGACAGTCCATGGGTTACCAATGACCCCACTTACAAACGGGCTTCCAAGGCTTCTCATAGGGATAAGTTATAATTAAATAGATTAATAATAATTGGGGAACTAGTTTTTTCTGCACTTGCCACATGGCGTAAAGGGTTCATTGGTGCAGCATCTTTACACTAGCGGCTAGTCTCTTTGTTTCTACAACCACTTACACACACTTTCATTTTACCTTTTTTATTCAGTTCTGTGAGTCTGGGTTTACCCTTATGTCCATGCCTCCAAAGCAAAAGTTCACTGCAAGTGCAGGTGAGCCTGCAGTGAAGAGAAGGTGATTACAATGAAATAAAAGTGTTTGAAGAAAGGCCAGACACCATTATTCATTGTGAAAAATTAGGCTTCAGTCACTTGACTATTAGAACAATTATAAAGGATAAAATGTGAATAATGGACCATGTGAAAGCCAGTGCTCCAATGAAAGCATTAATTATTACTAAGCAGCAGAGTGGATTAATTATTGGAATGGAAACGTTATTGATTTGGTTAGAAGATCAAAATAAGTGTAAAATTTCTATTAGCTTAGCATTGATGCAACATTAGATGAGTATTAACCTTTAATATTCTTTTTTGAAATTTCTCCTGTCTCCTATCTAACCTTTCTGTATGAGTTTGTTTTTATGTTCTGTTTTAATTAAAAGAAAGAGCACAATAGCTTCTGTAATTTATTACAGTACACGGGCATTATTATTATAGTATTACACTGTTTTATTATTATGACATATGAGCCATTATAGTATTATTCTTATTCTTATTACTTTATACGCACTGTTAGTCAGGGATTTAAGTTACATACAAATTTGACCTAAAGACATTCTCATCTGTCGTAACCTGGGGACTGCCGTAGTGCCAAAAAAACCAAAACAAAACAAAAACCCTCCTAAATACTGTTTATATAATTAAGTTGATATGTAAACTATTTTTTCATATTGTTAAAAAATCTTTAAAAATATCACTTTCACACTGGCAAAATATTTTATTCTGTGGGCAACCTTTAATGCATTTTAGCATGCCCCCATGATTAAATATTTGAATTATTTTTAATGTTTTCCACGTATGAAGAAGAATGTGATGAATATCATGTCATAAATATTTGTTCATATCTCTTATTATTTCCATAGGGAAAGAATGCTAGCAGTGGTTTTATTTGAAATAAGAGTATGGAACCTAAAGACTGCTGACACATGTTGCTAAATTTTCGCAAAATGGTTTTACCAACTTATATAGCCATCAGTTTATGACATATCTGTCTAATTGCATTTTAACTGTTATGTTAAAAAATATTTTGCCATTTCTATGGGCAAAAATAATTTATTGTTAATTTAATTTGCATTTTTGATGGTATGAGATAAAATTTTAAATATGCCTATTACAATTTATATTTCATGTTTGTCCATATCCTGGTTCGTATGTGTTTGCCATGGTTAGATATTTAGCCATACTTTATTATAGTTAAAATTTTTTTTAATTTAATTTTTAATTCATTTAAAATTGTGTAAAAACTTTTTTCACAATCCTATATGGGCATTTGGTCTGTGCCACAAAGACTAAACAAAGGCATGTTTGGAAGTTGCAAAATGAAAAGGCTTAGCCATGCTAGTGGGACACAGGAATCTGTGGAATCTTTGAGCAAAGATTCCAAAGACCCTCTGGACTCAGGTTTGTTTTGGGAGCCCAGGCCAATCCCTTGTGAGGGAGTTGTAAGCTCAGCTCACAGTTTCCTAAAGAATTCTGATGAGCTCATGGGGCCCTCAGGTCCCCATGAGCTTTCAGAAGGTCATGTTCATAGCCACTACACCCGTTTTCATGGTTAAGGTTGTTATTTGATCTTCTTACCAACTATGCTTGCTACTAATGAGATACAGAGAATTAGGGCCTTTAAAAATGGATTATTCAGGCAAACAGCTTCAAAGCATGCATGCCTACCTTCTTTGTCAAAGGTTTTAGGAGCATTTAGAATTGTTTTTTTCTTTTTTTGCTGGGACTCTTTGGGACAGTGTGCAAGAGGAATGCTGGGTCCAGGGATATGGCTGAGGCTGCTCAGAACTCATGAGAAATGTAGGAGAAGCAGGAAGAAGACAGAGAACAAATTCTGCTGATTCAAAGGTCTCAAGTTCCAGATTAGTACCATATTTCCCTGAAAATAAGACAGGGTCTTTTTTTTTTTTTTTTTTTTTACTTAAAATATGTATTTTTATTTATTTATTTATTTATTTACTTATTTTTATTATGGCATATTATGGGGGTACAAATTTTAAGGTTTCAAAAAATGCCCTTTCCCCCCCAAGACAGGGTCTTATATATTTTTTTCCTCAAGAAGACACCCCAGGGCTTATTTTCAGGGGATGTGTTATTTTTTTTAAGTACGGTACAACAATCTACATTTATTCAAATATAGTTAAGTTGTCTTCTTCTGGAACATCATCATAACTCTCCAAACCCCGAATTCCATCCTGAATTTCTTGTGACTCTATTTCCTTTAGAACTATTGGTCCCAACCTCATGTCGAGCAATAGAGCTCTCATTAAATGAGCAGCTCTTATCCATGTAACCTGCTCAGAGTGCATTGGTAACAACACTGACTGTGATTTTATCCCATGAATTTTTCACCCAAATCATGACCTCTTGCAGGGTAGGCTTCCAGTCACCTCTGGGATAGGTAGCTGTCACGATGGGGCAGATGAGAAGGACTGCTCATCTTCGTTACCGCTTTGCAATGAAATGCATGGGTTGTGCAGATGTGCTGTGTAGCCACACCCATCACTAGGTCTTATTTTCGGGGTAGGGCTTATATTGCGCAAATGCTTAGAAATCTTGCTGGTGCTTATTTTATGAGTAGGTCTTATTTTCAGGGAAACACAGTATAAACCTGAACCCTAAGACCTATTGCACATAGAGATTGCTGTGGAAATCAGTGCCAGAGATGTTGAAATGGCCCAAGATAAATGCCAAAGCTTTAACTTAGTAAAGACAATTACGGCCAACTAAAACCCCAAGGAACTTAAGCAGCCTCCCTGTCTACCTACTCCACTGCATGCCTTCTGACCTTCCCGTAAAAGCAACTAAGGAAAGCCACAGGCTGCTGAATGGCAGGGCCCCTGAGAGGGGGGCTTTGCGGGCTGTAAGGGTTTGACTCCGGGAAAAGAGAGCTAGTTTTTTTGCACAGACACCATCAAGGGGCATCTAAAAGGAGATGACCTTCAAGGCTGTCTCCATACAGATTTTGGTAATGCTACCATTGCTCAAGATGCTTCTGAAATTAACATTTGAGACATTAAACTACACAGGCACTCATTTCTGGAAATCTTCACCCTTTTATGGTGAATTTAATTTTTACAAAAAGCAAAAACATCACTTGGAGCTAAGACCAGTGAATAAGGTGATCAACCTATATAGAACCATTTTTTTTTTTTTTTTGGTTTAAAATAGGAGGTTACGCTTAAAAGTAGTAATAAGTAAATATGATAATATTAGGTTAGAATGTATGTTACTTCCCAAGGTGACTGCTTTGAAAGGTAATACCCATTTGGATATGTGAATTTGGGCATGTTTATTTATTTTTCATCTGGATCTAGAAAAGAGTAAGGCAGATGCTCCTGGTGTTTGTGGATAAATGGTCTCATTACTCCAAAGCCCTTGCATATGTATTCAGCCCTCTGACTCTCCGGAGGTCAGTTTAGAATGGGTGGAGTAAGTGTGTGAAAATGCAGAAGCCATGCATGTCAATAAAAAGTTTTCCATGAAAACGTTGCATACAACTAATCTCACTGCTTAATGCAGTAACCAAGATTCTACTAGTAATAATTTCTCATTTTATGTAAAGAGCAATTAAATAAAATTATATATTATATTTATATATATAATTATATAAAGGATCCTATGCTCAATATGTTTTACAATATAAAAATCCATTTATGCATTATTATTAGAGGTTGGATGCCTTTGATTAAATATTTAACTTATGAAGTAACTATATAAAGATAGCTTGAAACAAATGGGGGAGGAAGGAACCCCTAGAATAATTACTACCACTACTGAGCACATCCCAATATTAGAATTGTCTGGGTGGACTTAAAGATTGGCCCCAATCCTCACAACAAAGTTGTGCTTTTATTCACATTTTATAGTTGAAGAAACTGAGTCTTAGGATAAGAAAATATCACCATAGTCATAGACCCAGGCATCTGTGGAAACAGGATGCACACCTGAGTAGATCTTTCTGACTCCCCTACACTTTCCCAAACTTCAGGATCTTATATAACACCACCATGATATAGGCCAAACCACAAACACCTGTAGTTTTATTTACTTAATATTTTTCTTTAAGTTGATTCAGCTTTAAAACAAAATAACCCTTAACTACATTTATTTTAAAAGGAAAATCTATATAATTTGACAGGTATAGAAGGTAACTGAAATAATGTGGTACACAAAAAGAGTTACCAAATTCTAGCTAGAAACTGCTGCCCACTGAGGTCTCTGGACCTGAGTTCTCTTCTTTCTATGTTAGAAGAGGTAATTATCAAGTGTTGCTAAAAGTTAAGGATTTATTATCACTAAACTGAAGAGAATCACTTTCTCTGCAATTTGCAGTTATTGAGTGCTATATTCAGCTGCTACCTACAGTTATCCTGAACACCCACAGTGGTGACGATCCTACACTGGGGAAACACTGGCCTGCACTACAGCATGTATTTCTTCTGTACAGCTGTGACATTCACATAACCCCAAATAGCCCTGCACACAGCTGTATATTGGGGAAGTGGGACTTCAAATCTTACAGAGTTATTGCTAGCAATCAACTCCAGTGGGTTATTGTTACCTATAATGTTTTAGACTTTATAGAACATTTTCACATACATTGCTGTTATTAATATTTTACTGGCCAAGTATAGCCAGGCCTGTTAATAAAGATTTCTGGTTGCTATTCAGCTGAGTGAACCAGATTTTGCAATAATTATGAATTTACTTTTTACTGATTCGGTAATTTTCATCAAATCAGTACATTTTCAAATATATTATCTCATTTCAGCCTCTCTGCATTCCTTCTGGGTAGGGAGACACAGGTAGGCATCTCTCGATTTTAAAAATGGGGAAAGGAAGGCTTAAAATGTTTTCATCTTCATGTGGGTTTGTACTAAAATTACGTCTTCTGATAATTAGGGACTGACAGCGCCATCATGGCTTGGTGTAGCTTTTCTGGTATGTCCCAGACATATTAAGGTGTACACACTTTCAAAGCTTTGCCTGTCCTTTGCTGCTGTCACCTCTGCAGGGTGCACGGCCTGGAGATTGAGGGCAGGGACTGTGGCGAGGCTGCCGCCCAGTGGATAACAAGTTTTCTAAAAACGAAGCCCTACCGCCTGGTGCACTTCGAGCCTCACATGCGACCGAGAAATCCTCACCAAATAGTGGACGTGTTCCCCGCCAAAGGGCAGGTAAGAGGCTTGCCTTCCTCCAGCTTGGACAGCAGTCGCCCCAGGCCGCAGGGTGCTGGCAGCATCTCTGATGAACTGGGCTCTGTCATTTGCCAGGCAGCCCCCCACCAGCAGCCCTTATCACAAGCAAGAGACAGAAACAAAGCCCTCCCCTTGGGAGCATTATTTGTTTCTTGATGTGAGGGACTCTGCATTTGCATTTTCCCTTTGCACATCTACCATCCTCTGTGTAAGCATTCTGGGGCCAAAAGGGTTTTCAAAACTGTTCTATACCAGTATCTTTTTTTCACTCCATTCTGTAATTGCACCTGGAGTCCAGACTGTTTACAGTTTGTTTGCAATTGCGTGTCAGATTGTAGTCCAACGAGTTGGTGGGGGTATGGAGATGCACAGACTTCAAATGATCAGGCTGGCTCATCCAGGAAGAAGGCTGTAAGGATTCATCATAAAAGTAGGGTTTTACTTTTACCATGGCCATAAAATTGTGGACAGCATAAATACTTAAAATGGGCAAGTTGCATAAAAAATAATTGTCCATGGAATTTGTGAACATTCTAAGCAAACATAATGAGGTCATCAAACCTAACCACCTTATTAAACATTTGAGAAATTGGAGGCTTAGAAAGGTGAAGTGATGTCCCCAAGGGTGCATGCTAGTGGCAGCTCTAGGATTCTGAGGCCACGTTCCTTTCACTCTACTGTGCAGTTCTGGTTACCTGTAAAGCTAAGGTTTCTTAGTCAATGTGACTTTTCTGTAAAAGGAACTAGAGAAATACTTAGAAAGATGGGTGGGGTGGGTTAGGGAGGACATTTCCTGGAACTAGACACATGAAACCCCTGAGAAGTTTGTATGCCATATGTTCTAGCAATTTCTGTTTCCTCCTCAGATTGCTTACCCAGATGCCAGCCCATTCTTGATTCTTTCTGAGGCATCCTTGGCGGATCTCAACTCTAGGCTGGAAAAGAAAGTTAAAGCAACTAACTTCAGGCCCAATATTGTAATTTCAGGATGTGGAGTCTATGCGGAGGTAATGCTATGCCTAATGCCTCTTTCCTTGGGTTTAAGGTTTTTCTTTTTTTTAATGGTATGAGAGACTTTGACATTGGATTAGGTTAATCTGAAGGGTGTGCTATTTATTGACTACTATACAACAATTCAATTTTTAGGTTTACTGAGCACTTAATAAGGGCAGACTTCTGTGTGGGGTATATGAATAAGGGTGAGGTAGAGGCCGTGTTGCCAAGGATGCAATTCTGAAGCTTCTAAGCAGAATTCTGAGTAAGCCGATTTGTTTTTGAGCCAGATTTACTTAGTATATACCACATGCTCTGTGTGGCCCATGGAACAAGTAAAGTGTGTGCTTGTGTCTTGTGAAAGGTGGACTCCCCAGTTAGTAGGAGTCTCCCTCGGGGAAGACGGGCATGTACAGCACGGCAGCTGAGTGGGGCTGGGAGGGGTTGTGCTTGGTGGCATTGCCCTAAACTACTTGCAATGCCACCTTCAATGTGCCCTCAGATATCTGCACTGTGACTTAGCTTGATGGGCCCCAGGCTAGTTTTCCAGTGTTCCACATGATTCTGGCAGCAGATTTACCTTTGTGATAGTCATTGAATATTTGATTTGGTTCTCTCCCTGGTCTGCTGTGAAGGCACTGGTTGGTGGCCTAGAGGCTTGGTGAGTGGCCACCAGCTGTGGATACTCCACAGAGTGGCTGGCCCTCAGGTGGGAACTCAGGAGTTCATGCTCCCTGCGTGGTGTGGATAGGGAGAGATAAAGGGATAAAAATTGATCTTTACCTCCACCCATTTCCTGAATCACAGAGAAAAGTGGAGTCTAAGCAATGGAATTCTAACCCCTTAAACTCAAGGGTACTAATTCTCTTCTTCAGTTTTGCTATGGGGAGAAAACATGATGTGCTGAAGGAGAAGCAGTCTAGGAATTTGGTTTCCACATTCAGAAAATCTGAATGTGGCTTCTGCATGACTTTGTGCAGCCCCTCTAAGACTCAGTGAACTTCCCTGGAAAATGGGGTGATCATTTCTGCCTAGGATTACCTTGTACGTCTGTTGAAGGATCAATGTGGATAAGGTGATTTACGAAAAGTATAAATGCAGTATCAGTCAGTGGCGGGTAATAAAAGTACCCCAAAATCTGCTTCTAATGTTTTATGTGAAATACTCTTTCCTCAGTCCCATCCTTCCACGCATATCTTTTCCTCTAAAGATGGCAGAGAACTTCCTAGTGTGTGGTGGGTGAACTGTGTGTATTCCCCCTCAAGATCCTGGGTTGGGCTGCCCTCACTGTTCCTTTGTGACCAGGGAGTTCTGTCTGTCCTTGGTCGTGCCCATTATAGGTCAGCCTGATTTAGACAAGAGGGGGAAAAAATCAGTTTTTGGTTGCCTTTGACCATCTCAGGGATACTCATCTTGTACCAGCTGTGGCCAGGAGAGCCATTTTTCCCAAGGGTTTTTGTTCTCAGGAAAAGAGGCATGGGGTGGGGGGAGGATTTGTATCCGGTGCTTATGTTATGCTTTACATGTTTCTCTTTTATTCCTCAGGGCAGCCCAGTGAGGGAGAAGTTACCATTCCCATTTCACAAGGGAGAAGGGAGAGGTTTGGGGAGGGGAGATGGCTTGCCCCAGGCTACACCACTGCAAGCAGAGGAGGAACAAGGTTCGAACCCAGATTGTACCACAAGGCCGGGGCAACCCTAGGAATTCTAGGGGATGTGCATGGAGTTGGGACACCTGGATTCTAACCCACCTGCTTCAACCCTGGACAGGTCATTGAACCCCTTGAGGCCTCTGCTGCTTGCAGTTGTAAAATGTGTATAATTTCTACTGTCGTCCCCACCCCGAGCCCCCAGCCTTGAGAATCAAGGTCAGTAACAATCTGTGGAAAACCCCTAGGCCATAGAGTGCCCTAGTGAGGTTTGGATGAGTTTTGCTCCTATAATCAAAGTAAAGGGCATCGCTCAGACAACAGCTTTCTCCTGAGTTATAAAGCTTTCTTACCCCTGGTGTGAGCTTTGTGCCAAGGGTGGTGTTGAAGATATTTCCTTCTCCAAAGTTCTGTGATGGTAAGATGTAGATGAGGTGAGAGGAGCTGACCAGGAAAACTTCAGATCTAGGAGATTTTTGGACTTGAATCTTATTCTAGATACCTTTATCTCTCTCTGTCTCTGAGTGTTTCCTAATTGGGAAGGTTTTGTATTTTAAGTTGTGTAGTAATAGAATATGCAACTGGTATTGTAGTAACCACACAATCATTAGTCCAATGGTGGCTGAATTGGTCTTGTTTTTAATAATCCATCACATGGTGGTTTAGTGTCCCTGTGTTCCATGCACTGTGAATAGAAATGCAGGAAAACAAAGACTGAAGAATGAAGAAGCACAGTTAGATCTCCTAAGGAGCTCGAAGTCCAGGGCGATCGGATAGTAAACAGTTACATCCCAGTGAGACGAGGCCAGGAAGGCGGTGAGTGACCACCCACGGGATATGGTTAACGCCAGCATTGAGGTGTGAGCTCAAGGTTGGAGCACCCAGGGCTCAGGCCTTGGACCTTTCTCCTCCGACTGCCTTTTCCATATTACCGTGTGGATGTCTAATCCATCTTCAGAATGTCTGGCACTGAGGGTGGACTTTCTGCTCCAGACTTGCTCTGTGCAGTCTTGCCCAGCTCGGCACACGGCAGCTCTGACTTCCAGGTGTTCAGGCTCGGAACCACCCTTTGTTCTTCTCTTTTTCTCACGTCCCGCGTTCATATTATACAATCAACACATCCTGGTGGCTGTGCCCTCTGCTTCTCCTCCATGTCTTCCCTGGACCGGGTCACGGCCAGCATGCCTGTGTTTGTGGCAGTACCTGCTCTTCACTGGCCCCCCACCTCATGTGGTCTATTCTCAACACATCAGAGTAGCCTTGCAAACCTTGGTCACATCGTGGGATTCTTTTGCTCAAAACCCCAGCGTGGTCCTCCAAGTAAAACATGGGATCCTTACAGTGGCCTTTGAGGCCTGACATGACCCTGTGCCCTGCTGGTTCCCGGGCCTCACCTCCTCTCACTCACTACTCTCTCACCCTGCTCCTGTCACACTGGCCCCAGCTGGGTCCTATGCTGGCTTCCCTTCACATGTCTGCAGGGCTCACTCCCTTCTTCTTTTGCTCCCTGGAGGCCTTTGCTGACCACCCTCCACCTGCCTCTCCTGCAGCCCCAGTGCCCCACCCAACACACAAACCATGTATCATGTTTGCCCCGTGCATGCCGCTTGAGGGCAGGACAACTGTGTCTCCAGCTCCTAGGAGAGCGCCTGGCACAAAATAAGTGCCACTGATTATTTGTTGAGTAAAGACAGGATAAACATGAAGGAGAGGGGACATGTATATACGGGGCTGTGGAGACATGAGAGAACTATCACCCATTAGCACTGGGTGCAGGTGCAGGCAAGTAAGGGAGCTGAGAGCACAGGCACTTGGTGCCAGGTTTTGGAGGGTCTGGGAAGGATTTCAGGCCAGAGAGTGACAGAATCTGGTTTGCATGGCATGCAGGAGTCTGGAGAAGGTTAGAGCAGGTGGGGCCAGGGTGCAATTGTGCAGCTGGGGAGAGCAGGCCAGCACGGTCAGCCAGGAGGAGGGCCTGGCGCCTGCACAGAAGCCTCTGGAAAGTGGACCTACCCTCTCAGTAACCTACCTTCTCATCTCCATCTGTCACCCTCGCCAGTTCCTTCCCAGTGTCTAGCCCTGGGCTCCCTCGGAGCCACCGGGCCACGTTTCCAGCTCCCTATCAACACAGCAAACTCAGATTTACATGCGCCCACCTCTGCTCCCGCCCCCACCTGCTCCGACTCCCCCTCTCAATGTCACAGTTTCTGTCGAAGGCACCCCATCCTTTCTTTCACCCAGGCTTGGAGGAACATCAGAGTTGCCCTGCTCCACCCTCTGCCACGTTCTCCCAGCCCCAGCCACATCCACTCCCCTTTCCATTCTTAGCCACCAGCCAGATCAGACTCGTGTCACCTCAAATACAGACCACTGAGTGGTCCCTCCTGGACGCTGGCTCAGCCAAGCCTCCCAGAGCACCAGTGTGATCTCTCCCACTCTAGAAGTTTGTGACAAATCATCAGTGTTGCTTCCTCGCTCAAAAGTCTTCAGCGGGTCTTCATTTCTCAAAAGGTCCATACAGTGGGTCTCACTGTATCATTAAATTCCTCTGTAAGCTTGTCGCTACATGTTTTCCCACCCTTTATTACCAATAAAATTTCCAAACTGCAAAGCAGACCTAGAACCTCATAAATATTCTAATGTCTCCTGGTCACGGACAATCCTGCTCCGTCCCCCTTTAAAATTCCTGACCTTTAAAAGCCTAGATTACAAGCCTCCTTCCCTGAGAAGTCTGCTCTGACTGCTAGACCCAGATGGGCTTCCTCCCTTCCCCCCTTCTCTACGGCCACACTGTGCTCTGCACTTCTCCCATACCCAGGCTTGTCCTGTTTAAGCTGATCACCTCCAGGTAGCGTGTGCTGGTCGAAGACTTGCATGGGCTCTTCTCCAGGGTTTAACAGCTCTGGGCCCACCTTGTGAGCTCAGCAGATGGGAGTTTTCTTCTTTTCCTCATCTTTTGTTATGGTGGAGTTTTTACCTTATTCATCTATGACTCAATCCCCAATAATTTTTATTGCATATAGAAAGGGCTCTGGAAATATTTCTTTAATTAGTAAAAAATTAATTTCCTAACCGGAACCCTCATTTCTCGCCTTTTGTACCTTATGTGTTCTTGTGGCCACAGTGCTCCCTGGTGGGGAAGTGTTCAGAGGCCAGGCGGCGGCTGCTCTAACCCATGCTGCCCTGTTCTGGACTGTTGAGAAATGTACAGCTCAGGGACTCATTTAATGATTTAAAACAAAACAAACTCCCTGCAACTCATGTATCAAGAATAATCCAAACTATCGGAATTAAAATTCTGAGTTTGGAAGTCTGTCCCTCAGCTCAGACCAACAAAAGATAGGGCAGGTGCCCTTTAATGGCCAGATCTGTGCCATCTGTCAGTCCCCACTTCTCTCTGAGGCCAAGGCCAGGGCCACAATCAGATGCCCTTGGCCTCCTCAGGGCATTTCCTTCTAGATGCTGTCCCCTCTGCCTGGAACCCCTGCAGCCTTCTTTTGTGCCTCTCAGGTCTTCACCCTTTGAGACTCAGTTCCTATCTCATCTGTTCCACAAAACTTGCCCTGAAATTCCTCTAAACTCCCACAGTGGTTATTGCTCGCACTATTAAACCAACACACAGTGAGCTGCCTTATCATGCTGTTTCTCACATATTCTGGAATTTTAAAAAAGAATATTGATCCTTAGTTTCCATGTATGTATGTCCTCTCTCCCCTGCTGGATTTCAGGGGCTCAGTCCACTGATTTGATTTGTCCTGAAAAGTAGGCTCCGCTGCCCCAGCACAGGCAAGCGCCTGAGGACCTACCTGGCTGCAGCCTTTGTAAATGCTCAGCGAGCGGTGAGGCTATTGTTCCTGCTCTTGACTTGGTCACATCTGGCTGGGGACATACAAGATACACACACATAGAGACTTAGGATAGTAGTCCATGTAACTGTAGGCCTAAGGCACAGAGGGATCTGACACGACCTAAAGTAACAAGTAATACCTCCTCTCCATACCCTTCCTCCCATTCACCTGTCCTCCTGGCCCCACCCCCCAGCAGTCAAGTGAGATCAGTCCCGGAGGCTTCCTGAAGGAGGCGACATTCCGGGCTGCTTTTATAAGTGAAAGGCAAGAGAACATTTCTTCCCAGGTGAATGCACTGACATACCACAGGCAGAGAGAGAGGGAGCATGAAGGTGTGTGGTGTGTGAGTATTGTCGGCTTCCCAGAACTGAGGTAAAAGTTTGCTGTCTTTGATGTAAGGGATTTCATTAGGTGTTGAGACTCCCATGAAGTCTCTACACGTGTGTCAGAGCAAGGGCCCAGACCTGTTCATAGAAATCTCTGCTTTGTCCCTTAGGATTCTTGGGACGAGATTCTTATTGGTGATGTGGAACTGAAAAGGGTGATGGCTTGTTCCAGGTAAGGGTCTTTCCTGTCCCTTCCAGGATGCAGAGAGACCACTTTGCTTTGTCTCCTGTTTGATGCTATGTGTGTGTCCAGGTGCATTTTAACCACAGTGGACCCGGACACTGGCATCATGAGCAGGAAGGAGCCGCTGGAAACACTGAAGAGGTAGGACTGGGGAGACAGGGTCATATCCTTGGGTTTAGTTGCCTGGGACAGAAGCAACATTTGTTGCTTAATATTTGTGAGTGGAAGCAATGAAAGCACCACACACATATAGTCTTGAAGCTAAAGAGGGTCCCAATGACTAGGTAATTTGGGAAATGTTCTTAGGTGCTTTGACTACCAGTATGTCTTACACAGATAATTTTATTTTTATTTAGAATTCATAATTCAAATAACATCAATTAAAAAACTGATTGCTTAGTTATGTTGGCAAATTTTATTATGGAATGAGTATTTCTAATTTATTAGGTGTTATAATGACATTGTGGTTATATAAGAAATGTCAATATATCTTAGAGAAGATTGTTGTATGTATGTAGAAGTGAAGAGACATGACATCTGGGATCTGCTATATATAATTGTAGCAAAGAAAAAGGATCAATGAGTACATAAAATGGTGTCAAGATAAAATTTGGGGGACAATTATATTGTGGTTTATTGCACTATTCTTTCTACTTTTATGTTTATTTTAAAATTCCATTAAGAAAGAATCTTAAGTGAAGACACAATTACAGAGAATAATTTTAAATTACATATAAACATGGTCAAGATAACATATTAATTTTACAAAGCTGATTACAAAATAGCATGTATAGTATTTACCTTTTGGTTTATTTGATTTTACTTTAGAAAATTATATAAATGCATATGAGTAGATAGAAGGCTATAAAGCGAGGCGAGGCGGCTCATGCCTGTATTGCTAGCACTCTGGGAGTTGGAAGGATCCATTGAGGCCAGGAGTTCAAGACCAGCCTGAGCAAGAGTGAGACCCCCCCATCTCTACTAAAAATAGAAAAATTAGTCAGACATTGTGGCATGCACCTATAATCCTGGCTACTCCAGAGGCTGAGGCAGGAAAATCACTTAAGCTCAGGAATTTGAGGTTGCAGAGAGCTATGATGATGCCACTGCATCATCATGACCCACTGCCTGGGTGACAGAGCAAGACTCTGTCTCAAAAACAAACAAACAAAAAACCTGAAAGGATATAAAGCAAAATGTTAATGGAGGTACGTCTTTAGGGACAGTAATAGAATTATAGAAAACATTATTCTTATGTAGTCTCTAAACTTTCTATAGCCTGCGTTACTTTTGCTAAAACAATAACAATAGTAACAATTTAAGATCCAAGCATGTCATTGCTGTTACTTGCCCAATCTGGGGCCCAGGAAAACCCTAAAACTCTGAACATAAACTTATGGTACTTATCTTAATTGGTCCCTTTGGCATTGAATGCAGAGTCACAGGTGGAATGTCAGGTCTCAGATCTGTGGCCCTTGGCTTTGGTCCTTTCCTGGCATCACTTTTAGAAGGGAGGGTGGGGGAAAGCAGGGACTGCTCTGGGCAAAGCCACAGAAGTTTGGAGAAGGAATGCAGTTGAGGTGTGGCCCTTTTGTGTCAAAGCCATCATGGAAGAACACATTACCAAGAGGTTATGCTGTGGTTCTGTGTGGCAGGACACATTCCTGGAATGTGAGGCTTGCTACCTCCCCTTCCTTCCACCTCTCACCAGGCTGGTGGCCTTTGGATCAATAATTCAGTCTTCTTTGAGCAGGACCAGTCCCTCCCTGCCAATGCTGCTATCCCAAAGCCACTGCCTGGCCCCCTCTCCAGGCAAGCTGAAGCCACGGGCTGGAGTGCTGTGTCCCACCAGCACGTGCCCCCTAAGCATGAGGCCCCAGGCTTGACCTCCCTGGCCAGCACTGGTCATCTAAGGAGACGGGTCCCAGTGTGAGGGCCAGGTCACAGCGAGGTGGACAGGTGGCCATCAAGGGCCTATGCCACCTGGCAGAGAGAGAGTGTGTTCAAGAGAGAAGTCAAACAGGGTGGGACTGAGGAATCCTGCAGGTGCACAGCAAACGCCACTCTGTACCCAGGTCCTCCAGCACTGTGTGTGACCTACAGGAGCATTCAAAGAGGGGCTATAGACCAACCTAAGGCATTGTTTTTTGAGGCAGAATCTCTCTCTGTTGCCCAGGCTAGAGTGCTGTGGCGTCAGCCTAGCTCACAGCAACCTCAAACTCCTGAGCTCAAGCGATCCTTCCGCCTCAGCCTCCTGAGTAGCTGGGACTACAGGAGCTCATCACTACGCTCAGCTGATTTTTCTATTTTTAGTTGAGACAGGATCTCACTCTTGCTCAGGCTAGTCTTGAACTCCTGACAGCAAGCAATCCTCCCACTTCGAATCCTGTCATTTTGAGGGATGTTTCTCAACATTCCAAATATTAAATGATTTTTCTGCAAATATGGAACATTTAAGATTGGTACATTTCATTCTATGGAAATTTTACCTAAAAAATAAGTAAGTAACATTTTAATGCCAGGTAATGATATGCAAGCTGCTCTGTTTAGAGGTGAAGTGTACTGAGGTCTGCAACTTATTTAGAAATGCAAAAAAATTTTGATGGATGGATAAGTATGTAGTAAAGGAAATATAGTAACATGTTAAGTGGAGAATCCAAGCAGTTGGTAAATGGGTGTTTGCTATAAAGTTCTTTAATTTGTTTTTCTGCTTGAGAATTTTCATAATAAAATGTTGGGGAAATGTCACTGTGTGACAGAACATTCGTGGGAGGAGGAAGGTTTGGAGAAACAGCAATGATAGACCATAACTATCCTTTGAAATGCGCTCACTCACCATCAGAAGGAATCAGAATTCAGTCTTCCTGTTTTCCATGGCCACAGAGGAGCCACAGGGAGGAGGAAGCAGGGTGGGCCAGTGGAAAGAGTCTGGCATCAGAGTCTGGACACTTGGCTGTGGGCACAACACACCAACTATCGTGGCCACCAGCAAGTCCCCCCGTCCCCACTGCTCCTGACTCAGGCCCTGGGGGTTCTTCCTTTCAACATAGAGGACTCAGTGCAGAGCTAGATGACTCTGTGTGCAAGCCAGCTGAGTGATTTGGGAACTGGCTGTCGTCTTTTTTATCCTTCTTGTTCTCCCTCACCCCTCCATGTGTTGCTTGGCATTGGACGTCCTTTCCCTTTGGATACAGAGAGTTTATGTACTTGCAGAAATGGCCCCTCAAAGCGCTCCGTGTTTTGGGGCTGGTTCTCTCAGTCTTCAGCATCACCCGCCTCCACTGGGAGCCTGTGTTTATAGGAGGATGATTGACCCCAAACACAGAGCCAGGGCGGGAAGGTGGGGCGCCAGGAGCCAGCACACCTTCCTGATCTTCTGCAGGCTTTGTGCAGCCCAACAATCGGGCCCTAATTGCTCCAATACTCTAGGAGACAGTGCAGCCAGCGGAGGTGTCTTCTCCTATCTCTTAGTGAGATTTAAGTTGACCTGGATATGTAATTTATGTTCTCCCTGGGACAGGTGGTCATAAATCGGGGAGAGAAAGGCCTGGCCACATCACATAAATCATGGGAAGGGAAGCAAACAGTGGTGTCAACAACAGCCTCTCTGCTGTTGGGTGAGGCTCAGAGCCTCACTGCTACTGTCTCTGGGCACTCGTGGTGCCCAAGGCTGGTGTTGCAAGTGATCGGCAGGAGGCCTCTGCCCACCCAGCCCTACCTACTGTGTTAGTAACCCACAGGCACAACCCAGGTGGCAGAGCAGGACGAGGGAAAGAAATGCAGCTACAGGACAGCGGCCCAGGGGAACCTGTGTCTGCAAAACACTCACAGTGGTTGGCATAATGGAGGCCTGAGTGCTAACAGGAAAATATGAAGATGGAATTACTCTTTTCTTTCTTAAGGGAAGGTGATGTACATAGACTGATCCCATGGCCTGAGGGGTGGCTAGAGTCAGTCATTGTTGCCTCCACAACATCTTGCCCTTAATAGAAACAGCATAGTTACTACATGGATACTCAGAAGTAGTTTGCAGGATGCATGAATGCCCTTGTGGGAATGGCATTGTGGCAGGCTGCACTGTGTTGAGCTAAAGGCAGAAAGGACGTAGCAGTGCTGACTGTGTGGGAGGAGACAGACCCTCTGCCCTGGTCTGGCACTGACATTGGCAAGTTGCTTAGGTTCTTGAAGTCTCAGTTTCTCTATTTGTGTAAAGAACTTATAATACCTCTTCTGGTAGACTGGAATAAGGCAATAAATATATTCTTATAGATGATAAAATACTGTATGCAATGATCATGTAAGCCAGGGTTATTGATAATCTCAGTCTATAAACTTTCCACATTCTGAGGAAGATGCCCGGGGTGCTTCTCTCCATTCTTTGAGGCTGTTTTAAGTGAAACCCAACCCAAGCCTGTGCAGCTGCCACCTCTGGGGTATGGGCATGGCCCGCTCTGGGGAGCTTTCACAATGCTCTTTCACTTGTAGCCTGGACATAGAGATAGTAGGTTGTGAGGCCTCAGGAGTGACCTGTGCCCTGGGTCCCTTGTCTCCCCATGAGCTCCGGCACTGTGGCCAGAGCAGGGTTGGGAGAGCAGTGACTACTGCCTGCAGTCATGGCCTGGACATTGACTGGTAAATGAGTAAACCAGGCAGTGTAACAAGGAGCAGTGCTGTGTGGTCCACAGCACTTTACAAAGTGTTTCCATTCATGCTGTACCTGTAGGTGTGGAGACTTCTTAAGCCAAATAAAGCATCTTGGGCCTCCTGCTTGTAGTTGTATGTTTTGTGTTCATTAAAAGAGAAAATGCACTAAGAAAGGAGATTTTAAATGAGACTGTGATTTATTAACCCCAACTGGAATATATATGGGAAAAAATCCTAGAGGACCCATGTATGAGACGATACTGTGATTTGAGTCTGTTGAACAAATCTAGGTGTGCACATGGAGTCGTAGACCGCTTGCAATGCCTCCTCGGCACCACACGGGGTCGCCAACGACCGCGTTTCGTCCTCCCAGCCGGCGGCGCGGGGCGGGGCGGCCGCGGGTACTGCCGGCCGTGCGCGGTGGCTGCAGGGAAGCGGGCCAGTTGGGGACCACTCCTGCACCCCCTTAGCACGTCCCATTTCCATGCCTAGACGGTGAGCCAGGTGACCACACCTACACTTTTACAAACCGACCCGTGCCGTTTAGGGCTGCGCTGGGAGGGCGGCGGCGCCTCTGGGTCCCCGCTCCTCGGCGGCGTGGCCGGCAGGGGACGCCCGGAGTGGCTCGCCCTTCGCGGAGGCGAGTAAGTTATTGAGACCCCTAATTCACCTGAGGCCTGTGGGTGTACTTGGGTAGCTAGCTGGCAGGGATTGCTTCCTGGGTGGGAAGAGTCCTCATTGTGGAGTGGGTCGGACCTGGGCTCTGCCCTAGGGGGACCACCTAGACCTGTGACCTTGGACAAGTCATTTACGCCTCCCAGACTCCCTTGTAAAATGGAGATAATACACAGAGGCAGATTATAAGGGCTAAAAGAGATAATATGTGTGAAGTTCTTTATAAATTGTCCACGTGTGAGGCACGGAACTCCATCTCTCAATTTCTCCCTGAGATAATCAGAGCCCGGGACCCTAGACCACAGAGCTCAGCCACAACAAGAAATCCCAAGTGACAGAAATGGCTGATCTGGCCCTCATCCTGAAGAGGCCACTCTTGGACAGACACAGGTCCCAGAATGTCCTGGGTGGCATGCTGACAGAGGAGAGGCAGGCTAGGAGAGATGCCTGGGTTCGTTGGGTCCAAGGTCATTGCAGAAACTTGATTACAGAGAGAGGAAGCAACACTTTTGGTAAGGCAGGGCAGCCTGGATCAGCAGCTTATATTTTTCATTCATCCTCTTATTCATTCATTTGTTCGACCAACATTTTCTACATTATAGCAGGCACTGTACCGGGCCATGGGGATACGGCAGAGAACAGAATGGACATGACACTGCTGCCGTGATGTTTAAAGTCTGCGCAAGGGGATGAGGGTCTCCAGAAGAAGGTTCTAGATTTGACTTTCTCCATTTTCTCATGAGCCATTTCTGATGTGAAGGACAAAATTAGAACCAAATTATTACAATATATTTTTTAAAACAAGGCAGAATGAATTAATGTTTTCTATAAAAATGTTTTAAATATAAAAGTGATGTAAAATTAGGGTTAGCCTAAACAAAAAATGGAAAGAAATCTTTCTCTCGGTGGAGGGCAGAGTGGGGGAATCTTGCCATGTTTTCCCCACACATATGTTCATGTGCCTTCTTCCTACAGCTTCTTGAGTTTTCTGCCTGACAAAGATATTCATACTTCTCTGTTACACATCACATTCTATCCCCCAGCACCTTTATCTGTTCAGCAAACAATTGTGGGTCATGGGTGACATCAAGGCCCAGTGTTGGGCATGAGCAGTACAAGGGTGTTAGACACAGTTCCTGTTCTCCAGGGACTTTGTCTTATAGAACAGACGGACTTGTGCCCTGACATTATAAGACAAGACATGTGAGTGTTGCGGGCAGGGAGGCCCGGGGGCTGGCTGGACAACGCGGTCTGCTGGGCGGGGGGGGGGGGGGGGGGGGGGCAAAGAGAATTGAGGAGGGGAAATTACTCTTGGCTGGGGGATCCTGGGCTTCATTCCTGGGAGTTGGGCTTTGAGGCAGGTAGAATTCTAATGCATGGGTCCTGGCGGAGGGGCATCCCACAGGAACCACAGAGGACTCAGAGCCAGTAGAATGCAAAGCAAGGTGGAATCCAGCAAGTGCTGCACAGGTGCAGGTAAGGAGCAGAGGGCAACAGGTTTAAAAATGCCAGCTGAGGTCAGGTAAAGGGCCCTGCACACCAGGTTGAAGAGCTGGAATGTTATTCTTTAGGCACTGGGGAGCCATTGAAGGTTTCTGAGGCTAGGACTGATAGGACCAAAGCACAATTGACACAGTAATATAATGTAGTGTCAACAGTGAATTGAAAGGGGAGTGGAGAGTGAGGAAGAGAAGTTGGTTAGGAAGTTATTACAATAGTCTGCTCATGCTGGAAGCAAGGTTGCAATGGTGGAAATGAGGAAAAGCAAGCAGAGTCAAATGATGCTGTGCAGGAAGGTTCAGGACCAGGCAACTGTGGACAAACTATGGAAAGTGAGGATAATCATATAAAGGATGACTCTGGGTTCAAGTGACAGACATGGAAGAGTCAGGAAGAAAAATTGCTAGGGAAGAGGAAGGTGATAAAGTATGTCTAGACATACTGAGTACCTAATCTCTCAGTTCTGAAAAAGGGAACATCAACATAGAGAAAGGATGTGGGAATATGGCCACTGGGTACTCCTGTAGTTGTGCACTGGCAGGCTGCCCAGCCCCAGAAGGCACTGTTCTGTTAGACTTTGATGGGAAAGGTGCCCCTCGAGTTGTGCAGCATGGCAGTCCTGGGTGGGATGGGTACTTACCCGGGTGGAGAAAAAGCCATGTGCCAGCTGAGCTTCTGCTTCTGTTGGGCAGTAACTCATCATTGATCTTTCTCATGTTGCAGTTATCGCCAATGTGACCCTTCTGAACAAAAGTTGTATGGAAAATCACCTCTCTTTGGACAGTATTTTGTTCTGGAAAACCCAGGGACAATCAAAGTGGGAGACCCCGTGTACCTGCTGGGCCACTAATGAGAACCATATGTCCTGGAATATCAGGTGCCTTTAAAAAAATAATCCTCAGAAATGACAAAACTTGAAGCAGTGTTTCAACTGACACCTCAGCATTTTCATTAGATTTGTGATTTTTCAAGTTTTTCTTCTTTGGGACTTCCTCGTGTCTTGATGCTGCCAGTGTCCCTGTGCACAGGACAAAACAATATAGCTTTGATAACTTAGTAGGCTTTTATAGGATTCTGAAAACTCCCTGTTTAACTATGATGAAATAATTTTTTCTTCATTTACCTACCAAGAGTGCTAACCTCTGTCATCTTACTATACTACTCTTTAGGAAAAGAGAAGAGAAAGAGGAAGAGTGGGTGAGCCAGAAGAATGTTCTGGAATGTTTTATCACCTCTATGCACAGCGCATGCAGTGAAATTTAAATTGCTCCCCAAATAAGGCTGGAATGCAACTTCATTTTTCTCCTCAATCCTCAGGCTAGTTTTTCAAAGGCCATACAAAGCCTGACTTGCAAGAAGCACTTTAGATATTAATTTTCCATAGATCTTCTTGGATCTGGCACTGTTATTTCTCAGATATCATTCAGTTTCCTAAAAGTGCTCAGAAAGGTGGCTGTGCTATCATGATGGTCTTCTGGATCCTTGCTGGTCCCCTCAACTCTTGACTCGGTAAAATTCAGGGTGAAGAAATTCTGAAGTCTGTGGAAGAGAAGAACACTGATTGTGTGATTTGAAATAGATCACTGAAAACCTTTAAAAGGAGAAAAGGAAAGGATATGTCAGTTTATTTAAAATCCAATATCTAATTTTTTACTGATCAAACTATGTAACTCAGAGTTCTGAGGAAGTGTGTCTCATGTCGCCATTTTGTCCTTTGATTGTATTAGGAAGTTAACTAAATCATGAAAAATGTTTCAAAAACCGTAAATAAATGGAAGCTACTTTGGCTAGTTTCAGATTTGACTAACTTCTTGGCACAAGGTCAGACTTTAAAAACTGACTGAGGTGAACAGACACAGCTAACTAACTTCCGACGCTGGCCAGAGCCCGCGCCTCTGCAGGAGGGACCTGCCCACACAGCATCCCGGAGACACACATCTTTGAAGAGCTAACAAGTAAACATGCTTTTTACCAAAAACTGTGCATTTTTCACTTTAGTTTATTAAAAAGGTCAGTGATCACTGAAAATCTAGCTGTGCTTTGCGGTAAAGTTACAAGTTAACAAGTGTGTGTGCGTGTGTTTTCTGGTTGGTGTGAATTATTGCGATTTGTTTTCTGCCCACTTGGTGTGAAGTGCAGAACTAAAACAATTAGCCAGATAACCTGAGCCATCACTTTCCCCAGTAAATCCACTTTATACTGAAACTACAGATAGACTGAGAAAAAATGAAGGAATTGGCCAGTAGCATTACTAATGGAACATTCAAGAACCCATAGTAGAATGAATGCACGTTGGATTTAGGAAGCCATGTGAATATTGGCTCTCTGAGAGTAGCTAATATTTGGGGACTGATCAGAAATCCAAGATTGGTGGCTATTCCTAGATATTTGCAATCAGTGGCAAGCTGAATGCCTTAGACCTGAATTTCTAACCTCTTGTAAGAAGTAACATCCACTTTGTCATGCCCAATCTGTGTCAAAGGCTGCACTTGGGGCAGAAACCCATCATTCTCTGTGGATAGACCCTTGGGGCGGCCAGCATTGCAGGGCAATTCTCAAATGGGGGGGGCACCCAGATGTCCTTTTCACTGGGCAGGAGTCTCCTGCTGCTCAGAGTGTGTGGAAGATTCCTGTGTGAAGAGAGGTTCCGATGACCTCTAGAATCTGAGAGTAGTTGCCAAGTTTTCTGTCAGTGAGATTTAAAAGCCATTTACTTGTGTTTATTTTATATTTAATGAGTTGGTTCATGCCAAAGGCAAAGCTGATGTCCCATTTGTTTTGGATACTGAACATGTGCACACAGTTCCACTCGAAATATAGGGTCAGGAATGTGGGCCATCACACACGCTCAGAAAGAGCTCCTTACAGCAGTGGGTGATGGACATCTGGGGTCAGGCTGAAATATTTGCGTCAGTGGGTGTCTCCTGCATGGCGACCTTACGCTGCAGTCGCAGTGGAGTGCTAACCCAGAGCTGGAGGTCTCGAAGAAGACAATGGGAAAGGGTGAGCGTGGGCTGCCTGAAAGGCTTACTTTCCTGACTATTCTGCAGAGAAAGGTAGAAACTTGCAACTAGGAAATCAAAGCAGCAACTTATACACACGAGGGCGGAAAGAAATCAGTGTGGGCCTGTGGAAATCAGACAGTTGTCTGACAATGAGAAATACTTTTCTCCTACTTTTACAGATGATAGGGCAGGGCCACAAGATGAGCTTGTGAGAGGGCTGCCAATTTGGTAAAAGTGTGTGTGGAGGCCAGATGACCTAGGTCAGCAGAATGGGATTTGGGGAAACCATTTATGAGGGTGTCACCAACAGTGGTGGCAGGCTGAAGCTCCAGGCAGGTGCCCCCAGAGCTCCCAGAGTGTGACACGTTAAAGTAATCAGACAGTGGAGAACAGATATAATAGAGTCCTTCGAAAGTGACAGAGTGGCTCTCAGACTGGACCTTGATTGTAGGTCTAATCAAGGTGTTGGTACCACCCCATAACACTGTATTTCCAAAAGTTTTATTGGCTTATGGAATTCTGAAAGTTTTCCTGGAGGGTTGCTCCTAAAAAAAGAATCCATGGACTGACAAGTTTGGGAAGTCCTGCATGCCTCATTGCTCAACAAAGAAGGTTGTGGAGAGCCTGCATAAAGATGTGTGTTTAGCACCATCCTTCCCAAAGCTCTGTTTTGACCATCTTTTGAGAAACGCTGGCTCTGATCTCTAGAGAGAACACCAAGCAGGGACAAGGAATCCCATTTAGCAGGAGTGGTGCATTCTTGGGAAGACAAGTTAAAAGTGCCCAGTGCTTCCTCTCTCCCTGGTTCCTCCAACTAGGACAAAAGGATGAGACTGGTGCAGAAGGGTGGGCCTGGGGCTTGAAAGGTGAAAGGAGGCATAAAGAAGTGTCTTAGACCCCCTCTTCTTTTGTGGGCTTTAGGAAGCATTCTTTTGCTTTGGGATCATTTTCCAAACCTGCATTCGTGGATGGATAGGGTGGGTCAGGGTGAAGGAGGGAAACCCCAGGATCTCCCAGGTCTTGGGCTTATACCAATACCCCGTGATGAAAATGCTCCAGGATTTACTGGGCACGGTGGCTCACGCCTGCAATCCTAGCACTCTGGGAGGCCGAAGCAGGAGGATTGCTTGAACTCAGGAGTTAAAGACCAGCTTGAGCAAGAGCAAGACCTCATCTCTATTAAAAATAGGACAATTAGCCAGGTGTTGTGCACACCTCTAGTCTCAGCTACTCAGGAGGCCGAGGCAGGAGGATCACTTGAGCCCAAGAGTTGGAGGCTGCAGTGAGCTATGAGGACGCCACTGCATTCTACCCAGAGCAACAGAGTGAGACCTTGTCTCAAATTAAAAAAAAAAAAAAAGAACAGGAAAGTGCTCCAGAATGCTGCACACATCAGGGAGGGCTGCCCTCTTTCTGTCTGCTAGCTTTACCTTCCTGTTGCAACTCTTCCTGACTAGAATGCCTCCCAACCCATAAAGCAGAATTACCCCAGGGTTCTATTGCCCCAGCCATACCTATGCAGGCACTTTATACCATGCTCTCCGATATCGTTGGCTTCTACCACTTTCTTTGAAATGGATGAGTTATGATAGCACCTACAGTTACCTAATTTCAAGCAAGGGAGATATATTCCGGGCTTGGTACCACAAATGGTCTTGGAATTGGGATAATAAAACTATCCCTGAGGAATCCCCCTGTCTGCTCTGACTGTGCTCTCTTCAGGGGAAGAGGCCCGGGCCACAGTCCTGACTATGCCCCTGCTTTCCCTCAAAACACAGCTCGTGGGGACTGGTGGGGCCACCTGCTCCCATGCTGTGTAGCCTCGCTCAGAGACAGGAATTGCCTTCATCACATTATTAGTCTTCCTGGACAGGCTGTAGGCTGTGTTAAGTAACAAAAGGGTTTGAGAAGTGTCTTCCCATCCAACTTCTTCCTTGATGGGTGGGTCACGTTCACTCACGTTTGGCTATTGACCGATCTAATGCATTCACTTTTGCTTGGTGGACCTTAGTCATGCTCCCTTAGCTGCAAGCTCTTCCTGCTACCTTGAGAAACCCACAACACCTAGTTTCTCCCCTTCATTCTCTTTTCTTGGGCCCTCTACCAATCCTTGACCTGTGTCTCCAGTAGTCTCCAGTCCTGGTGGAGCCCTGCAAGGTCTAAGTCAAGTCTACCTTCTGTCTCCCTTCCTTAGGATTTGCTGGGAGTACTGTAAATAAAGAATTGTTGTCATAATTATTTCTGATGAAGGTTTTTACACCTAATAAAGGCTCAGAGAAGTTGAGTTCACTTGGTCTAGGGGAGGGGTGCCTTCCAGATGACCTGCCCAGCAATTAAAGCCGCTTGTTAGTTGGAGGCCCAGGATGGCCGAGGACAGCTGGAGAGCTCTTCTTTGCAGGCAGCTCTGGTTAACATCAACCAGGAAAGCTCTTTGTAAACACATGAATAATTGATCGTCCAGCACTCACATAGCTACCGCGGATCTGAGCCCATATGACTCATTTGCGAGCCATTCCTGTCATCTGGATGCCATAACATTGGAGGAATGATGATCGTTTCTTGGAGGTTCTTCTTTGGCCAGAGTTGCCAAGACCAAGGCTGTAATGGTTTGTTATGATGACCTTTGTTATTCCATTAGGCTCAATTGCTTTAAAAAATGATGTGTGCATACTTTAGGAACGTTTTTACCCTTTACGTTGACCTGACATCATAGTTTATATTACAAAATGTATTAATGACGGGAGTGTTTTCATGTCCCAAGGACAAATTTTAACAACCATAATCTGCTCTTAGTCATCATAAATATAAATGTATTGGTCAAACAGATCTCGTTAATGTGGCCAAGATAAATGCAAGTCTATATTTTAAGGCAGTTGAAGTCGTAGAGAATATATCTGGAGCTTTTTGTGGGGCTAAGAGATCTTGTATATGCACTATCAAAAGGCTGAGAAAATTAACATGTGCCCAGTCCTGGTTTTGCATTGGACAGATAAAAACGTCTTGGGGTTGTTGAGTAAGATTGTTCACATAGTTTCTGGACATCATTAGTGCCTGATGAGGTGAATCTTAGCTCTTAAAGCCATATTCTCATGATACTCCAAGGCTTTTGAAAAGAAAACAAAATAAAAATGTGAAGTCTTAGCAATGTGCTGCCCAACCAACATTTTTCTGAGTTATTTGGTGTCTTAAATCTTTATATCATCCTCCCCACTCCCCAATATCTTGCTTTCTGCGGGACGAGCCCCTTTTCTGCAGATGTGTGTCTGACATTTGCTTCATTCCAGCTGGCAAGCCCGGTGCCGGGCAGACAGCGCTGTAGGCAGGATGGACGAGCACTTTGCTCCTCTGTGTCACGCCACACTCGGAAGTGCCAGCCGTTATTAGCAGCGTCCACAGTATAAGCTTCTTAGGCATAAAATAAATCTTTGTTTAAGAAACACTTTGTAATAATGTTTTTATTTTGAACTATGAAAGTATGTTTAAGGGAGCAATGTCTCAAATGCTACTCTGAGAGAGCAGACCGTTCGCAGGGGCGAGAGCACCTCCCCCAGATACGGTAAACATGGAGTCTGTCCACGGATTTTGGTCACCTGGCAATGAATGATGAGCACTTCAATAAAAACCATTTGCCCTTTTTCCTTAGAAGAATCTTGTATGAGGAACTTTCCCTTCTGAATCTGCTACAGTTGTTAGCAACACCAAGTACTGACCTTTAGGAATGAGACTTTGCCTGGATAAATTCCCTGGGACTGGGGGTTGGATTATTTTCTAAATTTGTGCTATTGATAATCTCCCGCATTGTTTAAACTTAATGAGCAATTTAAAAAGTGAGGCACATAAATGCATGTTTATAGTAGTATTATTCACAATAGTCAAAAGAAAGAAGCAACCCACGTGTCCACTGACAGAGGAATGGATAAATAAAATGTGGCATATACATACAATGGAATATTATTGAGCCTTGAAAAGGAATTCTGACACATGCTACAACAACTTGAGGACATTATGCTAAGTGAAATAAACCAGTCACTCAAGGACAAATATCTATAACTTATTTTTTTCTGTTCTTTCTTTTTTCTTAGAGATGAGGTCTCGCTATATTACCCTGGCTTGTCTTGAACTCCTGGGCTCAAGTGATCCTCCCACCTCAGCCTCCTGAGTAGCTGGGATTACAGGTACATGCCACCATGCCCGGCTCAAATACTGTATGATTTCACTTACATAAGGTACTAGAGTAGTCAAACTCATACAAACAGAAAGTAGAGGGGTAGTTGCCAGAGGCTAGGGGGGAATGGCAAATGAGGATTTGTTGTTTAATGGGTATCAAATTTTAGTTTTGCAAGATGAAAAGAGTCCTGGAGATTGGGTGCACAACAATGTGAATACACTTAATACCACTGAACAGTACACTTAAAATGGTTATGATGGTAAATTTTATGTTATGTTTTTTTTACCACAATTAAAAGATAATAAACAAAAGAAAACAAGTGAAGCACATGAGACACCTGAAGTTAATCCAAACTCTAAGGCCCCTTTCTGGAAAGACACCCTAGGTTACTGTCACTGAAAGAGCCCCAACCCCACCCAGCCCATTAAGAACTCTTCTTGTTGAGACTAAAGAGAATAAGAAATTGAAATTCAATGTCTATGAATTTTAACTTGATTGAGAGTGAGTAATTTAACTTCAGATTTTAATTTCTTCTTTTACCTTCTTTGGACCTTAACTGGTAAGGGGATTTGATTTTGGACTTCAGGCTCCCTGGTAATTTGCTATTGGGAGGAGGTTTATGTTCAAATCTAGAACATTTTATTGCTGTCATTTTATTGTCGGAGTATCATTGTGATATTATTTGATTTTACTGCATAACCTCAGATAGGTTATATTGGTCAATGTGGCTGGAAATAATTTGAGATGGAAAATAGTAGAGAATCCAGGTTTTTTGTCTTGGCTATGGAAGGGTATGTTCTAGAAAAGCATCATGGAGTGCACCGACCCATCTCAGAACCTCACAGGGCAAAGCCCCACACTGCCCGCCCAGGAAGACCTACAGTGGAAGTGACTGGTGATGGAGGGGGCAGCCAGTTCCCTCTCTGAAGGTGCTGTCCCCACTTTTGGTTGATTATAAGTGTAAAGCACAATGAGCTCAAAGAACAAAAAATTGAGGAATTTTGGGGTAGAGAAGACAACCTCCCTGTAAGCTGTAATAAGTGTATTATAATCACATGTATTATAATCTCACCTGTATGTGTCCAGATGAAGAGACATTGCTCAATCTCGGCCCCTCTCTGCCTGCTCACAGTTTCCTGCTCAGGGGAGATCTGACTTTGAGATCCACCCTTTGTCTTCCCCATTTCTCTATGGGCTCTGCCTGACTTCAGGGTCCTGGGACTCTGGTCCCTTTGGCCAGACTGTTGATCTTAGCAGAAAGATCCTGCCCTTGCTGGGAGAGGCCTGCAGTTGTCTGGTGCTGCCTACAGCTGGGGGAATAAATTCAATACCGTGATTCAGCATTAAAAATTCCATTGTGTCTGTATTTCTAAACTACATCCTCTAGCATGACTTTTATTGGTAATAAAGCAGATATTTTGATCTCAAAAAGAAAAAAAACAAAACCCAAGCAAAAACCAATAGGTACCTTGCATTTGTAAAGTGCCATGAAATCTGCAAGGCACTCTATGCCATTTGATCTTGCTGATGATCCAGTGAGGTAGGATGGACGTGAAAATCTCTCGTCAGCTGCTTCAGCACTGTGATCACACTTGATTCTGTGGCATGGAGGCACAGTTGTGGGTTTGGTGCCTTCACAGCTGTGCTCTCTTTCAGGGCAAGACAGTCCTCTGCTGCATTCAAAAGTGGAGTTGTGGTTCCCTGGGGGCTGGAGGAGGTGTGCTGGGGTCAGTGTTCTTCCGTCACTCAAATTGGGCACATCCATGCTCAGCCTTGAGGCATTCTAGTGAGCTCCATTTTTCTCAGAAAGCCAGGATTTGCTGCTCCAGTATTCCCTTATACACCATTAAGGAGAATGTGAGCATGAACACAAAGTGAGGAGGAGAGATGGAAACCTGCCAAGCAGGGTGATGCTTGGGGCTTAGCAATTGTGTGCAAATTGTGTAACAAATGCCTGTGTGTGCAAGAATAAATCAGAAAGTATGTTTTGTAAGAATATTTGCTTTTTTTAAAAAAAAATTAAGTAATGTCTTTTAATGAATCAGCAAATAAAGGGGCCCTAACTATAGCATAAACAATCTGAAAAGCAAGGGAGCCAAGGGTATGTTCTTACTTTTTCATTCTTTTCTTTGAAGACAGGTAAGGATCAGGAACGCAGATGAGTGATCGCACGTTCTGTAAGAGCTAGGCGGTCTGTGTGCAAACTGGTTTTCCTCTCTTTCTCCTTCCCGGCCAAGCTTCAGAGGAAACTGTTTTCATGTGAAATGGAAAAGATGAATTTCAAGCTTCATTGAGAACTTTAAAACCTTAAATCCTTCCTGAAAATAACCTGCCTCTTAGGAATCTTAGGTCTCAAAGAATTGTAAAGCTTCTCCTTGGGCTATGGAATGGCTCCATTAGTAACTATGATTACTTAAGTCTTGGAATAGAAGGATGTGATAAATCTGATAGTATTTGTTCTGGTTTGTGACTAAGCAAAACTATATATACAGTATTAAATCAGATGTTGTTATAAGCATATAAAATGGCCCTTTTTTTCCAATCTGGGGCATTGTGGCATGAAGCTTCTAAAAACATATATATATTTGCATTCTTGGGTACCAAGTCTAGTTTCTGCTAGATTTTCTTTTTTCTGAGCATAGATACTCAATAAAAACGATTCTGTTTAGTGCTTTCTGTTTTCCCAGCGAGTTAGCAGGGCTGAGGAGGGGTGTTTTTATTCCTTTGCATGCTTTTTTCCTTGAGGCAGCACTGGAGATCGGGCAGTGTGTGCATGGGTGTCTGCCTGTGTGTCTATGTCTGTGTGTGTTTGTGTGTCCATCAGGTGGAGGGATGAATGGGGCGTACTAGCCTGGAGCGTTTGGGTTGGAAGGGCTCTTATTTTTTTTTTTATTTCAGCATATTATGGGGGTACAGATTTTAAGGTTTCAATAAATGCCCATTTCCCCCCCTCCCCCCACAAGTCTGAGTCTCCATCATGACCATCCCCCAGATGGTGCACATCTCACTCATTATAACTAACGCCCCTGTACGTCAACTACAGCCCCGGCGCCCCCTCCTCCTGCACTGCCAATACCTATTACTTGGTAGTCCCTAATGCTTGCCTCCACTTAGGTGCTGCCTTCAGCCTCCTAAAACCCGCTTTCGACTGGTGAGTATACGCTGCTGCGTCTCTGTTTTTCCATTCTCTGGAACCTTCCTCTACATCAGTACTGGGTTCCAGCCTCTCACCGAGCGAAATACTAAGTGCTGCTATATCCGACCATTGCTTTCCTCTCGAACTGAATAGTAACTCACTGGTACTACCACTAGCTCACCACCACCCGCTTTTTGACCTTCAATCGATTCTTGGCATTGAACTGCGCTCGGCTTGCCTCACACTCGTTGCCCGCGCAATGTATGAGAGCTTGTGCTGCCTATACGCGACACGTCTCGAGGTGCAAGGTGTCTTTTTTTTGTAGGAGTGTCATTGGCATCTTTTGGGCTAGCACCGCCGCCGCAACCTGGATTGCTGCGAGCCAATGGCAGTAGATTCACTGTATCGCTTTAAAAGTCTCTCCATAACTTCGCGTTTCACAGAAGTTGAACTACGTTTTGCACGTCACCAGCGCTGTAGGAGCTGTTCTCTCTCTGGCGGCCCGCCGCCCGGCGACCCAACGGCGGGCCAGCCATCTACGCTGTGCCTTTGGAGACTTTTTGACTAAAGGCACTGTCCTCACTGGAGGTTAAGCTCATACTCTCATTGTGGTGTGTTGAATAGCATCGCTTTCTGAGCATACTAGAACACTGTCCCTGAGCATTCTTTTCATCAATCGTTTCGTCTGGCCATCTCTTCCTGTCCTTCTTTTCGCGCAGTCTTCTGTTCAATCTTTGCCACTCTTCTCTCAAGTGGCGATTACTTCTACTTTCTTCTTCTGCATTTTCGTGATTCTAGAGTACGCTATTCTAGTCTATCCAGTCCTTCATCCGCCCCCACCTGCCTAGGACTCGCACAACCCTTGTCTCATCTCCTGCGGGGGGCTCACGCTCGCTTGTCCCTGTCTTACTTTCATCGCACTATCCTCTTCCCGTGGCCTGTGAACGCTTTGTCAGTTTGATCATGCGGTCACCTCTATCTCTATTTCTTCTGTTGCTGCCTGGCGATTGCCTTTGGGACTGCGCCTTCTTCACTCCAACCTCACTTCGCCTAAGCCGATGTCTAGGAGCATAGTGCTCTGCGTCTCACTTGCCTCTTCCTCCTCGAATTCTACATCAGGCTCCTTTTCGATATCTTCAGCGGTTCTCACGATCTTGTTCATCCAGGCGTCCGAGTCTTCTTTTCCTGCCTGAGAGGTTATGAAGGTGTGGGTCTGTTTAGCTTCTACCAGCTGCCTTCTCCCCCAGTCTTCTAGCACCCATTTATCTGAAAAGGGATCTTTTCAGCGTATGCTTTTGTCCTGCCTGTTTGTCAACGATTAATCTATATGAGGCATGCTCTCACTCACCCTCGGCTCTTCTCACATCTGTGTCCACTGTCATATCTCATCCTTTTTGCCAACTACCACTACTTCGACTTTAATTCTACAGCCTTCCTGTAGTCACTAGTTTGACTGATTTGGCAAAATCTACTACACGCACGCCACGCCACGCTTCACTCAAAAAAACTCATCATCCCGCGCCCACGCTGGCGCTTCTCATCCCACCGGGGCGCGATGCCGTTCAACACGTAAATCTACTCACCTGCATTCCCACATACACAGACAAGCACAAAAAAAGACACATGATTCCCTCATAGCACTGCAGAAAAAGCTTTTTGCACAAAAATTCAACGACCCTTCCCTCATGATACGCACCACACCTACAACAATAGGCATAGCAAGCGGACAATACTACAAAATGACACAAGCATATACTGCACAGACTCATAGCAACCATCATCACTGAATGCGGGAAAAATTCAAAATCATTCCTTCAGAACGGACCAGACAAGGCGTGCCACTCTCTCCCCACTGTCTATCTTCAACCATAGTGCCTGGACGTCCTGCCCGCTACACAGCAATTCAGCGACAGGAAAATCGGAACTTGCAAGGTATCCCAAATAGGGGCAAGAAGAGTCAACCACTCTTCCCTGTTTGCTGATGATACTGAATACCTTACTCACTCCTAGAAAACCCAAAGATCAACCAAGAAACTCCCCTCTGGAACCTGATCCATGAATTTTAAGTAAAGCTGTCAGGATGAGCTCCACACAATCAAACACCAGACACATCAGAGGGCCAGGCGATCATATCGACGCCAACAACCATCTTACATTGGAGAATACCACAATTAACGCTCAATACCCTCTCACGGCATAGCGAGACGCAAGAAATTAAGAGGTACCTACGGACAGTAGTACTCTACAGAGGAGTACAACGACCCTCTACCGGAGAACTATGAACCGCACACTAGAGGAAGGAAATAGCAGCCAGGGATGTAAACAATGGACAATCCATGACCATCGCTCGTGGATCGGGCCCAGACGCTCACTCAGTCAGTCACACTTCGTACTACTCCACGCCCACAACTGGAATCTACCAGACTCCTCCCAACTGCAATACCTTTTAAAATCCTCATCATTCTTTCACAGATATAGAAAAAATAACTTTACGCTTCGTATGGAACCAAAGAAGATCCCGAATATCAAAAGCAATTCTAGGCAACAAAAACAAAATGGGAGGCATTAATATGCCGGAAGGGCTCTTAGACGCAAGCTAGTTGACCAACTTCCTCATTACCAAGGTCAGGCTTTCAAGTTCAGGTTCCAACGTGTGCAAGAGAGACATAACACTTACAGCTGCCAGGGCGGCTTCTTGTGATGCCCCGCTGTGAGTCCAAGTTTTGTGGTTTGCCAGTGCAACCTTCTGCTTTGCTAGAGAATTGCTGATGGGACAGGAGGCTTGTCGGACAACAATGATGAGAAAAGAACTACCAAGAAGTCCTGACATAACAAGTGCTAAGAAGTGGTCATAGTTTTCCTTGTGTTAGGGCTTATGGGTACTTTTTCTTTCTGTAGTTTTCAAATATTTTATTTTTATAATGAAGAAAGTAAATTTATATTATAAATAAAGCTATAACCCTAGAACCTTTTTATACTTAATAACCACTTTTTTAAAAGATAATTTAGGATATCGTTAGCACCCTATGAGCTGGTTAGAGCTGTACTGTCCAGTATCGGAGCCCTTAGGCATGTATGGCCACTGAGCACTCGAAACGTGGCCAGTCCAGATTGAGATGTGCTGTATGTGTAAAATATACACCAGATTTCAAAGCCTTCATACAAATGAAAGTGTACAAGATATTTCAGTAATTATTTTTATAATGATTACATGTTGAAATGATAATAGTTTGGATATACTGGGTTAAATAAATTATTAGAATTAATTTTACCTATCTCTTCAGTTTTTGGATGTGGTTACTAAAAAATTTTCAACTTTGTATGTGGATGTTGTGTAAAGGAGAGAAGGGTGGAGGGGTCCTCGGGCCTGTGCAATACACACATCATTAAGGCGTTGCTCTCTGCTTTTTTGTTGCATCTAACCATGGTTTTGACAATGCAAAATGATTGTACCCATGATGCCATGGGTACAGGGTTTCCTTTTTGGATGATGAAAATGTTCTGGAACTAGATAGTGGTGTTAGTCATACAATATTGTGAATGTACTACATGTCACTAATAGAAAATTTTATGTTACATATATTTTACCACAATAAAAAATTACATATATATTCTCACATTATACTTCTGTGTGCTATGCTTGTTTAAGTGAAGAGGTAGAGGGTATGGCTTTGCTTATAATAGTATCTCTAGAAATGTGTAAAAAAAGTGGAAAGAGACATTGATGCCCCGAAGGTGGCAGGAAGAGGTTGGAACTCTTTTTTTCTCCCTTTGGTAAAAATATTAGCATGTATTCAAGTTTCCCGCCATCTTTGCAGTCCATCCCTGGAGGCCTCAGCCTCTTGTAGGTCTCTTGGCAATGCCTTCCTTTTGTTTATCTCATGTCGCTTTCCTCCATGCTTGGCATTCTGCCCACTACTGTGTTGCTCACTGAGAGAATTCTTGCCCTAAAATTCCTCACAGTTTATGTGGTGGTAAGGAGTTAAAGATCTTGACAGGTTAAAATAAAATGGAGCACCCAGATCAGGCTTGGCAAGCCTTCCCAACCTCAGGTACTGTTGAGGAAGAAAAGTTAAAGTCTTTTCTGTGCATCTCTGGAATCCAGCTTCTTAGAAGTAACCCCACACCGCTGGCCTGGTCTGTGGCATCAGAAGGCAGGACGGGGCCACTGGGTGGGAGGAGGCAGTGACCGGGCTGAGCCTTAGGCAAGGGCTTCTGGCTGTGGGAAATACTCTGTCGGTGATTTGATGACCCTAGTGTGTCCACCTGGCGAGATTTACACCTCAATAAGAACTTATAAAACAAAGAACACGTCGGGAGGTACCTACTTTTTTGAATGAAAACCTCGCAGCCTGCAGTGAGTGGAGGTGGCAGGGTGGAGACTGTCTGTGAGAACGGCCACCACGGGGCGCTGTGAGGACCTGGATTGACAAGGCCTGTCCAAGAGGCGCGACAAGGTGGCACTCGAGGTGGCTTCCCATAATCCTCAGGCTAGAGCTCTGTGAGTGAGTGGCCCACCTCAGAAATTCACCTCAGTGCCTCTTAGATCTCTTGGCTGTCCATGTGGGACACCCCTGTATATACCAGGATGGAACAGTCTGGATTTTGTTTTTCCTTAAAGTCTCAATCCACAGTGTTCAGGGAAGGAGGGACGTGAGAGTGAGGTGTTGCTTGCCAAGAGGCTGGCTCAGTTGTCGGGTGTAGGTAAGGCTTGGAGAGCCGCATTCTTGAGGGAGATGAGGGGACTTCCCTGCTGTCCATGGCCACCCGCAGGGAGAGGAGGAGCTGGCCAGGGGAGGAGAGACAGCTCCAGAGTGACCAGGCCAACCAGGCCCTGGCGTTATCACCTGCGGAAACCCTGTGTGGTGGTAAATACAGCCCTCAGCAAAGCCTGGAGAAGAGCTTAGTGGGAACAGAGATGAGGGTGCAATGTAGGAGGGTGCAATGTAGGAGGGTATTGGCCAGATCCCAGCCGGGAAGCCACAGTGCTGTTGGAGGAGCATGAGCGGAAATGGGGGAGGAAAAATAAATGAGATAAGCAACTTCATTTGCTTTCTCCCTTATTATCCTTTTGTTTTGTGTTCAGGACTCTGGTCTCCCCTGAGACCTCCCCTTCTGGGGACAACAGCTTGGAGGCTGAATTTGAAAACCAGCTCCACCTCTTACCTTTTTTTCTGTACCTCCCGCCCCACTCCTCCACTGGTGAACACACCTTACTGCAGTGAACTTCCACACACTGCTGGACCTGCTTCCCAAAGCCAGCCCCTGGGCAGGGTGTCCACACGCTCAGACCCTGCCCCCACCTCTCCAAGTACAAAGAACACAGGGCTACATGCTGAGCTGCACCCTTCCGCCCCACATGCTGGAGAGACCAAATGTTGCAGTTACTGTTGGGTAGCTAGGTCAGGAGAGCTTAATAACAATGCTGTTGGCATGTGGAGGCTTTTCCTTTTCTTGGACACCAACTGGAAATTATCAGATTGGTTCCACACTAGCGTGCTAATGCCAGGCCTGCCTACCTGCTGGAGAACTACACTCTGGGTTCCAACATCAACATCAACTGGTTCAGTTAGAAAAATATCAGACCTCATGAGCCAGGCCAGAGGGGACTGGCAGGTGGCAGGGAGAATGGCCTGTCCTCGTCCCAGCTCTGGCTCTGCTGACTATGTGACCGGGGGGCAGGTTTCCTCACCTTTGCCGACCTCTGTTTGGAGACGCATAAAATGGGTATGACGATGTGAATACCTACCTGTAATGCTGTGAGGATCTAATAGCATATTGCATGTAAAAGCACTTTGCAAATGGCAAAGTACTTAAATATTAATATTAGTTATTTGGCAGAGGCTGTCGGCCAGTGTGCTAGGAGGTATACAGAAAGTAAATTGTTAACAGTAACTCGAAGAACTCCAGTTTGCAAATTGTTTACTTTTACTTAAGAGAATCTTTAAGGGAGAATGTTTAACCTGATTAAATCAGTTAACCCCTACCAGACGCCAAGAGCTCACGCTGTAATTACCCAAGACAGAAACAGCTCAACAGAAAACCAAGTGATGTGATTCTTAGCATCTGTCCTTGGGATGTCACTTGGAGGATCCATCTGAAATCACTTTGTTTTCAGTTCACCTGTGGGATATTTCTCTCCTTCTCAGCCATGTGTCCCCACCACTGGTGGGGACAGCACACTGGAGTCACTTCTTCCAAGTAGTCAATGCCTTCAGAATTTATGTCTGCGTTGCTTGTTTAAACCCAGGCCAACAAATCTCCTCTCTGCCTGACCTGCTCTTCAAGTGCATTCCTCAGTTTGGAGATGTGACGTGCCAGGTTAGTATCGGGAGGAAAGAGAGGCCAGGGACAGCCTTGTTGAAAGCCTCTTTCCTGCTTAGCTGCCCTCTGAACAGTCTCCATGAAGATTGTAGAGTATTGGAGGCAGGAACATCATCTTAAAGCCTTATTGAGCCTCATGAAGCCCTTACCGAGCACCTCCTCCAGGCCTGCCATGAGCCAACAGGCACAGGCACCCCTGTCACTGGCGGTGCTCGCCACACAGCAGGGAAGCCTGTCGTCGACCATCTGTGACATCTCGCGACTAACGGCAGATGTGAGTGCTAGGGAGCATAAGCACGGGGTGCCTAGGAACGTCTCAGCGGAGCCCTGGAGGGTAACTGCCTCAGGTGGATGAAGAGTGTGGTGGTGCTGAGGGTGCGGAGTGGGGAAAAGCATTCCCAGCAAAGGGAACAGCATATACTCATGTCCTACATGGGAAGGCGCATAAAGCCATAGATAGTCAACCTGTGCCCAACCCAGTCCTATTCCCTCATCTCCAACACCTTCTTCCTCTGGAACTCTGTAGACACAGTTTCTGGACTAGATACATAGGCCTAATTATAAAACCATCCCAATTTGTACATTTCATAATTATACTTGTAAAACTTTCCTATTCTTTTGTGTTGCCCCCTCTGCACCCTAAAGAGAAACCCTAAGGAAACATATACTCCCAGAGTTTGTCACAGTCATTGCGATGCAAACAGATTTGAAGACTGGAATTTAATGGAGCTTTTCCTAACATTCTTTGGGGATTTGAAGGACTTCTTTCCCACTAGCCATAGAAGTAGGATTATCAAAATACATGTCTTTCTGAAAAGAAAGGAAGATATCTTCCAAATTCAAAGTTCTAATTATTCTAAAAGCAGAACACTTGTTCCATATTTTCTGCACCTTCCTCTTCTTCCTTTTTACCTTTTTCTTTATTTTTTGGGTGTAGTATTAATAATAAGCAAAATAGGGAAGGAAGTGGTTTTAGTCCTGGATCTTGACCTTGCTGTGTGGCCTTGGCCAAGGCATTTCCTCTCTCTCTGCCTCAGTCTCTGCAAGTGTAAAACAAGGGGTCACAGGATTCACTCACAGGATTCAGACTCCATTGGGTCACAGGATTCAGGCTTCCTAGCAGCTCTAACATTCCATGGTTCTCATGGGTGAACCTCAACAAACAGGCTGTTCAGCCAGCAACTTCAAGAAGGAGCCAGTTCAGGTACCAAGAAAGGGTTCCTCTCCAGCCAGCCTCCCTCTCCAGCCAGCCTCCCTCTCCAGCCAGCCTCCCTCTCCAGCTTGGCTCCATCCTGCATTTACCCAGCCTGCACTTGATAGGCCCTTAGAACTCCAGGAATCCTTGCCTAATTTTCCCACATATGCCTGCTGCTCCCTTCCTGGGTCTTCTGTGAACGTCCAGATCAGTAATTGAATGCCTCCAGGATTCATAACACAAATGAAAGAAGAGATCTGAGTGAGGTGCTCAGGCCCATGCATCGCAACAGGAAGGACCTTGGCCAACAGAGCTTGTGCTTGACCAAAGGAGATCTCTGTCGTCAGGGTTCTTCAAAGAAACAGAACCAATAGGGTAGATATAGGAGGAGACTTATCATGGGAATTGGCTCATGCAATTGTGGAGGCCCAGAAGACCCCCCATCTGCTGTCTGCAGGGTGGAGAACCAGGAAAACTAGTGATGTAATTAAGTCTGGGTCCGAAAGGCCTGAGAACAAGGAGAGCCGACAGTGTACGTCCCAGGGTCTGAAGGCTGGAGAATCAGAGCTCTCTTGTCCAAGGTCAGGAGAAGATGCATGTCCCAGCTCAGGAGAGAGAGAACTCGCCTTTCCTCTGCTTCTTTGTTCCGTTTGTGCCCTCAGGGGATGATGCCACTCACATTAGTGAGGGGGGGTCTTCTTTACTAAGTTTACTGGTTCAAATACTAATCTATTCCAGAAACCCCTCACGGACACACACAGAAATAATGTTTTAGCAGCTATCTGGGCCTCCCCGAGCCCAGTCAAATCAACACATAAAATTAATCACCACAAGATCTAAGCTCTACTTTTCTCCAACCAGAATAAGTGAAATAAATGCAGTGTTGCCAGATAATCTGATCTTACAAGAAAAGCTGGAAATCAGCATTTTTAAGTAAAAATGGCTCAGTTTTAAAAGAAACATGACATGGGTGAAAGACAATGTCATGGTTTTTAAAAGACGTGGCTGAGTACGTGGGTCAGATTCAGCCTTTGGCTGCGGTTGGCTACCTGTCAGGGTAGGCAAAGTATTAGGTCCCTCACTCATTCACACTGTATTTACAAAATCTGCAATGCTTAGCTATGTATGCATTCACTTAACAATTATTTGTCACCTACTGTGAGCTGGTATTACAGTAGGATGCTGAGGAGATAGGTAATGAAGGTAATGAATAGGTAATGAAGACCCAACATACATGTAAATAAGCAATGCAGAGCAGCGTGATTGACACCTGCAGGGCTGGGTGTCTCTCTTCTGTGCTTCCGAGACCCCAGCGCCTACCTCCATCATGGCATGTAACATGCTGGCAAAAAATTCACGATTTCTGGGGCTGTGTCTTCTCAACTACTTGAAGACTGGAACCATATACTCGAGTCCTGTATTTCCAGCATCTTACACAGCTGATACAACAAAGTGGCTCCAGAAAAGCATATTGACTGACAACTGAGTGAACAATCACACTGACTGCATGTCATTTGGGGCTATGAAAACAAGGGAGTATCTCTCTGTGCCCTGTCTCTAGCTTCCCTTCAATTGTGGCTTTATAAAACTTTGCATTAAAAAATAAAAGCCAATGATGATTGTTTCATATTAGGTTACTTTATTTCTATCCCCTACCTCATCCCCACCACCAAGAAATAAATAATTTAAAGAAGCAAACCATAAAAGTAAAGAGGAATAAAAGCATTATCTCTGAAAGCCAGGGCCATTCAAAAAACGTCAAAATGAGTGACACATCTCCTTTTAACAGAGGAGAGCCTTGAAGGACAGATTTTAATAATCAGTATGGATGTGAAGTCTCACTGTAGTGGAAAACCATTGGTCTAGGAATCAGATTAGCTGGCTTCTGGTCTGCCTCTGCAACTGTGAGATCTTGAGCAAACTACCGACTCCATCTGGACCTCAGTTTCCCCCACTGTAAAGTGAAAGGTGATTAGAGGATCCCCAGAGTTACTTCTGGCTTTCACAGTCTGTGCTTCTTGGTAACCAGCTGCCTCTTTTGAGACCACCTTGCCTGGCAGGAAGAAAAACACAAAGAAATATGCGAGTGAACCTATGCATGCCTCCCTCTGTGAGAGTAGCCAGAGCTCTGCTCTCCATGGGACAAAATAATGACTAACAGTGCAGTGGAAATCATACCTCCTTCCGTCTTCCTCAAGAACTAAGGGACTGGCCAAACATTGAAATGCAATGTAAAACACAAACACACCACATTAGAGCCCAGCTCCAGGTTTCAACAGCACTTTGATGCTTGGCATATTTATCTGATTTCAGTATTTTAGGCTGAACCTCTGTGCCTCTCCATTCACCCTGCAACGTTCTCTATCTGGGGCTTAGGAGACCCATTAGGAAGAGACGTCTGTGCAGGGAGTGGGTCAAGGGAAGCTTTGGATGAAGGGCTGGGAAATGCTTCCCCAGGGGAAGGGAAATCTGGTACTATCAATAACATCAAGTCTATAAAATTATTTTCCACTGGGTCAAACGCTCACATGATGTACCATATTTATCACTTAGTGAATCTCATTAATTGTCTTATTCAAAATATCCACTGCCTATAGTTGGCCTCTTTTGGCCCACAACTTGCTTATTCCTTATATGGCTAGTATGTCGAATTTCAACTATTAGCACTCACTTATTAAAAACAAAACACATCCACAAAAACCAAGCAAGCAAAATTTGGTTAGCAGCGAGCACAGGGTGTTGGCTTCCTCCCAGAGCCCAATCTTGATGAGAGAGCGTTGATGGATCCTGGAAGGTAAGAGAAGAACTGTGGAGATGGGGGTGAGGGCGGGAAGTAGCAGCGCGGAGATGGGGAGAGGGCAAGTGTCACGGGCAGCGCCTGGGGCTTCTTCTACGGCAGCCTGACTGGGCAGTTGGTGCCCTGACATTGGGTCAGACACTGCCCTGGATGTGTCTGTGAGGGTGTGTCCGCATGAGACTAGCATCCAAGTCGGGAGACTGCATAAAGCAGATAGCCCTCCCTGATGTGGGTGGGCCTCATCCGATCAGTTGAAGGCTTGAAGAGAACAAAAAGGTAGAGTGAGAGGACATTTCTTCTGCCTGACTGAGTGGGGACATCAGTCTTTTCCTGCCTTCAGAGTCAAACTGAAACACCAGCTGCTCTTGGGCCTTGAGCCTGTGGTCTTTCAAACAGGCACCTACACCTTCAGCTCTCCTGGTTCTCAGGCCTTCGGTCTCAGACTAGAACTGCATGTCCACTCTCCTGGGTTCCCTGCTTGCCACCTGTGGATCTTGGGACTTCTCAGCCTCCACAACCTGTGAGCCAATTCATATACATATGTGTGTGTAGGTGTGTGTCTGTGTGTGTGTCCTATTAGTTTTGTTTCTCTGGAGAGCCCTGATTAGTACACAAGGGCTGTGCCTGGAAAGTGTTTTCCAGGTGAGTTTTTCTCCCATTCATGTTTGCTTGAGTGCATTGCTGGCCGCTGGACGGCCCTAAACACAGGAACGTGAGTGTGTGTTGCAAAGGCAGCAGAGTGAGACCCTAGATGCTGACTAGGGCAGTAAGTAAAGGCTTGCTGGGCAGGCCATTCTGAGTGTCTTCTGACCAAAACACGCCTGCTGAAGCTTTGGACTTGACAATTACTACAAAAAAAAAAATGCAACCTCTGAAAAAGAGCAGTGCCTGAGTAGAGGTTCTGGGTGTTTCACTGAGGGCTGGGTTTATATAAGTATTAATAGAAATTATAGCAGAATTGCATTATTATGCTGAAGTGCCTAGAGACAGGCCCCTTTCTCAACTCACTGTTTATAAAATCTAAGATACAGACTTTTGACTCTTCTCCAAGGTTCGCACTAACAGTAAAGGTAACTGATAGTCTCCAGTGAATAGGCGTTCAGAAGAAAAAAAATAATGACTCCAAGGAACATAAGCATTATGAAAGAAAGGCCAAAAACTGAACAACATATACCAGAGAAAGCAAAATAAATGCTCTAAGAAAAAAAGGAACATAAATAATCTTAATAAATATCTTCAAAGTCCTAATAAAGGATGTTGGAAACATGAAGCAGGAATAATGTATGAATATGAGCCAAATGGAAATATGAGATATGAAAAATATAAATCTAAAGAACCCAGTGGGGTTTAAAGTACTTTTTTCTTCTCTTAATTTCTTTGAAATATGTGGCAATTTAAAGTAAGAAACAGAGTATTCTTTTGGGGTTTATAATGTATAAAGATATTATATGCATGTAACAATGTCACAAAAGCTGGGGATGGATAAATGAAACTATACTGTTGCAATGTTCTTATAGTTCATGCAATATTAACTCCATGTGATAAGTTAAGGACTCATATGCAATCCCTAGAACAACTACTAAATAAAAAATGCAAACTGATAAAGCTAAAAAGCCAGTAGAGGAGGTAAAGTGGAATGCTAAAAAATATTCAGTCAATGCAAGAGAAAGCAGAAAAGGAAGAACAGTGGAATAAAAAACAAGTGGGAGACAGGAACACTCTTACACTGCTGGTGGGACTGCAAATTAGTGCAACCTTTGTGGAAAAGAATTTGGAGATATCTCAAAGAGGTAAAAATAGAAATACCATTTGACCCAGCAATAGCATTATTAGGCATCTACCCAAAAGAGCATAAGACATTCTATTTATAAAGACATCTGCACCCGAATGTTTATGGCAACACAATTCACTATTGCAAGGATGTGGAAACAACCCAAGTGTCCATCAATTCATGAGTGGATTATTAAAATTCAGTATATGTTTACAATGGAATATTACTCAAGTCTAAGAAACGACAGCGAGCTAACACCGCTTATATTATCCTGGATTGAGCTTAAGCCCATTATCCAAAGTGAGGTGACACAAGATCAGAATAATGGGCTCCACATATACTCACCATCAAATTGGTACTGACTGATTGACACTATGATACTCAAAGGGTGGTGGTGTTCACCAGGGATTCGCGGGTTGTGGGGGTACTCTCACATCTGAGGGATGTGGTGAACATTATGGAGGGGAAGGGCATACCTCTAACCCTTGCTAGGGAGAGGCAAAGATATAAAATGTAACCAAAATGTTAAGAAAAAGAGAAAAACAAACATGTATCAGGTGTGGGGCAGGTGGGGGGTATGGGTATTTACATACATAGTGAGTTCGATGCGCACTGTCTGGGGGATGGACACGCTTGAAGCTCTGACTCAAGGGGAGAGAGAAACAAGAGCAATGTATGTAACCTTAATGTTTGTACCCCCAGAATATGCTGAAATAAAAAAAGTAAAGACAAAAAAACAAGTGGGAGAAATTAAAAACAAAGAGCAAATGGCGAACCTGAACCAAATATATCAATAATTACACTGTTAATAGATCAATTTAATAGACAGGGTCTGTCAGAGTGAATAAAAAAGCAAAAACAAATTATCTGCTGCCAGTTAGAGAGGTACCTGAAATATAAGGATACGGACTGAAAGTGAATAATATATAATGCAAACAATAAGCATAATAAAGTTATATAAGTTATATATTAATGATTAATATTAGGTAAAACATAATTTTGGCATAAGGAAGACATTCTAGAGAAAAGATATACATTTCATAATAATAAAATAATAAAATGGTAAATTCATCAGGAAAACATAATAATTCTAAACATGTAAAGCAGAGCTATAAAATACATGAAGCAAAATTGATAGAAGGGAAAAATAATTTCATAATCATAATTAGAGATATTTCTAACCTCTTTCTCAGAAATTAACAGAACAACTGGACAATATTATCAATCCACTTAACCAAAATGACAGTTACAGCACATTACAACCAATGTCTGTGGATTACATGTTCTTTACAAGTACATATGGAACATGTACTAAGATGGATCATATGCTGGACTACATACTAAATATGAATAAATTTCAAAAGATTGAAACTTTTCTATTATGACAGAGTTAGAGTAGAAATTATTAACAATAAACTTATATATAGAGAGATGTGACTATAAATATAGATACATAGATAGGTATAGTTTTGATATTTAAATTGGGAAAAGACCTACTAAAAAGCCAAAAGTTTCTACTTTATGAAGCTAGAAAAAGAAGAGCAATTAAAGCAATACTAAATATAAGAAAACAAATACTAGAAATAAGAGAAGAAATCAATCACATAGAAAATAGAAAAAGAATAGAGACAATTAACAAAACCAAAATTGGTTCTTTGAAAAGATTAATGAAGTGAAGCATATGTCCACAAAAAGACTTTTACAAGAATGCTTATAGCAGCTTTATTCATAATAGACAACATCTGGAAACAACTCAAATGTCTATGAATAGAAGAACAGATAGAGTATTGTGGCATATTCATACAATGGTATATACTACTAAACAATAAAAAGGAAAGAACTGTTAGTACACACAGCACCACGGCCCAATCTCTCAAATATGCTGAGCAAGAGGGGCGAAACAAAAAGGGGTAGATACTTTCCAATCCCATTTATATGAGGTCAAGAGCAGGCAAATAGACACAAATCTTTGGTGAAAAATATAAACGATGGTGGAGGGAAGGTTGTTGACGAGGGAACTTTCTGGGAAATGTTTCATATCTTGATAGCTGTGTGAGTTAGATGGATGTATTCATTTGCCATTACTCATCAAATCGTACACTTAACATCTGTGCATTTCATTTTTGAAAATTCTATATAAAAGGAACTATAAACATTAATAAGTTATGAAGTTTGCTATTGAAGTAGTAATGGTTAGCAAATGAGTAAATATATTGAGGATAATGGGAGCCAGATTTCCCGTTGTTAGAAGTAAAAATACAGCAAGAAGGAATTGTAGAATGCACTCTGTGTTGTTGAATTGAGATTAAAGGGATCAGTATGAATATCAGCATGATAAAGTACCTTATACATTACATACTGTATATATTTCCTAACCACTGTCCTCTGAGAGGACTCTAGAAGCCATGACACATCAGTAGCAATGACTCTATGCCCAGGTCTTGGTTTCTAAACATCATTTTCCATTAAAGCAAATCAGCGCTCCTTGGAAGAAAGGCCAATTCTAGGGATGGGGCAGGAGAAGTCTAATAGGAGCCCAGAGCATCTTGTTGCACCAGGAAGTTAGGAAGTTCTCAGCCAAGAATGGGGATAGGGGAAAACTATATTGGAGCTAGTCTGAAGTGTCTGCCACTGACCAAATCCATGCTAATTTTATAATCAAATGGTAATGGTAACAAATTAAACTCAGTAAAATGAGTATCCATCAATCCATATTGATGTTAATTAATAAATGAATAAATAAATAAATATAGGTAAAGAGCAAACTTTTCCTTACAACAGAAGGAATGACAGTTAAAAAATAATCAATGGGTACTAAAACTGAAGAGTGAAATTTGGGGGAGAAACAGAATGTTTACTTTGTTTACAGGATCTTCTAATATATTACTTATTAGTTACAAAGGAAAAAAATACTACCATTACAGTGGAGAAATATGGCAGATATTGCCTTATATCAAGAAAACTTAGATAAACCTAAATTGAAGAACATTCTACAAAACAACTGGTCTATACTCTTCAACAGGTCAAGGCTGAGAAAAAAGTCGGAGAAACTGTTCCAAATTTAGAAAGATTAAAGGGACAAGGCAGCACAACAGTGCGTGATACTGGATTGGGTGTTGGTTTGGGAGAGCAAAATAGCTGCATGCCCATTATTGGGACAAGTGATGAAATTTAAATGTGCAATCCACATTAGATAATAGTACTGTATCAGTGTTAAACAGTCTGATTTTGACAATGGAACTGTGCTACATAAGAGAATGTTCATGTATTTAAGGAAATAAACACTGAAATATTTAGGGATAAATGGGCTTGATGATATCTCCAACTTACTCTCAAATGATTGACAATGCATTCAAATGGAGATAAATGGATAGATCATGATAAAACAAATGGGGCAAAATGTAAATGACTGGGAAATTTGAGTAAGAGTATATGGGCGTTCCTTGCACTATTCTTTCAACTTCTCTGTAAATTTGAAATTGCATCAAAATTATAAGTAACCAAACACATCAATGGGGAAAATATTGACTGTTTAGTAGGGGTGCTTGAAATAGTGTGGAGTTAAAGACAACTATATATCCATTCCTAAGGGAATGGCTAAGTATGAGATGGCATATACAAATGATGGAATACAATGCAGTAGTCAGAATTATATATATATAATATATATACATATATGACAACATGACTAGATCTTTAACATATACTATTGAGTGAAAAAGTAAGGAATAGAATGCAATCCACAGCTAAATACTATCTGTGTAAATTAAACACATATACATAATAATACCATGATATTTACAGGTACACACCTAAGAACATGCATTAGATACTCAGGAGTGGGAGAGAGGAATGAAAGTCAGGCTGGAAGAATAAAAGGAGGAAATAAGTAACATAAATAAGAGAGAAGCCTTGCTAGGATTGATGATGATGATGTGACAAGGACAGAGAAATATGATTAATTTAAATATTTGCCTCTGGTGTCCCAAAAAAGAGGAGTTGATGGAAGAAAGGAAGCATAATGCTGAGTCCCTTTTAAGATAACTCTTAGGCTCAGGTTTTTATTCATAAAATACATACATGTGTGGCAGGCACCTTGCTAGATTCCGGGTGAACAGTTTGAATAAGATGGGAACATGCCCTGCTGTCCTTACTTTGTAGTCCAGGAAACTGACTCCAAAGAGTGTCAGCATGCCACTGGAGAAGGACGGTGTTTGAAATGAAAAGTCCAGGAAAGCTACTTTTTGCTGAGCTTGCACTATTACTTCTGCTTCTGAGAGAGGGTCACAGGGAGCCACTTTACCATTTCCCTTCGATTTGTGCCCTCTCACCATGAGCAGCATTCCCTTTAATTCCTGGTCTCTCCCATATATTATCAATCTTGTTTTGACTAACTTGATCAGTTAAACTAGCCCTGTGTACCCTTAAGAGTCATCCTTAGGATAGTGAGGCCCGAGTTGGAAGGGTCTTAAATTCACCGGAATTTCACACTCATTGTCCACACTGTTCACTGGCCCCATGTTACTGGCTGCTGCAGTGCCTGGAGGACACGCCAGTCGCTTCCTGTGAAATGTAGGCTCTTTCTGCACCCCCACTCCCAGCCTGGGGAGTGTCAAAGTATCATGATACGTTGCATGTATTAAGCTCTCAGTTATACTGAATTAATCATTAAATAAAGATATGCTAACTAGATTGTCTGGAACAATCTAGTTGTGACATCTTGAGCCTTGGTGTCTACTGAGGGCCTGCAGTGAGGTCTAACCAGTGCTGTTGCACCCTATTTAGAAGAAAAGAATTTTAAGCATTTTTACAAACTGTAGCATGAATTACTCTATCTTTTCTTCAGTCTTCAGCGGCTCAGGATCCAACTAATGAGAAATATATTTTCCCACAGACAGTCTGGGATGCAAACCACATTGTTCATACTTTTGGAAAGAAACAATAAAAATAAGATATTGTGAGAGCTTTGAAGTGCCTGGGCCACAGTGACAGGTTCCTTTGTTGAATAGCGGATTTTCCTAAGGCCACTCAGCTAGATTCTTATCACATTTCTGAGCAGGAGACAATGAAAATGAGCCAGCATGAATAAAAGAACAGATGAGAAATGTGCTGTGATAAAGGCTGAAAGGGGGCAGGCGAGTGCCTGGGTCCTCGCTGAAAACAAATAGCCCGAGGTGGGGAGAGAGTCACACTTTATCTTAGGCATTCTTTTTACAGCTCTGATCCGGAACTGTGTCCCGGGAAAACGAATGGAGTGCCGGGAAGCTGCTGAGCCTGTTCTCTGGCCTTTTCATTGCTTGGTGCAGCCATTTTCATGAGCTGTTTCTCACAGTGCCGGCTGGACAGGTCGTCATCAATATCCTTGTTTTCCAGGCAGAGCCCAAGTGAGGCCAGGGCTGAGGAGTGACTCGGTAATGGGCCTGAATTATGTGGGGCCATTTGGCTGAGGACAGTGAGCAGCTGTTTTAGGGAGTCTCTCCCGACTTCAGAGGAGAAGGTGTGAGCAGAGCTGCAGGGAGGGGTGAGGAACGACAAGCGTTTTGAGAGCAGGAATCTGTCTTCTGCCTCTCGGTTTGTACTAACAAAGCATCTACGAGATGTATGTGTCCCCGGAAAATCAATGCTCAGTTGGTTGGTTGATGGATGGTGTGGACACGTCTGACTTGATTTACCAAGAAGAAAGGACCTTGGGTTGCATAAGCAGCGCCTCGCTAATGCTGGCTCTGGTCACTTCAATTCGAAATTCAGTGAAGTCAATATATATATTTTTTTTAATGAGAAAGGCAGGGGAAATGAGGAGGGATGTTCAGTTTCCATTTTTGTTGTTGTTGTTGAGACACAGTCTCACTCTATCACCCTGGCTAGAGTGCCATGGTGTCATCATAGCTCACTGCAACCTCGAACTCCTGGGCTCAAGTGATCCTCCTGCCTCAGCCTCCCAAGTAGCTGGGACTACATGTGCAAGCCACAATGCCAGGTTGGTTTTTTTTCTTTTTGGTAGAGACGGGATCTCACTTTTGCTTAGGCTGGTTTCGACCTCCTGAGCTCAAGTGATCCTCCTGCCTCGACCTCCCAGAGTGCTAGGATTACAGGTGTGAGCCACTGAGCCTGGCCATCATCTACAATGTGGAAGGTGTTGGGCAAGGATTGCAGAAATAAATCAGTCATTGCTCCAGCCCTCATAAAGCAAAAGGTAGAATGGGAGAGGAAGAAGTGCATACGACTTCTTACAGCACAGGTGTCTGAGCATCTAAGAAGTGCTATTTTAGAGATCCAGCAGAAGTCCATGAGACTCTGGAGGAAGAAGTGATAAACATTAGTTTGGGAGTTGAGAGTAGAAGGATCATAATAGCACAGACTAACACTAGCATGTGCCATGCAGATGATGAGTGCTTTACGTGAATTATTTAATACTTACAACAATAGTGTACAGTAATGCTGTTTTTAATTTTATTTACAGTAATATGGAAGCAGAAAGAAATTAAATAACTTACTGGCAAGCAGCAGAGGCAGAATTGAACCAGGGGAGTGTGACAGAGCTTGAGCTAAGTCTTAGAGATAATTCATGAATTTAGCACATGCTATATATTCCATTCTCTGGGCCAGATGTTTCACATAGATTATTTATTCACTTCTCAAGATAACTTTGGAAACTATGTTATCATCTCCCTTTTGCAAATCTGAGACTCAAAGAGATTAAATGACTTGACCAAGTTACATGGCCAACAAATATCAAAAGGAACATCCAAACCCAGGCTGGTGTGGTCTCAAAATGTGTCATTTCTACTGTCCACAATGTTGCCTCAAGTACAAAATGGCCAATGCTCCTTTGGGGTCTTAAGAACCCCATGCAGCCGGGAGATCTCAGGCATGGACTCTGAAAAGTCTTCAGCCTACTGTAGGTTTGTTCCCATAGATGAACTGTCATCAGTAGCCCTGTAGCAACAGCAGACTTCAGGCAGAGCTTCCAGCATTTAGAAGTGTTCAAGTCTATTGCTGTGTAACAAATTACAACAAATTTAGTGGCTTAAAACAACACATATACTATCTCACAGTTTTTGCGGGTTGGTGTCTGTACATGGCTGACCTGGTTCCTCTGTTGGGGTCACACAGGGAACAGTGTTAGCCAGCTGCATTCTCCTCTGAGCTTGGGCTCCACTTCCCAGCTCATTCAGATTATTGGCAGAATTCAGTTCCTCACTAGGACTCAACTCCTAGATGTAGCCTCTCTCCACAGGCAGTTGACAGTATGGCTGTTTGTATTTTAAAGGCTAGTGGAAGAGTGTCTGTTATGAACTCAATGTTTGTGTCCTCCCCAAATTTGCATGTTGAAATTCTAACCACCAATGTGATAGTGTTAGAAGGGGCATTTGGGAGGTAATTAGGTCATGAGAGTACAGCTTTTGTGAATGGGATTAGTACCCTTATAAAAGGGACTCTAGAGAAGTCTCTAGCTCTCTTCCCACCATGTAAGGACATACCAAGAAGGTGTCCATCTACAAACCAGGAAGAGATCCCTCACCAGAACCTAACCATGCTGACACCCTGAGTTTAGACCTCCAGCATCCAGAACCATGAGAAACGAATTTCTATTGTTTATAGGCTACTCAGTCTATGGTACTTGGCTATAGTAGTCCCACCTGAGTAAGGCAGTGCCTCTCTCCTGCAGAAGGATCCATGCTTCTTTAAGGACTTTCATTTAAGTCATACCCATGCAAGGTAACCTCCTTTTTAGTTCACTCAAAATCAACTGTTTTGGGACCTCAATTACACCTTAAAAATCTCTTCCTTTTTGTTCTAAATATAGTCTAATCATAAGAGTGATAACCTACCCTATTCAGAGGACTTGCCCACACTCACAGAAAAGTATTGTATACAGCATGCACACCATGGGGCAGGAATTTGAGGGTCATCTTAGAATTCTGCCTGCTACATGGAACTCATTTCTAGTACAGTGGATGCGTTGGCCTCCTTCCAGTTAAAACATGACCCCATTATCTAGGCAGGGCCAGGGCAGACTCTATACATGAACCACATACACTTTGGAATTATGTGCTTCCATTTTCTCTGATGCAGGGCGCACACACCATCCATCAGTCAGTTTTGGCCATGGGTCAGCATTTCTGATGAAAGATTTCATGAGAAAAGGGTGACATTTATGTCTAAAGTTGATCTGGTGGTTAGCTTTGGTGATTATCTTTTAATTATCTCTGCTTCCCCTCTCCCTCATTGTTGTTGACAGTCAAGACTTAGTTTTACACATTATTTATTGAAAGCGCTAAAGAGGAAAAGGCCAAGGCTAAAGCCTAATAATTGAATGGAAGCAACAAGTCTGAAGACATCTAAATGTCAATTGATGGAATTGGTTTCTTAGCCTCAGAGATTTTATCTTTAAACAGTCTTGGGAAACAACATTTTAATTCAACCAAGGAACTCTTATACGTAAAACTTGATTGTTTTTTCAAACATTGTGTATCGAGATCCCACCTTAGGTTTTATTTTGTTTTGTTCTGTTTACCATTTTTTGCATACATAATTAGCCCCAAAGGGGTGGGAGAATAAAGGAAGGCCAAGCCTTTGACACTAAACAAGTCTGTAAGAAAGCAAATTAGGGATTTCAATGTCATTCAAAAATGTTCAAAATATTTCAGTATCTTTAGACTCTTGCAATAGTAATGCCAAAATAGAGATAACTTTTGTTCCAAAGTCAACTATGATAGTGAACCAGCTTTTACTGAACCAAAAATCTAAACTGGCCCCTAAAATAACTCATCACCATTCTGATCAAAGGCTGATCCTTAGAATGTCCGCAATACTGAAAAGGAGTTTTATTTCTACCATCCTCCACTGCTTTAATGATTAACTCTGCTCAGAACACAACCAGCTTGAAAGTCCCAACTCCTAGAATTGGGTGAGAAAGGTTTTGACTAGAGAGAAAGGCAAGGAGATTTTTGTGGATTGGACATCTGGAGTCCAGACTGGGACTAGTATGAGCCTGGAATATTCTTTCAACCCATTCCTCCTCATCACCCACTCATTCCAAACAGCCTTAAACTTGAAGGTCATGGTGATTTTAAATATCTTACTGGGTCTGTAATAAAGATGCTTATAAATATTACAAGAGATTTATCACTTTAGTGTGAAATTCTCTGATACCAGCGGGGAGTTTTTAAACACAACTGGCAACAAGAAGCATATGGTCAGAGATTCAGGTTACTGCGTTCTTTCTTTCTTTCTTTTTTAATTGTTGTCTGCCAAGGACAATATATATTTTTTCTCTTCTTCAAAATAAACATTGTGCAGGAATGTGCCTCAGCAAATGGCAAGGGCTCTATTATATTTCATGCAGCTTTCTAAACAATTTTCAACTCTGGGCTGGCCTGGTGTCAAACAGAAGGCAACCAACAATAGCAAAATCCCATTAAAGCCAAGAAGGTTCCTTCCTGAGGAGAGCCTGGCCAGAAATAGTCATCTTGGCTCATTCTCTGGTTTGGCACCAGGGACTAATAATGTACGGTCTCCTAATGGAAATTATCTAATTTCATCCAAGAGCTCCTCCAGAGAGAGCCGGCTGACGCACTAACAGTCAATATAACAACATTCTTCTTGAAGTGCTGAACAATGGGCCTTTGGAGAGACTGTGATAAACCGCGTCACACTCCGGACAAACACGAGTGTAAAAATAGGCATCAGAGGCAGTGACACAGCCACCTAATTTCTCAGGAGGAAGGCCCGCAGAGGAGGGCTTATCCATCCAGAGTGCTTGTTGGGAATACTTCTGCAGATGAAGTAAGAGAGGGACAGTGGAGGAGAAAAGGAGGGGAGGGGCATGGAGAGAGAAAGAAAAGACTGAGTAGGATTAAGCATGGAGAAAAAATTAAGGAAATTAATAGAGTTCATTCTTCGTATGCAGCACGACTAACTATGCATGGTCAGCTAATATAAATCATGCTTTGGGTGTAACTCCCCTTAACATCATAGTGCTGTTTTTCACATGCTATGTGCAAGAAACAGCCAGCAGTACATAATGCTCCATTTAAGGATCTAGGTTGCAGTTCTGTGAATTACCCCAATACTACTTTTCTAAGACTGAGAGGATCATCTTGAGGCGTACACTTGGTTTTATGTTTTATCATGTTACTACTTATTTCATGGATATTTTTGGCCCCATCTGAATTTTAAGCTCCCCAAGTGTAGGAATCAGCTTGTGTCTATACTGGTTATCCACACCAAGGCAATAAGCATCAGTAAAAACTGTTCATTGATTCATTGATTAGTTGAGCCCAATAGTCTTGAAACATTAAAAAGTCTGTCATGGGTGGGCATTTAAGAAACAAAATGGAAAATTTCTTCAAGATGGGTTATCTCAGTACTCAAACCTATTTCAGCACTTCCCTGATCCCACCCCAATCCCCCCTTCTTGCTTCCCCGAGCTTCTGAAATATGGAATGGCTTTCCTAGCCCACAGGCCCTAAATAGATAAACCATCACAAGACATTCTCTCTGGGCCTAACATACAAATTTGCAACTCTAGACTGATACAATTATTACTGAAATAATATTCAGAGTCTGAATCAAGATGGCAGCTCAAGCATGTGTCTGTCTTGCCTGCCCAACCCCAAATCCAGATATATATTCAATATACTGATTATACTTCTGGCTGGGAAGGGAAATTCTATGGCTGGGGGATACCAGAGAGAAAAGGCAATTTCTCTGAATATGTTTCTGTATGTTTTCAAGGTCAAACTCTGAATGTAGCACTAATCAAAATGTTAAAATTAAATTTGAATAAGCTAGTATTAAAGTATTAATATGAGACAAAATGGAATTCAAGGACAAACACAAGGAAAAAGAATACATTTATACTAATTAAAAGTACAGTCCACCAGCCAGGCACGGTGGCTCACGTCTGTAATCCTAGCACTCAGGGAGGTTGAGGCAGGAGGATTGTTTAAGGTCAGGAGTTCAAGACTAGCCTGAGCAAGAGTGAGCCTCTGTCTCTACAAAAAATAGAAAAATTATTCCTGCATGGTGCCACATGCCTGTAGCCCCAGCTACTTGGGAGGATGAGGGAGGAAGATCACTTGAGCCCAGGAGTTTGAGGTTGCTGTGAGCTAATAATCACACCACGGCACTCTAGCTGGGGTGACAAAGTGAGACTCTGTCTCAAAAAACAAAAACATCCTCAAGAGTACAGTCCACCAAGAAGTCATATAATGTCATGCATCTAACAACTTCAAAAATACAAAACAAAACTAGTAGAAATATAAAGAGAAACTGATAAAAAAGTCAGAAAAAAAGATTAAATACATAAAGTAAGTAATTATATAGTAACAGCATCTGAACAACATATACTTATTTAATAGATATATATATAAAACTTGAAATTCAACAGATAACACACATTTTAAAAATATACATAAATTTACAAAACTAGACCATATGTTGAACCACAGAGAAAACATCAAGCAATTCCAAAGTGGATGGTATTGTACGAGCTGCATTCTCTTAGTACAATGCAATAAAAATAAAAATTAACAAAAATGATAGCCACATATATATACAGTAAATCTCTCTACTTGGAAATTTTGAAATATCTTTCTAAGTTCATGAGTATAAAGCAAAGCAGAGCTATTTAGAAATAAATTATAAGATCTTTTATCAAAACAAATGGGATATAGCTAAAGCAATACTCAGAGGAAATTTTGTAATCTTACAATGCATTTCTCTTAGAGAATGAAAGATTAAAAAGGAAGTACATCATTCAATTTAGGGATAATAGCAATAAAAATGATTAATAAATATAAAAGAAGAAAATAATAAAATAGAAAATATTAATGTACGTATGTATTTAGCCATTTTAAAAGGAAAATGTTATGTTTCCATGAGATTTCTTCTATAGAATACAGTAAGATAGATGTCAAGTATTTATTTAAAGAAAGTATCTGTTAAGATGATTTCTGGTGTGTTCTGCATAAAATATTGCTAGGATTAAATGACATAATGCAAAGAAAGGATTGGATGCAGTGTCTGGCACTAGAATAAATATTATTCAGATGCCATTATTACCATTAAATTTTTTTTGTGATGGGGAAATCATAAAGAAGCTCACTTTAGTGTGAATGTTTTTTTAATTTGCTGAACTGAACTTTGCTTTCAGATCACCTTTCTCTCATTAGTTCTTTTAATGGTTACTTCTATTCCTTGTCTCTCCTCCCCCCCCACACCCCTAATCTCAAAACCTGAATCACTGTACTCTCTTTTATATGGGACACTTTTTCAAATATATGGTCAAGTGGGATGGTCACTATGCCTGCATGTAGTTTTCATTTCTCTTAGGCGAAACATTTCCAGTTATTTATCTTATTCTTATGTGAGATGGAATCTGGGTCTTGAGCCTTCTTTTTGTAAAAATTTTATTTTATATTGATACATCATAGATGTATATATTTTCAGGGTACATGTAATATTTTAATACATTTATATAATTTGTAAAGATCAAATTAGTGTAACTGAATATCCATTACCTTAAATATGTGTCTTTTCTTTATGCTAGAAACATTTGAGCTATTTTCTTCTAGCCATCTTGAAATATACAATAGATTATTATAAATTATAGTCACCCTACTGATCTATCAAATACCAGGTCTTATTTCATTTATCAAACTGTATATTTGTACTCATTAATCAATCTCTCTTCATCTTCCCTTTCCCCCTACCCTTCCTGAATTCTGTTAACCACGAATCTCCTCTCTATCTTCATGAGAGCCACTTTTTTGGTTCCACAGATGAGTGAGAAAATGTGATATTTGTCTTTCCTTGCTTGGCTTATTTCACGTAACATAATGACCTTCAATTCCATCCATGTTGCTGCAAATGACAGGATGTCATTCTTTTTTATAGCTGAATAATATTCTGTTGTGTATATATACCACATTTCTTTATCTATTTATCCATTGATGGGCACTTAGGTTGATTCTATATTTTTGCTATTGTGAATAGTGCTGCAATAAATATGGGAGCACAGATGAGGTGTCTTTGAATATATTGATCTCCTTTCTTTTGGATAGTAGTAGTGGAACTGCTGGATCATATGGTAGTTCTATTTTTTAGTTTTTTGAAGAACCTTCATACTGTTTTCCCATAATGGCTGTACTAGTTTAGATTCCCAACAACAGTGTACAAGGGTTTCCCTTTCTTCACATCCTTGCCAGCATCCATTATTGTGTCTTGTTGATAAAAGCCATTTTAACTGGGATAAGATGGTATCTTGATGAGATTATATTTCGTTGTGGTTTTGATTTGCATTTCTGTGATGATTAGCAATGAGTACTTTTTCATCTGCTTGTTGGCCATTTGTATGTCTTCTTTTGAGAAGTGTCTATTCAGATCTTTTGCCTGTTTTTTAATGGAATTATTTGGTTTTTTGTAGTTGAATTGTTTGATCTCTTTATATATTCTGATTATTAATCCATTGTCAGATGGATGGTTTGCAAATATTTTCTCCCATTCTGTAGGCTGTCACTTCATTTTGTTAATTGTTTCCTTTGCTGTGCAGAAGCTTTTTAGTTTGATATAATCCAATTTGTTTACTTTTGCTTTAGTTGTCTGTACTTTTGAGGTTTTACAAAAAAAATCTTTGCCCAGACCACTGTCCTAAAGCATTTTCCCAGTGTTTTCTGCTAGTATTTTCATAGTTTCAGGTCTTAGATCTAGGTATTTAATCCATTTTGATTTGATTTTTGTATATGATAAGAGATAGGGGTCTAGTTTCATTCTTATGTATATGACTATCCATTTTTCCCAGCACCCTATATTGAAGACACTGTCCCTTCTGCATTGTATGTTCTTGGTACCTTTGTTGAAAATGACTGACTGTAAATGCATGGATTGATATCTAGGTTCTCTATTCTGTTCTATTGATCTATGTATCTGTTTATATGACAGTACCATGCTGATTTTGTTACTATAGTTTTGCAGTATATATTGAAGTCAGGTAGTGTGATGCCTCAAGCTTTGTCCTTTTTGCTCAAGATTGCTTTGGCTATTTGGAGTCTTTTGTGGTTTAGTATGAATATTAAGATTGGTTTTTTTCTATTTTTGTGAAAAATGTCCTTAGTATTTTAATAGAGATTGCATTGAATCTGTAGATTGCTTTGGTTAGTATGGTCATATTTTAATATTAATTTTTCCAATCCATGAGCATGGAATATCTTTCCTTTTTTGTGTTCTCTTCAATTTCTTTTTTCAGTGTTTGATAGTTTTCCTTGTAGAGATCTTTCATTTCTTTGGTTAAAATGATTGCTAGGTATTTTATATTCTTTGTAGCTATTGTAAATAGGATTGCTTTCTTGATTTCTTTTCTAGACTGATCATTGTTAGCATATAAAAATGTTACTGCTTTTGTATATTGTTTTGTATCCTGCAACCTCACTAAATTTTTTTTATCAGTTCTAAAAGTTTTTGGTAGCCTCTTGGTTTTTCTAAGAATAAGAGCATGTCTTTTGCAAACAAGGCTAATTTGATTTCTTACCCATTATTTCTTTCTTTTGCCCGATTGCTCTGACCAGGACTTTCAACATTATGTTGAATAAAAGTGGTAAAAGTGGGCAACCTTGTCTTGTTCCAGATGTTAGAGGAAAGGCTTTCAGTTTTTTCTCACTCAGTATGATGTTAGCTTGGCTTTGTCATATATGGCTTTTGTCATTTTGAAATATATTCCTTCCATACCCAGTATGTTGAGGGTTTTTTTCATAAGGGGATACTGAATTTTATTGAATGCTCTTTTAGCATCTATTGAAATGATCATATGGGTTTTGTTCTTGGTTCTGTTAATGTGATGTATCATGTTTATTGGTTTGCATATGTTGAACAATCCTTTCATCCTTAAGATGAATCCCACTTGATCATGGTGAATGACTTTTTCAATGTGTTGTTGAATTTGGTTTGCTAATATTTTGTTGAGGATTTTTGCATCTATTATCATTAGTGATACTGGCCTGTATTTTCTTTTTTTGTTGTTGTGTCCTTATCTGGTTCTGGTATCAGTATAACACTGGCCTCATAGAATAAGTTTGGATGTATTTCCTCCTCTTCAATTTTTTTGAAGAGTTTGAGTGGAACCAGTATTAGCTTTCTAATGTTTGGTAGAATTCAACAGTGAAGCCATCATCAGGTCCTGGGCTTTTCTTTCATGGAAGACTTTTTGTATGGCCTTGATCTTTCTATTTCTTCATGGTTGAATCTTGGTAGGTTTTATGTGTCCAGGAATTTATCTATTTCTTCTAGGTTTTCCAATTTGTTGGCAAACAAATAAATAATAATCTAAAATTATTAAATAAAATAATCTTAGAGATTATGTAATAATCTCTAAGAATTCTTTGCATTTCTATGATTTCAATGGTTATATCTCCTTTTTCATTTGATTTTATTTATTTGAATCTTCTTTTTTTTCTTAGTCTATCTAAAAGTCTGTCAATTTTGATTATCTTTATCTTTTTAAAAACCACATTTTTGTAAATAAATTTCATTTATTTTTGTTCTTATCTTTATTATTTCCTTCTTCTAATCTTGTTTTTAAATTTTTTTTTGGTTTTTCTTCTTGCTTTCCTAGTTACTTGAGTTACATTGTAAGGTTGTGTATTTGAAGTCTTTGTACTATTGTGATATAGGGGTTTATTACTATAAATTTTCCTGCTGTATAACATACGTTTTGGTGTGTGGTATTTTCATTTTCATTTGTCTCAAGAAATTTTTTAATTTCCTTCTTAATTTCTTCATTGATCCACTGGTTGTTCAAGAGCATGTTGTTTAATTTCCATGTGTTTGTGTATTTTCCAAGGTCCCTCTTGTTATTGAATTCTACTTTTATTCTATTGGAGTGAGAAAAGATGCTTAATATAATTTCTACTTCTTTGAATTTGTAGAGACTTATTTTATGGCCTAAATATGGTATATTCTGGAGACTATTCCATGTGCTGATGAAAACAATGTATATTTTGCAGCATTTGGGTGAAAGGTTGTAAGAATGTCAGTTAGGCTTATTTGATCTAGTGTGTAGTTTAGCTCCAATGTTTCCTTGTTGATTTTCTGTCTGGATAATCTGTCTACTTCTTATAGTGGGGCATTGAAGTACCCTACCATTATTGTATTTCAGTCTATCTCTCCCTTTGGATTTTTTAGTGTTTGCTTTATATACTTGGGAGGTCTGGTATTGGGTGAATAGATATTTATAACTGCTATATCTTCTTGCTGTATTTTCCCCCTTTATCATTATATAGTGACCTTCATTATCTCTTTTGACAGTCTTTGACTTGTAATCTATTTTATCTGATATAAGCATAGCTACTCCTGTCCTTTTTTGGTTTCTAGTAGCATGGAATATCTTCTTCTACCCCCTTTACTTTTGGTCTCTGTGTGTCTTTATAGGTGAAGTGGGTTTCTTGTAGGCAACATAGTCTTATTTCTTTATCCATTCAGCCATTCTGTGCCTTTTAATTGGAAAATTGAGTCCATCTATATTCAGTGTTGTTACTAAGTAAGAACTTGCTACTTCCATTTTGTTGTTTGTTTCCTAGTTGTTTTATAACTCTTTCTTATCATCTTCCTTTGTGGTTAAATGACTTTGTCTGATAGTATGTTTTAATTTCTTCCTTTTTACTTTTAGAGAATCTACTATAGGTTTTTGCACTGCAGTTATGATGAGGCTTACAGAAAACATTTTATAGATATAAAAAGTTGTTTTAAAGAGATGACACTTATATTACAAAGAAAAGAATAAAAATAAAGAAAAAACTGAAACAAACCGCTATACTTGAACTCTATCTCCCCCACATTTTGAGTTTAATTTACATATTTCTATATTACCTATCTCTTAATAGGTTGCTATAGGCATTATTTTTGATAAATTTGTCTTTTGGGCAGACAGTGGATAAATGTCTTCCTAGGCCTGTTTTCCAAACCCTACCTATTTGGTTCAATATTTTAAATGTCCAGGATGATTCACTTTTAGTAATGCAACTACAAGTGAGTATAAACTGGGGGATCTCATTTCATTTTGCAGATGTGAATTGGGCACAGTTTTATGCCACTAATGGAATTATTATTATGGGCAGCTTGTTACCAAAGGTGGGAAGCAAGGAAGTCTGCACGTTTAATGCTGGGGAAAGAAAGAAATTTCAAGGTACTTTGGAGGGTTCATGAACTTTGGGTTTCCTCCTGACAAGATCATGTTGAAAACAGGAGGCACTTGAAGAGTTCTTGTGTGTTTAGCAATTAGAGCAGCAAGCATGAAACACTACACATATCTACTATTTGAGAGAATAACAGAATCAGGCACTCTTGCTAAAAGTCAAGGAAATACAAATTAAAATAATAATGAGATGTCAATTTATATCCATCAGATTGGCAAAAGTTAAAAGGACCAATAACAACTATTGCTGGCAGGGAAGTGAAGAAGAAGAGTAATGCCATAATTAGCAGTGAAATATGATTTGTTACAGCTTTTTTGGAAGGTAATCTGGCAGCACCTACTTAAGATATATATATATATAATTTATATATAATATAAGTTTATATATATAATTTATATATATATGTATATATATATATATTATATATAATTTAGCCTAGCAAACTACTCTTCAGAACCTATTTCATAGAAAAAATAGTCACCAGTATATAAGGATTACACACACACAGGGTACTTACTGCAGAATTGATCATAGTGGAAAACAACTGGAAACCTAATGAATGCCCACTAACAGAAGGATGAAACATTATCAGACATTCACATTGTGAAATGTTATGCAAATAAAAAGCAATAAGCAACGAAGGAACAGTTAGATTAAAGCCCATAATTATCAATAGGAATGACAAAGCCCTGGAAATAAATACTAGAATAATAGGGAAGTTATGAAGTGAGGTCATGAGCTTCAGCAGAATCCAGAATATCAGATGTTGATATCTGGACTTCCTTGCTCTCTCTCAGCTTAGCCTGGCTTCTATTTCAGACAGGCTTTCTCTTCTCAGTGGCAAGATAGTCATCCAAACACACTTTCCCTCAGAGCTGGCAGCTCTGGAGACAGGAAGAGATCCTCTTTCTTTCACCATCTCCATCAGTCTGAGAATGGGGTCTCACTGGCCCCCTCCAGTCTCATGCCAGCATGCCACAAGTCTGCTTCTGCAACTCTTTGGGTGAAAGGGGGGAAGTCCCAAAAGGAAAAGGTGCTAGGCAGATTGCAAAGGTAACAGATGCCCTCTACAATTTCTATCCAGTCTTTTCTCTGTGCATATGTATGTATAAATATAGTTCAGATCATATTGCTAAGAAAAAATTTTAATACTGAAAGAATTTCCCTGTATTATTAAAAACTTTTCATAACTTTCAATTTTTAATGACACTGATTACAAAGAGAAAAGGAGACTCTCTTTTGCCTTCCATTTTTCTGCTGGTATTGATACTATTGTATCAAGCCAGCCATCCTGGCTAAGGAGAAGATCTATGTATGAGGAAGCAGGCTTTCTCACTAAATGTCATAAAAAGCCCCATCCAGGCTGGGCACGGTGGCTCATGCCTGTAATCCTAGCACTCTGGGAGGCTGAGGCAGGCAGATCGCTCAAGGTCAGGAGTTTGAAACCAGCCTGAGCAAGAGCAAGACCCCCGTCTCTACTAAAAATGGAAACAAATTAATTGGCAAACTAAAAATATATAGAAAAAAAGTTAGCCGGGCATGGTAGCACATGCCTGTAATCCCAGCTACTCAGGAGGCTGAGGCAGAAGAATTGCTTGAGCCCAGGAGTTTGAGGTTCCTGTGAGCTAGGCTGACACTCTAGCCCAGGTACTCTAGCCCAGGTAACAGACAGACTGTCTAAAAAAAAAAAAAAAAAAGCCCCATCTAGTGGTGATAAGTAAGGAAATTGCCAAATTACAGTAAAAGCAATGGAGGGAGCATTGCTCCCCATTCTTTGTTCCTGCACTTCTCTTTCTCCTGATTTAGTTCCTTACGTAACAAGGGAGATAAAGCAAGAGGGAATGTGGGTGCCAAGAGAAGGGAGAAATGAATCAACCCAGACATGGAATGAATCAACCCTGATATGAAAGCCATGAGCCAATTCATAGTTTCAACCATTAGTTAGTCCACAAATGTTTCTTGAGCACCTACTATGTATCTGGCTCTTTGCTAGATACACAAACATAGTCCTGTCCACACAGAGTTTAGTTTGTTGCAGATAGACAAAGGACAGATACAAAATAAACAAATAATTACAAATGTGATGAGGACTACTTCAAAGAGGTTCTTAGAACTATAGGGGGGGAGTGAAGAACAGGCAGACTTAACTAGCTGGGAAATCAAGGGAGGCTTCCTTGAGGAAGCTGACAGCTGGGAGAGAAATGAGAGTGGAGAGTGGGGAGGAAAGCATATCCATGGTCAAGAAATGATGCCTGCAAAGGCTCCATAGCAGAAGAGGAGCATGGTGTGTTCACAGGATCTAAAGAGAACCACCCAGCTCTCACACAGAGAGTGAGGACAGTAGAACCAGTTGGGCCTGGATGAATGGACAGGGCCTTTTTCATGGAGGACATTGTAGGTGGCAAGAAGGATTAGAGACTGTAGGCTAACCGTTGTAAAAGCCACCATAGGATTTTGGATAGAGGAGTGATAGCATTACAAATGAGTTGTTAATTGGTCACTGGGTTCTTAGAATACAGAACAAATTGGAAGGAGGCAAGAGTAGCTACAAGGAGTCCGCTGTTAGAAGGCTGCAATACTAGAGATGACTGTGGCCAGGACTGAGGTGGTGGTTGGGGGAGAGAGGGAAGTGGAAGGATGTTTGAAGCATTTGGGAGTCAGAAGATTGATTAGATGTGGAGAATGAGAGAAAAAGAGTCTAGGATGACTATCAGGTTTTGGCTTGAAGAAAACAAAAGTGAAGCTGTGGTGCCTTTACCAAGAACCCTAGAGGGGAAGTTCTTTGGAGAGGTAAATGTGAGCTGGGTCTGGGACATGTGGAGTTTGAGGGATAGACGAGACATGCAAATTGAGATCTTGAGGGGGGGGCTAGATACACATGAAAAAGTCATGTAATCATTTACATGGATTCATAATGCCACACTGACTTTTGCTGGGAACTTGGGCATGAATTACAAGAACAAGTGTCACTCATTCACATTCTTCAACGTGTGAAGCACACTTGTGTTTGCCAGCTGAATTTTTGTTGTGTTAGTCTCCTGGTCACATGGTTTCCCAGTGACGATGAGTTCTCATTGGAAATCATAGTAGTATTCTTGAAACAAAACTTTCTTTTGTGGATTCTAAAAAACATGATGAGTAAACAACAAAGTGAGGCCCATTAAGGGACAGAAGGGAAGGAACTAATGTTCCAAAATAGTAGTGGGTTTTGTGATCATTTTCTGATGGAGACATCACTAAGAGATCTTATACATTCAAATTGATGTGATTTTTTATTTTCCTAGTAAAGCTCTGTTAAAGCCAACCATTAGTGGAAAAATAAGATAAACTCCCTGGAGATTAAATGGACTTTGACTGTGTTTTATTTTCTGCAAAGTGTGAATATTACAGTACTATTATGCTCCCAATTTTTCCTTCTTTGACAAGTTAATGACCATCCTAAATCACCAAATTGTGCTTTTGTAAATGGTTCTGTTTTGAACCTAACAGCTTCTTTATGTGTGCCTAGTTACAAACACACATAACAATTAGCCTTGAATTCAAAATTATAAACTCAGGCTGGGCGTGATGGCTCATGCCTGTAATCCTAGCACTCTGGGAGGCAAAGGCAGGTGGATTGTTTGAGCTCAGGAGTTAGAGACCAGCCTGAGCAAGAGCAAGACCCTGTCTCTACTAAGAATAGAAAGAAATTAGCTGGACAACTAAAAATATATAGAAAAAATTAGCCGGGCATGGTGGCGCGTGCCTGTAGTCCCAGCTACTTGGGAGGCTGAGGCAGTAGGATCCCTTGAACCCAGGAGTTAGAGGTTGCTGTGAGCTAGACTGACACCACAACACTTTGGCCCAGACAAGAGTGAGACTCTGTCTCAAAAAACAAAAAAAAAAGTTATAAACTCAGACATAACTGATCACTGAAGAATCATGCACATTTTGCTAGCATCTCCCAAAGAAGGAAGCAGCCACACAAGAAAAAACAATAAGTCATAAAGTTGGATGTTAAATTATCATCAGGGGCTCCATCTACACATATGTCATAGAATATGATTATATACATATTTTAATACTATATGTTCTCTATCAAGGAAAGTTTAAAGATGGAGTCATCCAATATCCTGTTATCCTATCTCATACACATCTCAAATCCTTCTTCTCATCTCCATTTACTCTCACCACTCCTGCTGCAGTCTAGGCTATCCCCATCTCTCTTGGGAACAAAGTCTCTGAAACCAGGCTGAGCTAAGTGGGCACTGGTTAGCAAGAGAATTGCAGTCCTACTAAAGCCTTTCATGACATTGGGCCTGCATTTCTACTTCTGCAAGACTCTGATTCTCTTCCAAGACCCATAAAGACTAGTATCAGGGACATTTTTAATACCTAAGACTCAGATGTAGGCACCACAGGCTATGAAACATGCTGGTGAGCAACTATGAGCTTTAAAAGTGAAAGACTGTTCTCACTGTGTAGTTCAATAGGGCATTGAAATCCTAGTTGGTGCTGGGGGAGAAATGGATGTCAGAGCTCTGGGGTTTGGGGTACCTATCTTTGCTCCCCTCTCACCATTTAGAGTACACATGAATGGGGAAGATAGATCCTACAGAAACCTGAAAATGCCATCTTCCAATATCCCTCTTTAGAACCCTGCAAGAGGCCCAAGCCCTAAGGCTCCCATACTGCTCCCTGTGTGTCCCACAAAAGCCTATCTCCTTGGTTATACCTCATGCTCAGAATACATTTTTATCTTTTCCCTGTCAAAACAACTCCTTTTCCTCAAGTATTTGTGCAATAAAAAGGGTCAGATATAATAATCATGGTAAAGGGCCTCAACTTCAAAGAAGGAATCCTCTGGGAGCAGAATTTCAGATGCCCTGAAAAAACAGAAAGAGAAATATTCTGGACTCACATAGCTCACCACTCCTACAGCCTACAAACAACTAGCAACTGAGAAAACTACTACACCAAGGATATCTATAACCAAAGCATCCATCCAGACCCTAGACCACCATCAAAGAATCCACAAGCAAAGCCAAAGGTTCTTATTCAACATATACTACAAACACACCCATATGAGTGAAGTGAGGGGGAAAAGCCCTATCTAAACAAAAGAAAATCTCAAAATAAGAAGCAATAGCTGCTCCAGAGGAGAAGGGATTCTCAAAAGTACTCTGGAAGTATGCAGAATTAGAGTGAAAGGTCACCTCCAAAAGGGAGACTAGCTCTCTAGCAATGGATACCAACCAAAATCAGAATACTGAAATGAAAGATAAATAATTCCAAATATGGGTTATAAGTAAGCCCAATGAAATACAAGAGAAAATGGAAAACCAACACAAAGAAACCACCAAAAAAATTCAGGTACTGAATGAAAAATTCACTAAAGAAATTGAATTATTAAAAAAATCAAATAGAACTTCTGGAAATGAAAAATTCATTCAAAGAAATACAAAACACAGTGGAAAGTCTTAAGAATAGACTAGACCAGGCAGAAGAAAGACTCTCAGAGCTTGAAGACAACACCTTTGAATTAAACAAGTCAGTTAAAGATAAAGAACAGAGAATTAAGAGGAAGGAACAAGCCTACAAGAAATACGGCATTATGTGAAGAGAACAAACATAAGAATTATAGGCATCCCTGAGGGTACAGAAGAAAAGACACAAGGATTGGAAAACCTGTTTGAGGGAATAATTGAGGAAAACATCCCTGGTCTTTCTAGAAATTTAGATTTCATGGTAAAGAAGTTCAGTGAAAACCTAGGAGGTTCATTGCAAAATGACAATCACCAGGATCCATAGTCATCAGACTAGCCAACGTTAACACAAAGGAGGAATTCCTGCAAGCCATAAGGCAAAAACTTCAGGTAAATTACAAAGGAAAACCCACCAGGCTAACTCAGACTTCTCAACTGAGGCCTTACAAACCAGAAGAGATTGGGGACCCATCTTCAGTCTTCTTAAACAGAATAATGGTCACCCTACAACTTTATATTCTGCAAAACTAAGTTTCTTATATGAGGGAGAAATGAAAACTTTTTCAGATAAGCAAACACTGAGGGAATTTGTCAAGACCAGACCTGCCCCACAAGAAGCACTCAGATCTGCATTATACATTCATCATCACAATAGAATGTTTATTACAGCAATAATTCACATTGCAAAGATGTGGAATCGACCCAAGTTCCCATCAATTCATGACTGGATTAATAAAATGTGATATATATATATATATATATATATATATATATATATATATATACACACACATACATACCACGGAGTGCTACTAGGCCATAAAAAAGAATGCATACCTTTGGTAACAATCTGGATGGAACTGGAAACCATTCTTATAAGTGAAGTATTGCAAGAATGGAAAAACAAACACCACATGGATTCACTATTAGATTGGAACCACCAATCAGAACTCACGCACAAATGGAAGTAAAACTCAACAGAAATCAAGCATATGGGAGTAGGGAGGAGGGAGTGGGTGAAATCATATCTAATGGGTACAATGTACACTATCTGGGTGATGGGCACACTTACAATTTTGACTCAAGCAGTACAAAGGCAATCCATGTAACTGAAACATTTGTACCCCCATAATATTTTGAAATAAAAGCACTTTAAAAAACAAAAATAAAAAAGAGAAAAAAATATTCTGAACCCAAGGTTGTCCTCATATCTCTAATCTCAAATTAATGATATGATCACCAATCTGCCCTTGTTTAGCAGAGTTTGTGTGACAATCTCCAGTTTAGACACTCTTTTCTTCTCCAGCCCCTTGCCTGAAACCAATGCACATTCTGATTGAGTGCAGAGAGTTTTTCCTCTGAATAAACTGTTTCCCTGAGGAAATTGGCTGGGTAGTATAGCACTGGCTGATGAGTCAGAAACCTAGCCTCTGTTCCCTCTAATGCCATTTCCTAACTGTGTAACCTTGGGCGAGCCACTTAACCTCTCTGAGGATCAACTTCCTAAATTCAATTTGGGATGATAATCCCTCCTCTGCATCCTTACAATTTATTATTTTAAAGAATAAGTGAGATAATAAATGTGAACTGGATTAAGATGTGTAAATTATACAGTATTATTGCTGAAGGATGAATGTGGCCCTCACCCTGTCTGGCGATTTTAAATACATAATAGGAGATATTTCCATATTGTCAATGATGTGGATGGAAACAGTTGCTGGTCAATGCCAATTTTTGAAAACTAATTTTTTGCAAAAGGAAGTGTCAACTTTGATCACAATTCTGCTGGCACAGGATGGTCACTGCCAGGAAAACAATGCAGATATGGTCCAGCAGGTGTCAGCATAGAACCAACTTTCGGTACTGGGCGGGCTCATCAAGGGCCTGGTGGGCCAGGGCAGGGCTGGGACACTTCTGTCATTAAATCCAGGACTGTCCTGGTTCTGGTGGGGTGCTGGTGGACAGATTGAGACCACTGACATGGGGACAACCCTTTGGCTCTATCTTCAAAATCCCTCTCAGTGGCTCCAGGATCCTCCCTTCAGAAGGTCCCTTCCCATGCCTGCCTTTTTGTGGGGGCCTGAGCCCCTCTTCTGTCCTCAGAGCTTGTATACTAACTTGGAAAATATGTCTCACAGAGAAGGAAGGTTTATTTGTTTGCTTAGAGAAACACTGCTTTAGGAATGACTTTCATCTCTTCCTCTCAACACCAGGTTGTTGCAAATATATGATTTTCACTTACACTTCCTTCTTCTACCTTAACAACCAGAAATTCAGATTCAATGATTCAGGCAACAAATCCAGCTTATGCAAGGTAAGTGGATAACAAACACACTGGGAGTGGGAGAGTACTGTTTACAGCTACCAAATAGAAGCTGGTGGGATGAAATATTTAAACTCTTATATGTTACAGATAGTCTTTCATATTTTACTCTTATGGGGATGTGATTTCATTGCAAATATATGCAAGTCAGTGTTATAATGTGCCAGGTTGAAATGGGTTCTACTGCAGGTTTTATGAGATTGGGGTCTTTCTTATCTCAAAGGGCTGGATGTAGAGAGAAGATGACTTAGAAAAGCAGAGAAACAGCTCTTCCCAACAGGAGCAAATCTCAAACTGCCTGCCCTGCTATCTCCCATGGCAATTTCTAAGTTTCCCAGAGAGCATGTGTGTGACAGTGTGTGTGTGTGTGTGAGAGAGAGAGAGAGAGAAAGAGAGAGAGGGAGAGAGAGAGAGAGAGAGGGAGAGAGAGAGAAGCAGTACATGTCCATAAAGTGGTAGTAATGGGGGGTGGGTATATGTGAGAAACTCTGTGAGAGGAAAGGGCAAAGAGGAGCACACTCAAAGGGCTGTCTGAGGGTCTGAAGCCAGACCTGTGGCTTAAGTTCAAGGGCAGGGACATGGTCACATAGAGGGCGGCCATCTATAAGTCTGTCACACCTGGGAAAAGGTGAAAAGGAAAAAAATAAATAAAATGGCTATGGATGCTTGTGATCCTATTGCACTTGCCTTTCTCACCACCTAACAAAGTCCAACTCTTCTCAAAAACTCAGGAACTATAGGTCTGGAATAACTCTAAGGTCTCCAGGAAAAGAGAGTCATGGCCTTTTAAAATAATGCAAGGAGTGGGTGTGCAAGTGTGTGTGTATAGAGTGTGCAGAGGTATGTCTATCAGGGGTCCTTAGAGTCCTAAACTCTATTATCTAGAATGCACAAGGAGCAGAAGTCCTGCACCCACCACTAAATGTGAGTGTGGGCCCAGCAGTCTGTGGATCTCCAACTGGTAGAACGACAGGCACAATATACACAGATTCCCACCTTGCTGCAAACCTCTCAGATTCTCAAATAGCTGAGTAACCCATTTCCTTCTTTTTCTGACTGTGAAAATTTAATTATTTCTATGTTTGAAAGAATATTTAAAATTTGGAGGTGGGGGTCCCAAGTCCACAGAGCAACTGCCTTGCACATTATTTTGCCCACAGTCTACATGAAAAAGCAAAAGCAGACATATAGGCCACTGTAAGCCCTTGCAGAGCTACATTCTTGTAACAAGCAAATCTCAGCAATCACTGCCATTGACCTTTTATGTTCAATCAGTATGGATCTGTGTCTCTGGGGTTATGGCAAAAATTTGAACTGATGATTTAAGTATGGAGGCTCCAAAAAGAGGGAGTACCAAAGGATGATGCCACCCAGATTTTGCCTTAGCTATTGCATAAGCCACTGATTCAGGTCTCTTCTTTCAACCTTAAATCCCCCTAAGCCATATTGTTAAATTGTAAAATGGACCTTCTCTGATCTTGTCCATTTTCAGTGTGGTGAAATAGTCTTTGACTGTGTCTACTCAGGAAAAGTGAAGGGGAGAGTTGAAAGCATTAAAGTCAGTGGTCAGAAATGATGAGAAACCCCAGCCCATGTGTCATCTTTCAAAAAATGTGGCCACACTTAGAGCTGATTGTAGCTGTCTAGACCAAGTTCAAGTCACTTTGGTTTAGTCAGGCACTTTGCTCTTCTGCTAGGGCCTCAACCCTCATGGCTAGCAGGCCCAGGGAGCCTTGGCCACTGCCCTCACTGCCTCCCTGCCCATCTCAGTAGCTCTGGGCCAGTTCATTTTGCCACAGCCCAGGCAGCTCGGAAAGCAAAGATTAAAGGGGAAAGTCGCAGCTGTATATTTACATTTTCATTGCTAGAAGGGAATTGATTTCCTTGCATTTATTTTGGTAGTTGTAATACACAAGGGCGGATTTGCGTCACCCGAGCAACTTGCTGGTGGAGATAAAGTTGCACAAATATTGAAAGGGGAAGTGCTAGGAGTCATTATAGAGTTTTTCTCCGGAAGAAATAAGGATTTCTGCAGTATCCTAAAATACTAAGGCCACTTCTATTTTGAGACCAATCTCGCAGGCACATCCGCTCATTTAGTCGGAGTTTGAGTCCATCAAAAAACAGGAGATGACCTGAACTCTGGCGAGCCCTGGGTTTCCTGCTCCTTTCTTGGTTCGGAGGGGTGGAGAGTAAGGAGGAGGGGAGTCTTCGGGCTCAAAACTGTGCGAGGGGCCCTCAGGGGCAAGTCCTGGGCCTGGGGAAAGGGTGTAGGGGGAGGTGAGGGTTGCTTCCAAAAGCTTCCTTTTCGAGTTTGCCTCTGGGACCTGAGGTAGGCCCTGGATGGCGCTGACGGTTGCCCGGGATTGCAGAGGGGCGTTTGGGCGAAGTTGCAATTTGCAATCCAGCTGGGGGCCTTGCAGAGAGAGGGAGGAGCGCTTTGGGGCAGGAGTTGGCGGGAAAACCCGCCCTCTGGGCCTTGCCTTCTCAGCTGTCTGCCCCTGGCTCCAGGCCTTGAAGCCCAGCGGATTTGGGTTGTGGTCGCTGCAGGGAACCTGGAGGTTCGTGTCTCCCTGAGTCTGCTCCCCAAGTCTACATCCCGTGCTCACCCACCCCACCCCGCCCCAGAGGGTCCCAAACCCTCGAATGGGCGAAAAGGGGTGGGGAGCCTTATTTCTAGGGAAGGGTGTGAAATCATGCGGGATGGTCTACAGGGAGATGTAAATGCATCTCTTTTAGAACGGTGAGTTTGGGCTTAGTCTGAGGTCTGAATGTTCGCAGTCAAATTGGAATGACAACTGAATTGGGAGTGTCACTAGAAAAGAGAGGAAAGGGCTCAAGGCCAGTCCCCCACACACTTGCGCTGGTGACTTTACCTGGAGGCAGTGAAGTTACAGAGAAGCTGCCTTACTATAGGAGTCGTGGCCTGAGGGTTCTGGCAACGCTTCCTGTGGCCTTGTAGCTCCTTTGCTTCCAGCGTGATCCAGAAGGACTGGTCTTTCTCCAGTCTCTCTCATCCCAGGTGCCCCTGCCCTGGGCCAACCACACCCATCCATCTGCATGGAAATAGCACCTCTATCCTGGCTTAGAGGAGCAGGGCAAGAAAACTTTTTAGTAAGAGAGAGATGGGGGTGGGGAGAAGAAGGGAAGGGGAGAGGGACAGGGAGAGATCTTAGCGCTAGTTGACCTCAAGTGACTGACTGCTTTCCAGGAGAAAGTCAAAAGCTTAAAATGACAGCATTTGCAATGAGATGCTAGAAGCCACTAGAAATTAATTTAATGAGCCCAAATCCTGAATTTGAGATAGACATGGCAAGTTCAGTTGCCTTTTGGGTTTATTCGGTAAGACCTCTTAGTGCCAAAGGGACATAAAAATGCTACAGGAGCTGTGATAGGAGATGCTTATTAGAACAATCGAAAGCAAAAGATTTAGTGGTTTCATTATTGTTTTTATTTTATTTTCTTCCTGAAAATGTGCAAGAACAGCTCATCTGGGTGGCCTGTGGCTTATTTGGGAGGGGGCGGGGAAATCCAATCTGACTATAATTTAAATGAGAACGAATTCTTAAAATAGAGATGATGTTGCAGAAAACCCCGCACTACACACCCCTGCGTTCTGAAGACCCAAGGCGCGAGAGGAGGACCTGGGCTATCGCTGCAGCTCCTCCTGCGAGCAGGCCAAGGGGTTCCTGAAGAAACTGCCGCTGAACCGAAAGTAGCATTGAACCCCACGGAAATCTGCTCTTGTCGGCACTTGCAAAACAACGGCCCCACGTGGCCCGGGATGTGGCGGAGGAGGGCGGCTGACCTTCCCACCAGGTACAGCGGAGGAGGACGCCGCTCTCCCGGTCAGCCCGTCGTGTGTCGCTCAGGCTCCGGGAAAAGCTTGGCTGCAACTAAGGGAGACATCGGAATCGTCCATCTTATTTTCTCTGCAAAGTCACTCGTTCAAGTTGTCACTGTGTAACAGCTCAGAATAAAACTAGTGTGGGCCGCCCCTCCTCCGCGCCTCCCTGAGGGTTCCCCGCGAGGCCGCGGCGGACGCGGTGACAGTCTGGTCGGGACTCGCGGCGTCAGGTCCCGGCAACAGTGGGGCTTCGTCGGGAACACGGACTCTCGGGCGAGCGCAGAGCGAGGTACAGGGGCGCAGAGCCGGCGCGCCTCTCGGCGCCGTCCGCAGGCGGGCTCTGAGCCGCGGCCCGGCGCAGGCGGCCCCACTCTCGGCCCGCACCCCGGCCCCGGGAGCGAGAGCGCCAGGAAAGTCTGGCCCGACTCTCCGCGCCGGTGGCAGTCGGAGCCGGAGCTGGCCGGCAGCCCGCGCGCCCCGAAGCCGCCGCCGCCCCGCGCAGCGCCGAGACGCGCCCGGCCCACGCGGCCGCCGGGAGCGCCTGGGCGTGGCCGGGGCGTGGCCTAGGGCGGGCCCCGCCCCTCGTTCCCAATTCCCCGCACTCTCTGCTCCCATTGGCCGCGAGGATGGCCAATGGGCGCTCACATCGAGGCCCTACCCCGGGCCTGCCTGGAAAGCTCCTGCCAAAACTTTGGGAGTTTTTAGAGAGGAGTTTTTTTCCTCATATTACTTTTTTTTTAACTAACGGATTATTATTGTTGTTGTTTTAAATTTAGCTCTAGGGCTTAGCTGTTGGGTGATTCCTTCGGCGGCCAGCCCCGTCTCCCGGCCTCCCGCGGCCCCCGCCCGCCCCGCGCGCCCCGCGCGCCCCGCGCCCGAGCGCGGCCGGCCCGGCCTCGCTTCTCCCTTGGCGGCGCGGGCTGCGCGGCGCCCTTCCCCGGCCGGGCGGAGAAGCGAAAGCGGTCGGTCCTCGGCGGGGCCGCTCCGGGCTCAGCACGTCCGGCCCGCGCGGCGGCCCCCGGTCCGGCCCGAGCGGCAGCGGAGCGGCGCGCCCCGCCGGGATGTTCGCGGCCGGGCTGGCTCCCTTCTACGCCTCCAACCTCAGCCTCTGGTCGGCCGCTTACTGCGCCTCGGCCGGCCCGGGCGGCTGCTCCTTCGCCTTGGATCCCGCCGCCGTCAAGAAGCCCTCCTTCTGCATCGCAGACATCCTGCACGCCGGCGTGGCGGAGCCGGCGGCGGCTGCCGAGGGCCTGGCGGGGGCCGCCGCCCTCACGGCGCACTTGGGCTCCCTTCCCCCGCACGCCTCTTTCCAAGCTGCGGCCAGATCCCCGCTTCGGCCCACCCCGGTGGTGGCGCCCTCCGAAGCCCCGGCTGGCTTCCCGCAGCGGCTGTCCCCGCTCTCGGCCGCCTACCACCACCCGCAGCCGCCGCCGCCCCGGGCCGGCGCCCTGCAGACCCCAGCTCCGGGGACGCGAGTGGCTCCCAACCCCCGTCATAGCGGCTCGGGCCCGGCCCCCTCCAGCAAAGACCTCAAATTTGGAATCGACCGCATTTTATCTGCAGAATTTGACCCTAAAGTCAAGGAAGGCAACACGCTGAGAGGTAGGTGTTGGGCGGAGGCTGCAGGCCTCTCTGACCACAGCCCTGACCCACTCCCCCAAACCTGGGCCTGTTTGGGGTGCCTTTGAGTATTTTTACAAGTAAGGACAAATCTGTAAAATTGGGAACAAGAAAACTGATTATAAGAAACTATGAAACTTTAGGTCTAAAAACACCTGCTCTACGTAAAAACAAACGACTCTAAGGATGCTTTAAAAGCAAACGCCACAGGATCAATATTCGTAAAAATGGTTGTAAATATTTGCTAAAATGACCATAATCTGTCTCTTTAATCACATATTTGGGGAAAGAACTGTATTTTCTGACAGGAAAAGCCCTTTTGGGAAAACTTTCCCCATCATTTATCTGATTTCTAGCAAAATTTCACACAAGAAATGTAGATACACATTGGGGCTGGACTCCCAGAGGAGAGGGCAGAGCAGGGCTCCTAGGGGCGGAGGTTTGGGGTCTGCAGAATTCTTGGAAGCCACTTGGAAGCGCCTTCTCAGGCCGCTTTATGTAAAGCCCTTCCTTGCTATGTGCGAGGACGTGGCCTGAGAGACGCACCGGGAACTTTTCGTCCCTGGCCACTGCCGAGAGGCTCCGGCGCAGAAACCGGGGTCTCCTGATTTCACTCAGTACGAACGAATCGAGGGCAAGGGGAAGGGAGGAACCAATCCACCGAGAGTGTGCGCTTGCCCACGGTGTAACCCGCTTTTCTTCTCCCTTGACCCAGACCTCACGTCCTTGCTAACCGGTGGGCGGCCCGCGGAGGTGCACCTCCCCGGCCTGCAGCCCTCCGCCGGCCAGTTCTTCGCCTCCCTGGATCCCATTAACGAGGCTTCTGCCATCCTGAGTCCCTTAAGCTCGAACCCGAGAACCTCAGTTCAGCATCAGTTCCAAGACACGTTTCCAGGTACGGAAGTCAACCGCCCAACCCGCAGGTCGACTACAGTCAAATATCTCAAGACTGACTCCTCAGGGGCGGCGGTGTCGTGTCGCAATCTCGCAGTTGGGGCGGGAGGCTGGGAGGCCGGAGAGAGAAACTGAAAGATTTCTCATGGAACTAACTAGTGCTGACTTCGGATGGTTCCCTGGGAAAGGACGCGAGTGCCTGGCGAGCGGAAAGCGTGTGCTGGGAGGATGGTGTGCTTTCCTGCCTTTGCATCGCAGGGTGGTTTGAAAGTGGGACACCGAGAGCTGTTGCCTGCTATCATGCGCACTTTTGGGGATGACCTCAAACGCTTGCAGGGTTAAGTCTGCGTGCAAAGACACACTCTCTTTCACACGCACACACACGCACACACGCGCGCGCACACACACGCGCACACACACGCACACGCGGGCGCGCACACACACACACGCGCACACACGCACACGCGCGCACACACACACGAGAGCCAGGGCTGTCATCTGTAGGTCATTCAGACCAGAAGTCCATTTCGCCTTCTTTTCGCATGCCTGATTGTCACGCATTAGGTTTTTATTTTTCCTTTGAAAACGGACGGGCGTCTCCACTCCACACTTTAAGCCTGCCCACTAAATCTTAGCTGTAAAATTCTTCCTTAGAGAGGCCATTCTTGTGCGAGTGAAGGTCTTTCTGATGAGGATGGAGCCAACTGTTAACATAAAACCGTTTTAAGCAGCACGGTGAGCCCCAGGCTTGCAGGCCCCGGACTGGGCTGTAACGCGGCCCTCTTGTCTCTCTTCCCTCCCTCCCGCCGGGCGGCAGGTCCCTATGCTGTGCTCACGAAGGACACTATGCCGCAGACATACAAGAGGAAGCGCTCGTGGTCGCGCGCTGTCTTCTCCAACCTGCAGAGGAAAGGCCTGGAGAAAAGGTTTGAGATTCAGAAGTACGTGACCAAGCCGGACCGAAAGCAGCTGGCGGCGATGCTGGGCCTCACAGATGCACAGGTAGGCCAGCTCGCCCTCCGGGCGGGCGCCCTTGCGAGGCCGGGGGCTGGCCTCGCCCAGAAGGCTACCCCCACGCCGCCACTGTCCGCCTGTCGGAACGCAAGGTCTTGAATTTCACGAGGCTTAGTGGACTTCGAAACTTGAGACAGTAGAAGAGGAGGGTGGAGATGGGGTGAGGGAGAAAGACAGAGAGAATCCCTGAAGATGTGTGTCAACAAGCGCTGCTTGTTTATTTTGGCGAACAAGCCGAAGAACGGCGAGAAAGCAAATAGGCCGGGGGAGAAAATAATTATGTACTCAACTGTAGCGCAACTCGCTGTAGGAGGCAGTTTATTTCAGAAAAGATAAAAAAACAAAGTCAAGAGATTGTTGTTGGGTTTTTTTCCTCCTCCCTCCCTCCTCCTGCTGCTGCTGCTGGATTGTGAAATCCCCAGTTGTGAGGAAGTGAAAATACCATTTCAAACGAAATTGCTTAGCTCTAGTAGGGCGGGGAGTCCGCTTGGAGCGGCCACGGTCAGTATAACGTTCCAACGCTTAGGCTCTGAAGAAAATCTTCCAGAGGAGGCAAGGAGGGCAGGGAAAGACACAAAAAATTTTTTTTCTTAGAATGCCTAGAATGCCAGGTTCTGCTTATTTGATATATATATTTAAGACAATAGGAAATCTATTGTGCCTGATTTATTTTCTTTTTCTTAAATTCAAGAATTGCCCCCCGTAATGCTTTGCCTGTAGAAGACTCCTGGATGTCCCACACCCCACAGCAGTGGCCCTTGCTGCCTGGTGCTACTGTCCCCAGCAGGGCAAAAGCCAGAGGCAGGCTTCTTGTTCTTAGCTCGCTGCCCACTGATTGCTGTCTCTGCTGTCTTTCTGCCCTCCATTACACAACTCCCTCACACACACACACACACACACACACACACACACACACAGAGGAGGAACCCAGCCGATTTCTGCCGGCTGTGGATGTTATTTTTAAAAGGGAAGCTGGAACTTGTGTGAGTGTGTTGGGTCTCCCAGGGGATCATATATATTTATATAGATTCTCTGCTTCATCTCTACCTCTTTCCTCTACTTTGCACACATTTAACTCCAGCATTTTCTGAGCCTCCAGGAGAATTAGTTTACCACTGGCAGGGGCAGGATCCTTATCAGTTCCAGAGTACAAACATGCCAAGGAATGTTCTTCTACTAAAAGTTCAGCAATACCTCCACTCCACTGGGATTAACTTTGAGCCCCCTTTCCCTTTTCTGCTTTCTGCAGTTTCTTTTAAAAAAAGAATTGCTTTTGTATGGATGGCTTGGTTTGGGTATTGGCAGTAGAGGAGAGGGCCAACTTAGAGGAGGAATTCTTAACATCGGCTCACCAAACCCTTGGAATTGTGCAAAATCTTGAGCTATATGTGCATTTTTCTCGGTCAGGAATTCTTTTTTTTTGAGACAGAGTCTCACTGTCTTGCCTGGTCTAGAGTGCCCTAGCATCAGCCTAGTTCACAGCAACCTCAAACTTCTGGGGTCAAGCGATCCTCCTGCCTCAGCCTCCCGAGTAGCTGGGACTACAGGCACACACCACCAATTTTTTTTTCTATTTTTAGTTGTTTGGCTAATTTCTTTCTATTTATAGTAGAGACGGGGTCTCACTCTTGCTCAGGCTGGTCTCAAACTCCCAAGCTCAAGCGATCCTCCCACCTCAGCCTCCCAGAGTACTAGGATTACAGGCGTGAGCCACCGTGCCCAGCCAGGAGTTCTTAATTTTAATCAGAGTCTCATGACTCAAGGGTCCTGACTCAAATGAGATGAAGACATTTCGATTTAGATTAGAAAGAGGGAAAGAGGTTGGGGGTGGAGTGCAGGAATCCGCCTTTCCAACAAGCACTCAGGTCATTTCGGGTGTGAGGTGGGACAGCCACAGTTGAGCATGCCTGGCCCCTTGGCTCCTACACCTAGCACAGTGCCTGGCCCTTGGTAGAGGCTGGGCAATGGTAAGTGGTGTTTTCCCAACTTGGGTGGTGGGTTGTGGGTGCACACCAGTCGGATCAGAATAAGCCTGTGTTTCACCTCACCTCGGTGTCCCTCTTGTCTCCCGTGCGGCGCCACCCAGGTTAAGGTGTGGTTCCAGAACCGGAGGATGAAGTGGAGGCACTCCAAGGAGGCCCAAGCCCAAAAGGACAAGGACAAGGAGGCGGGTGAGAAGCCTTCAGGCGGAGCCCCGGCTGCGGATTGTGCACGGGATGAGAGGAGCCCCAGCCGCTCTGAAGGCGAGGCTGAGAGCGAGAGCAGCGACTCCGAGTCCCTGGACATGGCCCCTAGCGACACGGAGCGGACTGAGCGGCCTCTGCACCAAACAGCAGTTATCAGGCCTCCGCCACCGGCGTCCTCACCACCGCCGGCAGTGGTGGGAGTGGTGGCAGCGCCGGGGGCAGCAGTTTTAGCTTCAGCAGCGCTGGCGCCCTCAGTCGCAGCAGCACCAGCGCGGGGAGCGCCGGCAGCAGCAGCGCCTCGGAGCTGCTCCCCGCGCCCCAGCCCACAGCCATGAGCACTCCCTTGAGCCCGGAGCCCGCTCCAGCCCCGCTTGGCGGTTTATAGGCTAGACTAAGGGCAGGAGACCCGAGCCCTGCGTGCAGCCGCCTGTGGGTGGATTTTTTTGTCTACTTTATTTTGGCGGCTGGGCCGGGTGGGGGACACAGCGGGGAACGTCTTTCCCGACGTTCACACGTTGTCCCTCGCCCGTCAGTGCCCTAGCTGGCTGCAGCCCATACGGCCCAGAGCAGAGGGGACTCTGTGTCCCTTTGCCAAAGGCTCCCATCGCCAGTCGAACACTATTCCTTGGATACAAGCAGCTCTCCTTGCACTGGGAAGTGTTAGAGGAAACCATACTTCCTGGCACTTGGGGTTGTGGCGCAAAGGGGTGCTGCACTTAGGAAGCCTTAAACTTGTAAATAAAATGTTTATTACAGTTTGTAAAGGCCGCTTGCCTTGCTGGGGGTGATGTTTGGATTGATGGTTATGGCTCAAAATCTCCAATCTGAGACCTTAGCCCTGGAGCATTGCAGAACAGCAGCTGAAGGTGGAGGACTAGAGCTTTGGGGGAAAGTGGGTCAACCTCAGAGCCCCCTTGACGCAGTGATTGGTGGAGGCTGGGGTTTCACCTAGTCCAGAGGTCACCTAGCCAGCACCAACAGCCTCAGGTCACCAGCTCTGCAACCCCGCACATGGCCTGAGAGCAGAGTAGGCCATAGAATCCCTTGGGCCCCTGCAGCAGATGGTTTTCCGATCAGGAGTCTGGATGCAATGAGTGTGGCACTGGAGTATGCAGTTAGAGTGGAGTTAATCAGGCACAGCCATACTCAGTAGGTGGCTCCTCAGTGCCAGGCCCAGGACTGTGGGGCTCTCCCAACGCAAACCTCCCCTTGCTCAAGAATGGGGTAGAGGCACCAGGTCTGTAATGTTGTGCAAGAAGGGACAAGCATATCACAGTGGTTAGGGCTGGAAGCCTGGATCTTAGAGTGCCAGGGTCCTGGCTTTAAAGATACTAAAATAATTGTGCTGTGGGGAGGTGCCTTAGTCAAGGTTAAGCAGAGGCAGAGCTCAAATCAGAACTGTGATGTCCTAATCCCACATTTGGCCAGGGATGGATTTAGAAACTGCACTCCTCTCCCCACACAAAAATCTTCCTTTGCAATTGGCCACTGGAGTCATCCAGAAGAGTTCTTTTCCCCTCAAGCCTCGGGAATTGAGAGGCCCCTTTCCCATCCCACTGAGGCTGGAAAATAGTAAACCTATTTTGCCTTGAAGCTGCTACTAGTATGGGCCATTTAAAGTGTTTCTCTGTTGTTGTTCTTGTTTTTTAAGCTGGTCAAACCTCTCTTTGAGACCTGTTCTTCCCCATTCTTCTTCCCTCTAAACTAAGAAATGTACAGAATTGGTAAATGCTCTTTGGGGAAATTTAAAAACAGATGTCAGAACCCTGAGCAGCCAGATCTATTTGGCACTGACTGCAGGGAGGGTACAAGGCTTCTCAAAGACCTAGCATCCGTGTCTGATAGCCAGTTCTCAGGTAGAAGGAGCTGCAGAGAGATGATGAGGTAAAGCAGTGATCTCCAAACTTTTTGGCACCAGGGACCAGTTTCATGGAAGACGTTTTTCCACAGATGGCATCAGGGAGATGTCGAGCAATAAGGAGCAGCTGTAAATACAGGGAATCCAGGATGCTCCCCAGTCCTCTGACCAGAGTGAGAAGGTTCCTAGCAGCTCCTCAATCTTGCTTGTCTTCTTCTCCACTTTGATTCATTCCCCTGGAGCTCATTCCAGGACCTCTGTTCCAGACTTTACAAGCAGGGAAAGGGATAGATTTAGCCTTCTCTGTTGGGCTGCAGCCAGATGCCTAAGCAGGTCCCAGAACCAGCCCAGGGATGCTAGGATCACCGTTTCCTGCCCCAGCCCACCTCTTAAGACCCCAAATCAAGTTGGACCTCTAGAGGAAACAGCACTGAAGAGTGGGGAGGAAGAGACTAGGAAGTAGGGAAGAGAAAAAGAAAGGTAGAGCCCCTCACAAGGGGTCCCAACTTCAATAGGAATATGAGCTGGCTGTTATCCCTAAGTGTGCCACAATAATTTCAGGGCCAGGGCAGCCTCTCCACCTGCCATGGGCTCCAGGCAGTGCCTGGGATGGTTCCTTTAAGCCTTCCACAGGCTCTGCTACCCAAGTGAGGGATTCTCTCTGTGCCTCAGTTTTGCTCTCATTGACATTCGTTTCCTTTGACTTCCCAAACAGTGAAATTCTGGAACTAGTATATCCCAAAGCATCGAATTTGGGGGCACCTAAGTTCAGTTCTGGCGTTGCAGAGAATAACGTGGCAGCCTGTACGCCTAGCTGAGGAGTGGAGCGGGGCTGGGGAGGAGATGCCGGGAGGGGTTGGTGCTTTATGCAGACGGCATTTACCCGGGTCCTTCACTGGGCCCTGGATGCTTCTGTTGCCACCAAACTCTGGCTGCTTTTCTTCACCGAGGCCCATGGGGCTTGGAAAGTGAAGGAAACCACCACCTGGGGAATGTAAGGATATGACTTCAAATAGAATTCGGCCTTATCTCAGCCAGATTTCCAGAGGCCAGGGGCCCGCACGGAGCTGGGGGCCTAAGGACCTAGTGAGAAGGGCGGTGGGCATCTGGGGGCGGGAGTCCGGAGTTGGGACACTCATCTCGGGCTCCCAGGAGGTCCCCTGCTTTCGCCACCCACCCCTAGTTCCTGGACATTTACCCCGTAATACTCATCCAAAGCTTTGCCCTGGGCAATGGAATGCTTCCACATTTTCATCCGAGACGGAATCTCACAAGCCCGGGAGAAGTTTTAAGTACATTTGGAAGGAGAGCAGCCGCAGGTGGCCGGGAAGAAAGGAAGCACTTCCGGCAGCTAGCCACATCCTGGAGCTGCCTGCTCAAACCCGGGTACTGGAATCTTCCCGGTGCGGCTTGATGCTCCCAAGGGCGGCTGGGCAGCTCGAAATTCTTCAGCCAACACAGAGAGTTTTCAGACACGGAAGAGAAGGCCGAGCGCGAGAGGTCGGCGGGCACCAAACCGCCCCGGGCCCGGGCTTAGAGGAAGCGGCGCTCACGCCCCCGCCGCTCCCGCACCCCGCCCGGGACCCTTGCCGGAGCAGAAGTCCGCCTCTCCCGCCGCGGGAGTCCCGCCGCGCCGCTGAGCGAGGCGCACAGAGCACGCCGGAGAGTGGCGGAGTGGCGGCCGCGACGCGTTTTGCTGCAGGGGGTGGGGAGAGGGACTCAGTAGCCCCTCCCGGGCACTCACTCAGGTGGACACACACAGACACACAGACCAGCAGACTCTCACAGACACGCGAGAGACAGGCAGGCTACGCGAATAAATGTCCCCGTTCCCCGACGTATGGCAAAGCCGAGTGAGGAGCCTCACGCTGCCCCATTCTGCCTGTGGGGGTGGGTGGGGCGCTCGTCTCAGTAAAACAGTTTTCTAGTGCCAAGTTCCGCAGACCGAATCGCTGAAATCCTGCATTTGTGCGCTTCAGCCGAGAGCGGGCGGAGACCTCGACTGCTGGGAATGTGTCGCCCTCGCTGCGCAGTCCCACTGAGGCCAAAGCCGTCAGGCCTCGCTGTACGTCCAGGCGAGGTGTTGCCGCGGGCAATCGGGCCAGCCCAGGAGGTCAGCCCGGTCCCCTTTCCCTTCCCCGCAAGGATTCTATGCATGCGGGGGGGAAGGGGGCAGGTTAGTTGCCCAGACCCTGGTTGTCACAAATCCCTCTGACCGGCTCCCCACCTCAGAGGGGACCAGAAAGGACCCTCAGTCGGTCTGGTTTCTTTACTCTGCTGCTCTTTTTACGCAGTCTGGAGTGGGATGTCGGCAGGGGTTGGAGGAGGCTGTTGCGAGCGCGGAGCAGGCTGATCGTGCCCGGCGGGCTTCCTCTTCAAGGCCCCAGAGGCTGAAGTACCCTCAGAATGAACCTGGATTCTTTGCGGGAGCCTTGGGGTCCGACGAGGGCGGGGCAGGACCCAGGGCCCGCAGCAGGGGATTTTCTGCTGGCATTTTAAGACTTGAACTTTAATCTGTTGAGCTTTAACCTACTACTGGATCCCACGCTTTGTCTCCTCAAGCCGACGGCACCTCAGACTCCCCATCGGCGGGACCGGCCGGGCCTGGGTCGGCTCTAGAACAGGAAACGGCGCGAGGAGAAGCCAGAGGCTGAGGTCGACGCGCCCTCCCCCATCTGCGCGCGCCCCAGTCTCCGCGCCAGCTTTCTCTTCCGTTAAGAAGGAAGAGCGGGCAGAGGGGACTTCGCGTTCAGGCCCCCCCCATAGGATGAAGTGATACCGCTTTACAGAGGGCGGAGAGGACCCTAAACACGGAGGGACATAGCATCCCCCTTTTATTAGCCTCTGGCGGACCAGGAGGCATTGCACACACTCCGCGGTCTTTATGCAGATGCAAGAATTCGGATCTAAGGAGGACTTGAGCTGCAGGTTTTCCGGCTCCGCGAGATAGAAAGAAAGAGAGAGAGAGAGAGAGAGAGAGAGAGAGAAAGAGAGAGAGAGAGCGAGAGCGAGAGAAAGAAAGAAGCAAGAAAGAAAGAAAGAAAGAAAGAAAGAAAGAAAGAACGAAAGAAAGAAAGAAAGAAGAAAGAAAGGAAGGAAGAAAGGAAGGAAGAAAGGAAGGAAGAAAGAAAAAGAAAGAAAAGAAACCTATTTAACTGTGCTCAAGCACACGTCTAGCTTACAGCCACCATCCTCAAGGTTGTGACAGCATCGGCCGGCTTCCAAAGACCGACTAATGGCCTTCGTTGGAGTTTCTCTTCACACACCAGGATACTAAAGTCCACGTCGCGCACCCGCCACAGGAGCTCTAGGGGAATCCCGGCTGCTTACGCAGTGCGGCGGCGGCGCGCACTTTCTGAGATGTTCCTCCACCCCCTTGGGCTCCAACGGAGCAGCGGGCTCCGCGGGAACCCTAGGGCAGGCAAGCTCACAGAGCCCCTGGCTCTTGGGTCCCTTTGCTGCCCCTGCCCCCTGTCATTTTAGAACCAGGTGGATTGCTCCCAACTCCCTCATTTAGGTATGAGGCAACCGAAGCCCAGAGACGTGAGGACACTTGCCCAAGGTTCCCTGGAGAGTGAGTGCCAGAACCCCCATGGGACCTGGGGTCAGTTCCTCCTTAGTAAGCAAGAATGTGAGGGGTGCTGCCCAGCACAGCTGACAAACAGATTCTGACCCGAATTATCAATGGATTTTTGAAGAGCATAAAAGGTTCAATCACTGCCTGGGATTGTGGACTCCTATGAGCCGCTCCTCTTCCCCTCAGCGGTTCCAGAGCGACGTCCCTCGGGAAGTCGCAGGCCTGGGCCGCCTCCGGTTGACACCCCACCCTCCCACCTGTGCCGCCTCAGTAACAAGGGCAGCTTTGTGAATAACGTCTAGGGCTCGGCCACACCCTGCTTGAGGAAGGAGGCGATCATCCGTGGTGCTTTTGCTTTTCCACTTGCATTGGTCGTGTCTGACACTTGGGATTCTGGGCAGAACGCTAAGCTTGAGGCCCGATCGCGTTTGGGCAGCCGCTGCGCTGGCTTCTTCTCTCTTCCCCTAGCCTCGGATCCCGCCCAGCGCAGCTACTAAGCCTCCCTCTCTCCTGCAGTCCCCTGCGAGCGACAGGTGAGGAACCAGAGGGAGTGGCCACAGAGGCGGTAGCAGCTGCACCTGCTGCATTCTCAAAGTTTGGGGCTCTGGGTGATCTATAGCGACTTTCTGGGTGCTGGGAAGTATGGGAGGAGGCCAGCAGGTGGAGTTGAGAGCAGGAAGGAGTGTGTCTGATCCCAGCCAGGCACTGGGGACCCAAACTGGCCCCAGAGACATTCATTCATTCATTCATTCACTCATTCATTAACTCACTTACCCATAACCAGTCATATGGCCTTGGGAAATTCATCTAACCATTTGGCTTCAGTTTCCTCAACTGTATAATAGGATGTAATCAAAGTTACCTAAATCATAAATTGCTGAGATTAATTGCAGTAAAAAAGTGAAATGAAAACACAGGTTGGTATACTATTAGAGTTATAGGCTTAGATGTTATTATATTCCTTCACTTATTCATTTATTCATTGCAATATTTATTGAGGTCACTGTTAGTGTTTGCACAATAGAAAAAAAAAAAGAATGCAGGACATTCTTACTCTCCAAGAAATTAAATCATTAGATCTCTGGAACCCTATTGCTCAGTGTCTCCAGGAAGCCCTCTAATGAGTAGCCCCAAAAGTTTGGATGCTGCTCCGTGACACCAGGGGTTGCTGCGTGTCCCCACCGATTCCATCAGACACCCATTGGCACCTTTTCCTCCTAAGGGTCCTGACACTGCACTCAGCACCCAGTGCACACCGCAGGCACTCAACACAATGCTTGTAGGTATGGTTGGAAGTTACCCTTGGGAATTAGAAAAGGGAAAAGCTAGTTTTCTGATACTAAGGATCTGAAAGAAGCTTAAGCAAGTGGCTGGGTTCCCAGGAAGGAAAATTATGCTCCCACTGTGGAGATGATGTCAGGACAAATGGCACTTTGGAAGTTTTATTAAGTTCTTAACTAATTACAATGAGGGAAGGTCTTGGAAACAGAAACAGGACACTAATGATCCCTTTGAAGGGGAAAGTCACCCTTAGCTTCTTGAGGACAGAGCTGGGCTCTGCTGTGTGGTTTGAGAAACTATAGCACCTAGCACAGTGCTTGGTGCCGGGAATGTGCCCCCAAAAGTGCTCACTGAAAAAATGACTGACATAATTATTGTGTCCTTTGTGGTTATTTTTAGTATCAATTAATCCTCAGAAACAATATGGCTAGCATTATGAACATACGAGGAAGCTAAGCAACAACATAGGAGCTCCCAAGTGGTGACCCCAGGAGCGGGAGCCGCGAATCATCTGGTTGAGGACTCACAAGGATCTTCGGTGCTGCAGCCACCCCAGGGCAGCAAGAGAATGAGTGCACAGGTAGGACTTCCTACAGACGGCTGGAGCTCCTCAGGGCACATTCACCAGGAGTGCAGGTGGGCATCACTGACCTCATCTTGTAGGTGGAAACCGATTCGCAGAGAGGTTGAATGGCTCGCCCACTGTCACCTCTCCTGCGGTCAACATCAGGACAGAAGCTTTCTCCAGTCACCCACTAGGGCCTGCAGCACAGAGTGCTAAGATCTGTGAGCTGGTCTCTTGGAACCAGGAAGAGCAGTGCAGAGCAGGAGAGAAAGCAAGGCGAGTTGGTTGGTCCCCAGCGAGTCTGCAGCCCGCCTTCTCTCACTGCGGTGCAAACGCCTGTTGGTTTCACAGCAGAGATCTGTAGCTACTTTCAACCACCGCTCCCCTCATGTAGGTATTTCCCAGTCTGCAAATTTCAGCCTCTCTTCGATTTGTCAGGGCTGTTTATTTTTGTTTGTCAGAATCGGGGAGAAGAGTGCACCCAACACAGTTCCCCGCACATGGTGGAAACTGAAGAAATGAGCAAATGAATGAATGAACAAAGAACCAACTGGTGGGCAAACAGGATTGCTTAATCTAGCGGTCCTCGCCTGAATTCCTCTCCGAGTCGCAGGCTGCACACGCCCTCGAAGGAGTGCCCGGAGACTGCACAGCCCGGCTCTACCGGTCTGGGGCGCAGATATTGCTCTGAAACCTCATACCTTTGGGGTCGCCTGGTTTTGCCCTGTTCCCCACTGCGTCTGCTTTAGGGGAGGGCCCGAGTCCTCCGCAGTCCTAGACCCTCAACCCAGCCTTGGGCGTTAGTCCACAGTGTGGGCCCCAGGCCTCGACCTTTCCCTGCTGGTGCTGACGCCAGCCTGGTGCTGGGTGCTGGTCTGAGTACCCACGGGATGTCCCTTTGACTCTGCTCTGGGTCACCTGCAGCCATCTAGACTGGGTTCCTCTTTCCCCTTCTCCTCCAGGGTCCCCATAGCCAAGAGCTCAGTTTTGTGGCTGAAACAAACAAACAAACAAAACCTCACAAAAAACAGGCTGGAAATCTGTAAAGAAAAGGAGCCAAACTAAAGACTTTTGTGCTCTGTGACAAACAATTTTTAAATTGAATGCCAACGGTAACTTGAATTTTCCCATTTCCCTTGGTCTTCACTCTCCCTTGTCTTCCTTACTTTGAGGGTTCCCACCTTTTCCCACTTTCCATTTTTCTCTCTTCGCTTCCTGTGCCCTAGCCTTCTTTTCCTCCTGGGACTGCTCAGGATTCTGTTCAGGATTTTAAGTGGAACTGGGCTCCCCTGGCTTGCGCTGGGTGACCAGGGTGGAGGACGTGGGGACCGGGCGTGTGACATGGTAGAAAGGGCCACAGGGCAGGCAGGCTGCTCCAGAGGTGACGGAGCCTCTGAACCAAAATGCAACGAAAGGCAGTGATTTTTAAAACCAAAAAACAAATGGATATCTCCATATATATGTATATATCCATATATATGGAACCTCACAACAGTGCAACCCTCCTCAAAGGCATTGGTTAGAAGCCACCTCGACACACGACACACGGGCCACTCACAGTCTTGGCGATACCCATCTACACGCTCAGGTGCACTTTGAGCCCTTGCAGCGTGCTGGGCGGGTTCTCCGGGGCCTCAGCATTTCCCGCCAGAGCGATCTGAAAGCGCTCTGAGGCACGTCCTTCCAAACAGAAGTTTTACCAATCGGAAACATCTTTTCTCACTTCTTTCCCCTTGCTTCTCTTTTGCTTTTCTCATAGCTGAGGAATGGTCGTGAGGAGACCTGTCCCACTTCCCGTGTTCGTGTTCCCCCCGGCTCTCCCATTATGCCTTCCCATTTTCTTCCCAAAAGTTTGCTCACTGACCTGGAGGCAGTTCATAACGTCAGGGCGCATGCTCGATACAGACCACAGTCACAGACAGAGGTCTGGCAAATAGAAGGCGCTCAATAAGTGGGAATTGTTACTAAACTATTACTACTACTATCACCATTGCGCTGCTAGTTCCTTCTGGCTGGGGAGAGGGTCGGCACTAGTGGTGTGAAATCACCGATGGGCGCGTACGGTGCCGTGAAGAATGGAGGAGAGGGATGTAAGCTTTCCACTCTTTAAACAAGAGGTTGAAGTCTTGTGTCTTCACAGCAACTCGGGATGGAAGATTTTATTCTTCCTCCCGTGCAAGTGACCGTTTCGCAGGAAGGTTGGGTAATTTGATCAAGGTACAGGACTGTTAAGGAGCGTGGCTGAGCTTCTGACTCAAAAATCTGCAAATTACTTGCTCCAATTCCCAAACTGGTGGGCAGTAGTGATTCTTTTCAGCCAGGGAAAAAGAAAAATTCAAAGAAAAGCTTTGTTCTCATTTTTTGATGAATTATTCTGATCATTATTTTAAATATTCACCTTACAATGTGAGTATAGATGCAACCACAGATAAATCTATTAAGAATTGGCGGGATGCACCCCCAAGGAAAGAGCATTCTTGGTACTAACCGTGCAGTATGCAAGGTTGACAACAGAATGAAGGGAAGGCCCAATGCAAAAACATCTTTATCTCCACGTGCACTTCCTGTGTAGCCAGCCCTACTCCAGACCTCAGGATAGCAAGATCCGAATGGGTCTAGAAGCCACGAAGCTTCCCTTTTCTTGCTCTTAGTTATCCCTCTGTCTTTCCATTCTCACCCGGCCTCCCCCAGGCCTCACCTCCTTCCCTCTTAGCTCTCCCAAACCGCCTCCTAGGCATCGGCGGGGAGCCTCGGGCAGACTGTGCTCAGGGTCCTAATGCTACTGCGTTCGTCTGGCAGCGGCGGGACCGCCGTGCGACCTGGCCAGGCGCTGCCGGGCACGAGCGATGCTACGCTGCGGCCTCAGTCACCCGGTCGCTGGGAGGCGGAAGGCGGGAAGGCGGGGGCCCCAGACCTCCGCGCGCTAAGCTCAGCCGGGCGGGAAATTTATGGTCTGTGTACACTTTCTGGCTCCAGAGCCCGGCGCACCAGAAGGATGGGGCCCTGCAAGCCCCAGGCCGAGAGCTGGGGCCGCAGGCGCCGCGGCCATGTATGGTGCCCGCGCGACTCCCCGTTTTGCCGCGCTGTGGACCTAAACCTCCCCCGAGGGCACGACTGAAAACGAAAGTCCAGGCGTGAGGTGGGTGCAGGCCGTGCCTCCCCAACCTTGCAGGACAAGAGTAGAAAACACGCTCAGAGGTCTAGGTCCTGCTGCTTTCCCGGGTGGGGCGGGGCGAGGTGGAGGGACGTGTCTATACTGGCTGTTTGGAATCACAAGCAGTGGGTGCGGGTGGGATCTCAGGTCCAGCGATTGGCTGAATGGCCAGAAGTGTGACACCGGCCCTCAGGTGTCCTGATAGCCATCTTCCTCCTGGGATCACCTCGAGAGGAGAATTAGACTCTAGCCTCCGGCCCCTGGGGCACAGATCGATTCTGGTTTGTCTGGTAGGTCTGTGGCAGACCCTTCAAAAAGCAGGGCAAATGAGAGAAGCCCATGGGCCTTCCCTGCCAGAGGGAGTGGGAAAATGGTCCAGGAATCAGTCTGGATGCAGAAAGCTCATTTTGGGTGGAGACTAGCGGTCCCCCTGCTCACACTTCACTCCGTAGGATTAGTGTAGACAAGAAGCATGTCTACACTGACCAGGCGCCCCAGCCGGGCCACATCCGCACAAGGGAGCTGTGATTATGCTGGGCAGTCAGCATTACCCAGGTCCCTTTACTCATGTCCCCAAAACTGCTGCCAGAGTGTGACAGCAAAGCAGTCCAACTTTCAAGTCCAGGCGCAACTTTTCAGTTTACACAATAGTAAATCGTTGCGTGTCCATGTGGCAGGTATTGTTCTAAAACTTTGTATGTATTAGCTCATTTGCTTTTTACCAAATACCACTTAGGTCATTACTTACATTATGTCCCTTTTCCAGTAAGTAAACTGTGCTCAAGAGTTAAATTAACTTGCCTGAGGGCACGAAGTTAGCGACTAGATTTGGGAGTAGCTCGCATCTCTCCAGGCCTCCGTTATCCAAATCACCTAAAGTACTGACGAAACAAATACTTATCTCCAGCACCAAGGGTCCCGCAGCCGAGAGAGCGGGCTGAGTTCCCAGAGAACCACTTTCAGACCTCTCTCCTCCGGGAGGGGCGCATGCCCCACCCAGGGCTCGGTCAGCCCAGCCGAGGGAGGCGGCCAGGGACAGGCGCTGGCCACTTAGCAATCACTCCCAGGGCGTGATCTTGGGCGCAGCGGCGGCAGTGGCGACCCTGAGTCTCTTTGACACCGGCTTCTCCTTTCTTTTGATTTACTGTGGAGGCTGGTCTCAGCTCCCCGCGCTCTGCGGGATGCCGGGCTTGGTTAAAGCGCCCCTTGCGGGACCACAGGTCCCCAGGCGGAGCAGGCGCCCAGCCCCGCTCGCGCCCAGATCGTCCCGCGGCGCCCAGCCCCGCTCGGGCCCAGATCGTCCCGCGGCGCCCAGCCCCGCTCGCGCCCAGATCGTCCCGCGGCGCCCAGCCCCGCTCGCGCCCTGATCGTCCCGCGGCGCCCAGCCCCGCTCGCGCCCTGATCGTCCCGCGGCCGCAGCCTCGCGCCCTGATCGTCGCGGCGCCCAAGCCGTCGCGCCCTGATCGTCCCGCGGCGCCCAGCCCCGCTCGCGCCCTGATCGTCCCGCGGCGCCCAGCCCCGCTCGCGCCCCACTGGGGCCGGGGACTCCGGGGTTGGGACGTGGCGTTGGCTGAGCTGACGTGTTTGAACATAGAAGGGATAGGAGTAAAAGGATTGCGGTGGAGTATGAAAGAAGTGAGTGAAAAAAGAGGAAGAAGAAATAGGAATGGAAGGTGGAAATCATAAAAAATAAGCAGAATTTTGAAGCAGTCTCGCACTGTCTTGGGAGGCGGGCGGAGCTGACACCGCCAGTTTGGGGCTGGGCCATCAATTAACAGAAGATTTATCCCTCAATCGGGAAAAAGCCATTAAGATATTCTTGGCTTCGTCTGTGGGAAAATCATTTCTCTGGTTGAATTGCCCAGCCGGCCCTGCGGAGCCCGCCCTCCCCGCCGCGGCCCTCTTTCCTGCCCGCCGGGAGGAGGCGAGAGCGGGAGGCTCCAGGGAGAAGGGCCTTTCCCTCTCCCCAGCATCTTGAATTTCGCTTTGGCGTTTCTCTCTACTTTTTGGTTTGACCGCCCTGCCTTGGAGACTTGGAACTTCAGAGGGGAATTCTCCCGCAGCAGGTCGAGCCACCGTCGCAGCCCTTCGTCCCTCCCGTCGTGCGCGGACCGGCCTGGCCTCCAGTCCGCGGAAGCAGGGAGGCCGAGCTCCCCGAGGGCGGCGCCGCGGAGGCCACACGGGGAGGCCGGAGTCCCAGAGCGGGCGGATGGCGCGCCTCCCCCGACATGGAGGAGCTGAGTTCTGCCTGTCAGTCCTGGACTCAGAGTGTGGTCCTGGGCCCTTTCAGGGTCCTTGCAGACGGTCCCTGAGGTCAAAACTATTTTCACAATAAAAGGTTACTGCCTTTTTCACAAGTGTGCAGTGGCATTTCCCAGAGGCCACGTGTGCGGTGCACCACAGCCTTGAGGGCTTATGGAAAATGTTCGCATGTTGTAGTGCTTTTACAAATGTTTGAGTTTCATAATTTCCCATGATAAAATGCATTTAAAAATATGTTTTGGTTTTATACCTATACCTGTGCTGTGTGACTATTCACATTTAAATTAATTAATATGAAATAAAATGAAAAATTTATTTTCTCAGCCACACCAGACACATCTCTATTGTTCAAAAGCTGTGTGTGGCTAGTGGTGTCATATTGTGCAGTGCAGATACAGACTACTCCATCCTCACAGGAAGCTCTACTGCACAGTGCTGACCTAGGCTGTATATATAAATAGATATAATCACATAAACAAATGCCCAGTAGCATTTTTTATCATTTTTAAGATTAGTGTTTGAGATTCTTTTGGGAACATTCTAGATTGCACACTTGACTGAGGCATTAGAAGTAGAAAGGCTAAATTTATGTCTGGATTCTGCACTTGCTGTCTTCATAATATTGGACCATTTTCTTAACTCTGAGCTTCAGTTCCTGCTTCTGTAAGGTGGGAGTCATAGATCCCAGCCATAAGCTAGAAAGAGGCAGTATAGCTGGCGGTGAAGAGCATGAATCTGAATCGGCATGGAATGTGTCTCATGGCTGAACCTGAATCGGCATGGAATGTGTCTCAGCTCAGCCCAGATGACTTTGGACCATTTTAAATCTCTCCATGGCTCAGCTTCCTTATCAGTAAACTGGAACTATAATAGTAGTAATAATAATAATTTTTCCTTCAGGGTTGTTCTGAGGAGTAAATTAATTAACTGAAAAGCAATTGAAAAACATTAATTGGCACATTGTAATTACTACTATGTATGTGTTAGATGTAATTATTACTTACCTGAAGTGCAAACCTTACTGGGTGACAATAAAATTTAATTCCCTTCCCTTTTCAGTTATATATATATATATATATATATATATATACACACACACACACACATACACACATATGTTTGTGTGTGTGTGTAGTGGTAAAATGCAACTCATATAAAATTTATCATCTTAATAATTTTTAAGATGGTAAATTTACAGCTCAGTATCATTAAGTATTGATTACATTGCTGTACAACTAATATCCAAAACTTTTTCATTTTGCAAAACAGACTATACGCATTAAATAACCCCCTCCCATCAATAATATTTTTGTGTTTATGTGCATCAGATTCTATGCTTTAGATTAGAACTATTTGACTAAGTAAATATTAATCATTCCAGCCAAGAAATCAATGTCAGTCATTCTAAATAGCTGAAGTGGTTTTGGAAAGGACAGCCAGAGTTCCAAAATGTAATCAAGTTCCATTGAATATACCCTTTCCATTGATTTCTCTATATTTATTCCTATCTCCCTATAGACCCTAACAGCCCCCACCTGACCAAACAATGGGAACATCATTGAGTTCCCCAAGTGACTGCTGGTTCGGGGTCTAGGGAGTTAATGAGGGCTGGTGAGTTATGGCACCATGTCTTTGAAATGATGTGTTCTGAGAAATGCTTGAAAGGTTGATGGTACAATAGCAGATAAAGGAAAATAAGTTCAAGCATTGTCCCTGGTTGCATGGAAGGCCTGGTGATGGTTAGCAATCTGGACAAACATCAGAACAAGTTACCCAGATTCCTCCCTTAAAAATCCTTTTGGTATGGTGGGCAGGAAGAGAGGAAATTCCCTAAAATAATGGTAGTCACTAAAAAGATTCAAATGCATCTTTTTGGTAGTTTATTCCTCTCCATGGATTTCATTTTTTATAATTTTTCCTATAGATGGATTTCCAATGGAGAAAACTAGATAAATACAATAAGCATACTGCACAGGATGCTTGTATTAACAGATGCAAGCAAAAGTAAGACCTACTTAAGATGCCATAGCCAATAAAATAAATTTATTGCTTCTCATGATTGAGAAAGTGAAGTGGTGGAGAGAGTTTCATGCATGGCTAAATTGGGGCTCTGGCTCTATTTTCTGTGGGGTCTCATCCCTGCAATTTGTTCTGTATCCACTTTATGCTCAGTATGGCCTCCCTCTAGTTAGCAAGGTAGGTATGATACCATCTAGAATAATAAACTGACTGTAACCCAAGGTAGGTACTATACCATCTAGAATAAGAAATGGATTATAACCCGGAATCATTAGGAAAAGACCTGATTGGATTGGTGTAGTTCATATACCCCTCCTTGCTCCAGTCATTAGGGTCAGGGGACTGGAACACCCCAATTGCATTAGCCTTCATTGCCACTTTACCCCTGACCAAAGGAATCCCTGAATGGACATTGGGAGGTTATTTGGAAAGCAGAACAGGTGATGGAAACTGAAGAGATAATATAGGAATCGGCTACAGTATGTACATACTACAGTATGTACTTTAGGGCACAGTTAAGTTGGATTTTGTTACTCATGAGTAGACACTCTTTTGCCACCTTACTAATAAAGTTGTATGCTGTATGTGCATTGAAGACAGTGCTTGACCACCACTAGAAGGGTATACAATTGGTGATATCTTTCCAACCTTGAGATGATGGGTTTTTTTTCATATTATTAACGTTGTTCCTCTTGTGAACAATCCCCATGTTGTGTTCTTATCTCATGGGTTATGTGATTTGTCTAATTCATTTCATATATTTGTTAGAATGCAGATTTTTACTGCTTCCCTACTAGATTTTGATTTGATAGGTCTTGGATGAGTTAATGGCTGGATATTTGTATGTCTAGCAAGGGTTCAGGTAATTCCTATTATCAGGCTAGTATAGGAAATAGTAAACTAGGATAGATTATGCTTGTTCTCTTTGTATTGGCTACTGGGGAGCTTAGAAGAATCTATAGGCCGATTCTTGAAAAGTATTCAGGTCTACGTGGCATGAATTTTGGATACTAATATTAGTCTTGGCTTCATATTTCTTTTATTCTTATTTTCTTTTTCTCTCCCAAATTTTCACATTAAGCAAAAGTTTATTGTAGCATTAAAAAACTATACTATACTATCTTAAATTCTTTTTGGAATGAAACAGAATATATCAGGTAGGATTCTGGCAGAAAGCAGAAGCCACACTCAGCTTGGATTTTTGTAAAAAGACTTTTTCTTGAAAGACTATTTACAGAGAAGAGATTTTGCCACTAACAACAGCAGGCTGGGGAGATGTATTAGTTTCCTAGGCTGCCGTAGCAAATTAACGTAAACTTAATGAGAAAAATCCTACAGAAATGTATTCTCTTACAGTTCTGGAGGCCAGAAGTTGAAGATGAATTTCCTTGGACTAATGTCAAGGTGTTAGCAGGGCTGGTCTCTTTTCGGGGCACCAGGTAGAGAATATGTTCCTGGTCTATTTCAGGTTCTGGTTGCTGCCAGCATTCCTTAGCTTGTGTTTGAGTTGCTCCAGTCTCTGCTCCTCTGGTCTCACAGACTTCTCTTCTGCATCAAATTTCCCTCTGCCTTCCTCTTATAAGCATATTGTGGTTGCATTTAGTGTCTACCCAGATAATTGAGGATGATCTCCCATCTCAAACTTCTTAGCTGAATCACAAAGTCCCTTTTGCCATATTAGGATACACAAAGTCCCTTTTGCCATAAGGGACATCTCCAAAGTCCCTTTTGCCATATTAGGCCACATCCACCGTTCCAGGGATAGAGAGCTGTTTATCTTTGGGGGCCATTCATGATTCAGCTTCCCACACTAGGAATGTTGCTGCTGAAGCCTGGATCTGGGGCAGAGAAGGCACTCAGTTGGGGCTGTGGGTAGAGGGCAGAGCCTCTGACATAATGGTGTTCCTTATCCCTGTAGGGAGGGAGCAGGAGGAAGAGACACTGTGATCTTCCCTGCCTCCCTCTCCTCCCTGTAATCTTCTGCCAGTGCATCCCATCAGTTGAGGCAGAAGATGAAATCCACTGAAGTCAACTCCTGGATATAGTGCAGGGCAGAATAGAGCAGTGAATGGATCTGGAGGAAACCAGTGTGCAGGTGGACATGAATGCCAGACCACTGTCAACTCATGAGCATGATTGCAGTCCTGGTCTCTGGAAAGTATTTCTCAGAGGAGCATCTTTTGTGAGAGTTGGCTGCTCAGCACACAGACACATACTCTGGAATTTTCATGGAGTCTGGGATCTGGGTCCTTCCAGTTAAGAGGAGCTAGTCAGAGAGATTTGAGGCAGAGTTTCAGTCCTGGGTTTGGATCTCTCTTTGTTATCCCCAGTGCCCTAGTCTGTGGTGGACAAAGGCTATTTATTTGGTTGATGTTTAAGGGACTGAACAGTAACAGGAGCCCAGACTTTCAGGAAACTACACTCTGAAAACAGTACCAGCCCTCTCTCTTTGTCATGAGGTTCCATCCTCAGGAACTTAGGCAGCATATCTTGTCTTCAGGAACCCCATGCTGTTCACAAGACTTGCGGTGGAATTATGATACCTTGCATACCATAGCTGCCATCTCCATATAGAAATTTAAAACCGAGCTTGGATCAGCAAGGGACAGGGGTCTGGCCTCAGTATGGTGAGTGAGCTCAAGGGGCTACAGCCCCGGCCCACTCATTTCACAGCTTTCCTTCCTCTCTGCAGGCGCCCCCTCCCTTCCTCTTGCAGGGCTGCCCTATCTGCTGTGCCTGCAGCCATCAGTTCAGCCCCTTATCTCTCCTCCCATATCTCTCCCAGTGGAGACTTGAGAGGCCCTTCCTTGCACACTGGCTGGGATAGACATCAGGTGTTTTAGGAAGCACCCTGGTCCAAATTCCTGCCTTCTAATGATTGCCCTGATATTTTTTTTTATTGACATTCGAAACTAAAGACAAAACCAGCTGCTTCATGAGGGGGCCGAAAAGCAAAACATAAAAAGAATCTCCCAAATAACCATCCCCTGGAAAGCTCAAACCAATAAAATGAATCCAGCCAAGAATTCAATCTCCCTGCCTTCACTGTGACTAAAGCTGGCAGAAGCAGCACAGCAGGGGCCCCTCATTGACAAGGAATTTATCATTAGTAATTTTATTGGCTTTAATGTAGCTAACTGGGGCTACCGATAGTTTCAGTGTTCTTTTTCCTGAGGGATTTTTTTCCCCAAAGGACAAATGTTCTACAGGCCTGACATTTAATTGCCTTTATAATTTAGTGTAACTTGGTTGAATGACAAACTTTTCAAAATGCCATCACTGACAAAAGATTCCACAGTTTGTTTTATATAAATTTGTCATTTGTACCTTTATTTTATAAATTTCTCAGGGTTTCAAAGCCTATTTACTATAATAATTATTAATACAATAATTCTCTAAAGGGAGACACTCATTTGTTATGGTTGAAGGCAATTTCTTTTCAGCAGGAATGCTTTCAAATGTCTTGTTTGGACAGAAATGGCCATCCATTAATTGGTAATTTAAGCAAGTTACTTAAAGTCAGGCAATTAGGTTAATGAGACCACTGGCCTTTGAAGTTGAATGGGAGCAGAGATGAGCTCACCACTTCTTAAGAAGACATTAAATCCATTTGGTGTAAAAGATAGAGGAACATAGTCCCCTCCTACAGTTCCGAGGAAAGATCATGCACACACAGATTTAGCTCTAAGCATGGAAATTAGATGGTGGGCCCCTTAAGCTTTCTGGCAACCACCATACTATCGAGGAAGAAGCAACAGCTGCCCCAGCTATATCACTGGGAAAGATGACAGGTGTGGATTAGGACTTGCATGGAGGCCAGAAACCCTTGAGGGAGCAACCCCAGGCAGACACCATAGACCCCAGACACATGGAGTGCCCCAAACTGAAGCAGATGGAATTGCTGATAAATGAGTTGAAATGGTAGAGGTCCCTACAGTGGATTACTGAGAGCTGCTCCATGGAGGGGCAATTTTAGGGGGGCCATGCTGCCTTTAGGGTTAATCAGAGGCATTCATATGTTCTGTCGTTCACCCTTCAAAGGAAAGTGTCAAATGTCTTGATGAAATACCTCCAGTGCTTACCCAGAAATAGGGAACCAGCCACCCTGTTGATAAATGACTCAGGGCAAATCGATAGAGTGAGGGTCAGGCTTGGCTAGACCCATGGTCACAGGGCAAGAGCAATTATGTCATAAGTAGTCTATGAGGCAGAGCCCAGTCAAAGCCACGGTCTACTTTTGAAGGCAACATCTGGAATTAGGAGGCTGGGTGTTGTAAGGGATGAGGAATTCAAGAGGACTGAGCTCTGTTATGGAAGCCAGTGCTTGCCAAATCCACTTACTGCAATAGTCCGGCCACCACGTATGGATGTCTGGGCATAATAAGCTGTATAACTGCATAATAATACCATTGGTGCCTGCAAAAATTGATCTAACAATTTGGGAGGTCTACTGGCAGAAATGGGCCACCTAGATCACATGTACCTGAAGGGAGGGGTATGCCCTAACGGGAAATGCATAATGAGTGAGTTCACATTATTAAATAATGGGGCTGAATTTAAGGAGAGAAAAATATCACTGCCATTACACAGAAACAAGGTTCATTTTGAAGTGTGCTGCTGGGAGGTGCTGCATGCCTGTGACACCTGTCACACACCTCAGAATAGACTCTTCTCTCTCAGAGGCACCATCATGCATCCTCTATATTTGGGGAGACAGAATCATTTTCTTCATGATGCTGACAGGAGGGAGAAGGAGGTGAGACAGAGGAAAGCCCTTGTATTCAGTTGTTTCTAGGGCATTGCCATAGGAGGACCACTGTTGCCTTTCTGCCTCGGGGGGAGCAGCCGCTGAGTGAGGGAGGAGGTAGTTACTTGGCAGCTCGTGCTAGAGACTCCTGAAGCCGTGTGCAAATAATTGGCTGATAGGGCCTGGTTGCCTGTTTTTGGGTACTCATTTCTCCTTCCCTCCAAAAGCTGCCCAGGTGTTCTCTTTCCCACTCCTGGACTATCCTAGATGTTCGTTTAAATCTGATAGCACCTGGACTATATGGAAGTGCCCGTTGTGACTGTCCAGGGCTCTGGGCTCTGGGTTATACTAGGATTAGTCCTTCCTGCCTAAAGCCCTTCATGGTTTTGTCTGTTTTTTGTTGGAGTTAGAGAAGTAGGGTGAGCTCTTCCCTAATTTCAAGAAATGGATTCTATAGACAATTGTGCATGGCCTTGATCAATATTGACCAGCCTTAGATCCCCATAATCCCAGGGCAGGTGGAGATTACTGGTCAAAAGTAGCTCCATTAAGGTAGGCAGTTTCCTCATGCCCTGATTATACATTCTGGATAATTTGCAGAGGAGAAAAATGGAAAGGGAGAACTAATCTCTAATCAAGTACCTATCTATCGTGTGCCAAGACTTTGTACAATAGCTAATTTAATCATCAGAAATAATCTATATCAACAGTACTGGTCAGGACCAAAGAAATGTCAGAGACAAGCTTCAGGGAAGCTGCAGTGGACGCTTCTAGGGTTCCTGGAACCTTCTTTCCTGGGTTGCTTCATTTCTACACTACTCAGAACCACGTAGATGATGGTTTTTTGAACATACCTCTAAATTTCAACTTAAATCTTTACCATAGAGCTTTAATACACCAGGAACTATTATAGGTCTTTGGGAAATAGTAACAAATGAAAGAAACATTGTTTCTGTCTTCATGGGACTTAGAGCAACCTAGACGCAGGTAAGAGAACAAGAAATCATGATATGATGTGACAATATATGCTAAGCCTTTAAGGGAATTATTGGGTGCTACAGGGGATCAAAGAAGGCTTTTGGGAAGATGCCACATTTCAACTGGGGTGCTTAAGGTATTTTTCAAGGCAGAAGGACAAGCATCTTTAAAGATCTGGAAGAAAAAAAGGACATGGTGCATCCCAGAATGTGGAGAAACTCTGCAGAGTGGAGAGCAGGGTTAGGAACTTTGCTGCACAATGCAACCTCTTATCCTCATCAACTGGAAAAGTTGGCTTAATGTCAATGTATGGAGCTTCTTCCAGGTACTGGGCTCTGAGTTAGGTATTGTGGGGAACACCAAGGTGGGCCAGACAAGACTGCTACCTTCAAGGAGCTCCCTCTGGCATTGGCCCATATATCTCTGGAGCAACATGTCTCCACCCTTTTTGGGGCTCAGCAGGGGAATGGGCCTACATGGCTGCCTCCAACATCGTCTGTCCACTAAAGCAAGTCCTGGACAGAGGGATGACACCCACGTGTTAGAGACGCTGTGCTTTGAATGCTACCACCTGGCTGTTCCAGCCTCTCAGTGGGGGTGACTTACACCCAACCATCCACACTGACCTTTCTGGTTCTGTGACCAAAGGACCTAAAGGCTTCATGGGCAGGGCTGTGCTCAAGGCTCCAGTTGACACTATTTGCCAACAAGACTTTCTTCTTTTCTTCCATGATTTCTTTTTAACCAATTTTGCACAGAAAAATTTCCTTCCTTCTTTCCTATTAGTCCACATCTTCCTTTCCCCCCCTTACATTTCAAAATAAGATGTACCCTTCCAGGAAGCTTGATTGGATGAGACCTATCCATCATCCTGGAGTCTCCAGTGGCCTCTATCTCACATATAATTGATATATTCTATGTATGATGCTTTTGTTCTTTGTGCGCTTCCATTTTGCAGTTTCCTCAGCTGAGGTTGTATTTTCACCTTTGCTGTTGCCTATGCAGTTTTGAGCCCCGTACACCAGGTGGTGGTAGTTTCCTCAGGCACTGATTACACATTCTGAATAATTTGCAGAGAAGGAAAATGGAAGGGAGAACTAATGTTTAACAAGTACCTATCATGTGCCAGGCCTTTGTGCAACAGCTAATTTAATCATCAGAAATAATCTATACTATGTAGATACGGTTATTTTCATTTTATAGTTAAGGGAATTGAATATGGAGAGAGGTAAAGTAACTTCTCCACACTCATCATCCTTCGTGGTGAAGCTGGAATTGGTTTTGTTTCTGATCCCTCCAGCTTTGTGTTTAAAATTAAGACATGCCTGTCTTTTCTATGTGATTATAAAAACAATAATGAAAACTACCATTTCAGAGTGACTGTTCTAACAGCATCTCAGGTATAATTTGGTATCTTCCTCATTAATTCTTTTATTATAATGATCCAGATAGTTGTAGGTGGACAAAAATACTGCTGTGGACAGTTCTTCCTGCAAGGAAAAAAAATATCTTCTAAAGCATCTTATTTCCAAAAGTCCATGTTTCCCCACAAGAAAGTTCTTTGTAATTTCTAATTTTTTTTCTTGCTAATTTACCATATTGCTTTCACTTAGAGGGAGGAATTTCCTCTTCCAATGACTCAAGAGGTGTGGAGACTTGAGTTCTAGACCCAAGTAACTGGGAATATTTCCTGAAGTATGTCTCTTCTTTCCTCTGGGCTTCAATTCCCCACATATAAAATAAGGAGATTGGAATAAAGGCTGTTTCAACCCTCTTCTACACTCTGGTTGGTTATTTGGCTGTTGTGCGGCCGCCATTAAACTCACTCAACAAGTATGAAGACATGGCAGCACCAGGCACCGCCTGGTCCTGGATTGCTTTATGCAGTCCTTCGATCATCAAAGTAACCAAGCTGCTTCTGGTAGAATGGTTTCACAGTTAAAGATAGTTTTCTGGATATCCTTTCTATGTCCCCCCTTCTCCCCAGTTTGGTCCTTCTCAGACCAGGGAGAGTATGTATGTATATACATACATATGAATGAATTCATCCAGTTTTTGCAGTCGCTAATTTACCATACTGCTCTCATCTTGCAGCAGGGATGTGTGTGATTCTAATTTCTTTCCTGTGATTTGGCTATGAGTTCTTTACTCTCTGGCTTTTTTTCTAAGGATTCTTGAGGGTACCAAAGAGAAGCAACTACCGGAATGATGTATCACACTGACCACACACCAGCCTCTGTGCCAGACACGGAGGGAACCAGACATGGGCTTTGCTCTCCTGGGGCTCAGAGCACAGAGGAGGGCAGAGATAACAGCTGATCATAACACAATCAGCATGTGCCATGACATGGGGCATGTGTGTAGTGAATGGGTGACTCGAGAATACTAAGAGAGGTACGGTGAAGTCCACTTGGGCTGTGGAGAAGCAAGCAGGACAATGATGGCTTCAGTGAGGTGACACTGGCACTGGGCATCAGAGAATGCCAGGCACTGCTGCCTGGGTGGATGGAGTGGGGAAGGGAACACTGATTAAGGCCCAAGGCTTAGGCTTGGTACTTATGAGTAGACAGGACAAAGATAGATCTGTATTATGAACTTGTTTTATTTTCTGTCAGAAGGAGTTCCTAGCATTATCCTGTAATAAGACATCAGTTAGAGAAGAAAACTTTACTGAGCATGACTCTGAAAATGAGGAGCATTTTCAGGTTCCCTCGGTGGGCCCCAGCATGATGTAAGAAGGGCTTCCGGGTGATGAAACACCGGAGACCCATTTGGCAGTTCTGGCTGAGCTACAATCTTGCTGGACTGGACGCTTCCACAGACTTTGTGTCTAACCACCCTCAGCCCTGACCCCTTCCAGGCTCTTAAGACCGAGCAGGGGTGGGTGAGAGCTCTGCTGCCCTGTCCGGGGAGCAGAGGCAGAGTCCTGGAGACCCTTCAGGGGCACAAGAAATGCCAGGGGCTGGGGGTTGTGCAGTGACTGAGCCTGTTCTCAGGCCTCTGGTTCCCAGGCCCACAGTACTTGGAAGCCATGTTGTCAATGGCCTCACTCAGGGACACGCTTCATATACAAGCTCGCATGAAGGGCCAAAGTGTGCCGTGAAGCCAGGCAGTTACTATTTCCTCCCTTGCATAAGTCACTTAGGTGGCTGAGCCTCACTTTGCTCTCTCCGCCCTACGAGGGCACTTGTAGGGTTGTACAAGACAGCATCTGTGTATGGTGTGGTGGCTATGGAAACTTTGTCAGTTTTATGAACAGAATTTGTTCAAAAAAATTGATTATTAAAACACTGAGAATATGCATTTTTTTGCTGGCATCCTGTCTTTGTCAGATGTATGTGCCAATATCGTAAAGGGACTAGAAAGCGATGTGTCACAGCTGGGAATGTTACTGGGAACAGCACGTTTCCAGGCTTGTGATATCAGGACAGGAGAGGTTGTGATTATATTTGGTACATAAAAATAGCTGTTTTGATTATAAAAATAACACATATAATTCACAGAAACATTTAGAAACTTTGGAATAGACAAAAAAATTCCATGCTGTTATTACCTCACTATCAACTTCCATTTTATATTAAGGTGCGTATACTATTTTGTGACTTGCTCAATTTTGCTTGTTTCACGTCACTGCATTTCCCTGTGACAATATTTGCTCTGTGACAACACTGAACAGATATGCTACCATTTAACAAACATTTAGGTTAATTCCTTTTAAGCTTCTTATATATAATACTGTAATAAGTGTATTTATAGATTTTTTAAATATTCATCTTAGGAATATTACCCTAGGATGCATCCTGTAAAATAATATTATGACTCAAAGGATTTTCTTTCCATTTCGCTTTTTCATTTTCTATGAATTCTTATTTTCTGTTTTCTGGTTCCAATAAAAACTTATGAATAGCACACTTTTCTACCTCTCCCAAACACTTGACATTATAATGGAAAAAAAGTATTTGCCAATATGATAGGCAAAATGGCAAAGGTGATCTCATCTTAATTTAAATGTCTTTTTCTACCAGTGAGGTTCTATATTTTCATGTGCTTGTTAATCATTGGTGTTTTTTATTTTGTTTTAGTCAATTTTGAGTTAATGTCTTCTGTACATTTTTTGTTGGGGGTTTTTATTTCATGATTTCTTATAAGATTCCTAAATAGATTAGACCATTAACTCTTTGTATGTAAATATTTTTTGTGTTATTTCTCTTTTAATTTTGTTCCTGTTGGTTTTTTATATTAAAAAATGTAAATTTTTATGTCATCAGCATTTCAATTTTTTTCCTTTATGGTTTCTGCCTTACAAAGTTCTTCCAAAGCTGATATTATATAAATATTCTTTAATATGTTCTTTAGATTTTTTAAGGATTCAATAATTATTTATCTTATAATATAATGAACTACCATTCATCTGGAATTTAATTTGGTGTGTAGTACTAGGAACTTTATTTAATTTTTTCAAATAATTATTAGGTTGTTTCATTGTTTTTTGAATAAATTTCTTTACTGATTTCACATGTCACATTTAAATGTTTCTATTTGTAAATAAAAATGCCTTCATCATAGAAATACATTACTAACTTGTTCTATTTTATGAGAAAACATGTTTTTATCCCAGCACTCTGGGAAGCCAAGGTGGGCAGATTGCTTGACTCCAGGAGTTTGAGGTTGCAATGAGCTACAAGTGGTCCACTGCACTACAGCCTGGGTAACAGAGTAAGACCCTATCTCTAAGAAAGCAAACAAACAAACAAAACCCCCCACCACCAAACCACATGTTTTTAGTTGCCAGAGTATGTAGAAATAGCGATGACAGTTCTAGGAAAGAAGGCAGATAGTGGCAATAGTAGGGCAAGTCCTTAGGACAGTTGAGCCGATAGTAACACAGAGCCAAGCAGAATATCAGCAGGTACAAAGACACAAAGTGTGATTTTGGTGGTTTTGACAAGTTCATCACACTAAGGTATATCTGTGAGGAGTACACTCTTTTTTCCTTCTTTCCATCATTCTGGCAAACATTTATTAAGTATGTACTTCTGAATGAAATTCCAGGGGGGACTTAAACATAAATAAAATGTAGTCTTTGTCCTTGAACTTCTCATGATCTGGTGGGGGCAGCATATTAGCTGGGAAGACTTTTGGCTCCAGTAAATAAAATGCTAAACTAAAAATGGCTTCAACTAGAAATGTATTGATAAGCAATAATGATGCTAGTTTAGTAGCTTAAAGATTGTGAGGCTCTAGGTTGTTATCTCTTTGATGGTCATAGTCTTCTCCCTCATTGTTGCAAAAAAGTTGCCTCTGCTCCAGTTATTACACCCTCATTCATCTGTGGTTGAAAGCAGGGGACAGGGGCAATGTGGGACAAGAGAGTTTCCCTTCATGGTGCCTTCCTCTGATAACAGGGGAAAAAACCTTCCCAGAAACCATCTAGCAGACATCTTCTTTCATTTTTAGGTCAGAAATGGCTCACACACGCATTCTTAGAGCAGAGGTTATGTCAACTTCTGGAGACCAATGTATCTCTGGCCACTATTGAACAAAATTCTGGTTTTGTGAATAAGGAAAGAGTGGCCAACAACTTTTGAAGAGGGAACTAATAGTGTCTGCTACAGAGAGCTATCCACTTACACAAATATATACACTAAAGTGAAATTAGTACTTATACAGGGATTCTAATATCTGTCCTGTTTCCTACTACCTTGATAAACCCAACCCTTCTGAGTCTGTGTTTTCTCATCTGTTAAGTGGAGAAATTAATTGGTCTGCCCACATACAGGGCTAAGTGAGGATCATTTGAGAAGAATGTTTTGTAAATCATAAGACATTGAACACCTATACCTGTTGGTTTCTTAACACAAATATTCTTGGTGTTTGGGACAACCTGTGTGGTTCCCCTGATCTGTGGTTGGGCATGGTGGGTTGGGCATGGCCGTGGGGCAAAGGGCAGGTGCTTGACAGGGCTGGGATCAGGGTCAGTTTAGGCACAGAGCTGGGACATGGAAAAGAGCTGGAAACTGGTCCTTACGTTCCTGTGCACAAATCCTGAGCCACAGCAGGAAATGGGAGTGCGAAGGCATTCCTTACTCATGGCTGACAAGGAGCGACAGTGAACTCCCATGCCTTTACTTGACGCTTTCTCCTTTCCCTTCCTGGTGTGGGTGGCTCTCCAGAGATTGCCTGAGGCGAGTGTGCAAGTCCTTCCATGGGCTGGTGAAGGTGGTTGCTGAGGACTCTTCCCCTCAGGCAAACAGCTGTGGGTCAGCCTTTAAAAACAACTTGGACAGGAGGAAAAATTGAGTTAGTTGGAATGGGAGGTTGGTCAAGGGAGGACTCGAAGGGGGACCTTGGTGATTAAGTTCAACTGCTTCCTTTTTGTGGGTGTAAGACAGAAATATTTCTGAATTTGCCCTGACCTTTTAAACTTTAGCCTGTTTGCTAAGCTGGTTGAAACTCAAGTTCCTCTTCTAACCACAAAAGTCTTTTGCTTTCTCCCTGGAAATGTGGAGCCTCACCATTACCCACATCTGCCAGAAACCCCCCTGTAAACCTTGCTTGAACCTTGGTTCACGTTCAACCAGCGCACTCCATTTACTGAGGCATCTTGGCAAGCAGACAGCTCTGGGTGCAGTTAATAACCTTGTCACTTTTACCCTGTGGTCTTTTATATCTACCTCACTCATCCAGTTAAATTAAATTACCATCAGTCTCTTCCCCACCAGGGTGAAGATTAATGGGCCTTCGGCTGTCCCCTTAGAACATCCTGAAGAGAAATGCAGTGGCTAATGAATTATGGGCTGTCATCATAGAGAATGGTGGGCAACTCCAGAGTCCTTCTCAGCTCATGAGGTTTTGGGCTGGGCACGTGCAGGGTCAAGGATGGGTACCTTGTTGCAGCACCCGTTCATGTGGATGCCTCTGTGAAGTACAGGGGAGGTTGGGGTATTGGGATCATAGAAAGTGCACCGTCTGTAAGCAGTTTCTGCTGGTGAGGCTCTACGAGAGTTGGAAGCAGAGGGTCTATTCCCAGAATGAATGGCCTCTAACTGGTTTCTAGGGGACAGCCATTCATTGCTACCATGGCTCCAGTACCTGAGAAGACAGTTTCAGCTATCCCAAGGACGCGTCTTCTGATGCCCTAGAAGGCTTGTCCCCTCTGTCCACTAAATGTCACTTTCTAGACCATATGAATTCATTGTATCCCGAGTGCCCACCTGACTCCAGGAGCTTCCCCCCAAATCACCACAATACGAGTTCCCACTGGGCTTGCAAAATGTGTGGTGGTCCCAATGTCAATGTTCCCCCCTTTCCCCTGAACACTCACATATCCCCAACCTCTCCTCCTGGCCAGTTGTTGGGAAAGCTTGCCAAGTCAGCTGTGGAAATGAACCCAATTCTACTTTAACAGAGTGGATTTGCTTTGCACTTGTCCATTCTTTTATTGATGACTTGAGTTCTACAAAGACATAAAATGTTTCAAAATAAAAATCTTATTTATACCAAATATCCTTTCTGATGTCCCTAAGGAGTAAAACCAAGAGCACAGTTGGTAAAGCAATTCTCTTAATCCAGTCTGTGCAGTTGAGTGTTGGATCTCAGAGAACGCCGACCTTGGCTAGTGACATTCACTCTGTTCTGGGAACCGTCTCCTCTGCTGGTGGCTCCCTCTGAAGGGGAGACTGGTTCCTGCAGGATGCTGGCCTTGTAACCCTGAAGAACCACTAGCTGTTATCATGTCCCTTGCTCTTGGACAAATAACGTTATAATACTATACAATTTTAATTAGAATGTACATAATACTATATTCTGAGAAACTATGTGACCTTGAGTAAGTAATTTCATTTTTTTGACTTTTAGTTTCTTCATATGTAAAAACAAGGACCTGCCATGTTGCCTCATAGTTTGGCTAAAAAAGTGTTGAAAACCTACCTATTCAAAGCCTTTAGTACCAGTGCTATGAACAAAGATCTTCAGGCCAGTGGGTGAGTAGCATTTGTATAGCATGTTGCCTTGTACAAGGTGTTAAGATGCATTATCTCTTGTTAGTACTGACATTGTTTGCTGTAGGTATATTTATTTTACTCTCTTTACATAATAATAATAACTAACATGTATTGTTTTCTACATGGCAAGCATTGGTTTAAGCAATCTGCATGTTTTAACCCATTTAATCTTCACATCAACATTGTGAGGTATAGGCACTGTTATTATTCCATTTTACAGGTAAGGATATCAAGGCACAGAGAGGTTAAGTATCTTGCCCAAGATTATGTAGCGGGTAAGTGGTAGATCTGGGAATCTGATGCAGAGTTCTCACTTGTAAAATGTTAAATTATATAATTAGGGTAAGCCAGCTGGTGTGTGGGGGGGACTCAGATCCTTTCTAAATACCAGCCTTTTTCTCTGTCCATGCTACCTCATGTTTACACAATATCTAGGGCATTTATAAATAGTTTTTAAAAAATCATTATGGAAACTACATGTCCATACGGTATATAAGCATACACTTATCTCTGCATATTTAGACAATGTCCCTCAACTATGTTTGTACTAAGAATCTAGCAGACACTCCTCATTTTGATTAGAACAGGGAAAAGAATGATAAAGGACCTCGAACTGGAGACTTCACCATTTTAACAGTCACTATTTATGTTGAAATTCACATTGTTTTCAGCATGAAGTATGATCCCAGTTTTCAAAGGTCAAATAAATCACCCTTAAAGTCGTGAAAAGGTAAACAGACTGATTCCTGGGCGGCTTTCCTGAGTTTATGAGGTCTTGTGGCAACAGGGATGCACAAAAGTCCATCAATCACCCCACCCCACCCCCAACTCCCAAAGAATTTATTCCTAGGGGGGATCACTCTACCACACAGGGTAATTTCTCCTAAAACTATTATTAGGAAATATTAAATCAAATGAAAATGGAAACACCCAGAGTAAATATACCTTCGCAGAAAAGCACCTTCCCTCTAGCCAAATTTAAAACATGTAGCTGTGATTCAAAGGAGGCTGAGAGGATGGTAGGAATATTGGAGCGGGTAGGGGGAGGGAAATAAGGGGAGAATGGCAGGGAGAAGAAGCGAGGAGATATCTAAGGCAGGCCGACGTGACATGACATAAACAAAATAGTTGTCACTGATGAAAAATAATTCCCAGTGTGCCACAGGGCATGTTTGCCTGCCAATCATTTCTCACTTTGCTGGTATCATCATTTTAGGTCTCTAAAAAGGGCTCTACAAATCTTCTTTCAGCACATTCTTAAGAGATATATGTGTGTGTGTGTGTGTGTGTGTGTGTATACTCTCACTGTGAATCTATAAGTCATCCTGGAAATGATTATTCCGTACAAGAAAATAATGTCTTTTAAAGATCTTTTCATCAGAGCTATTAAATTCTGTGCTATTATTTCACCATCATGTAATGAGAGCCTGCCTGGTGTAAACAAAACCCTTTAAAGAAAGGATTATAGTCACACCTTGCGAGCTGCCAAATGGATCCTTGACCATCCAGCCAGATTGAAGTCCACGCCTAGACTCTCTGTGACTGAGTCCAGTTTTCTTCTGGATGCAGTAACAGAGCAAGAGCAAGACAAGTCCTTCATTCCAGAGAAGCGTTCCGAAACTCAGACGTCCCATGGTGTTTTCCACCGTCCCAGATTCTCTGGGAACATTTGCAGAGGAGGCATACTGAGTGCTTTGAATTATATAAGAATCTGATTTCAGGCCGAGCGCAGTGGCTCACGCCTGTGATCCTAGCACTCTGGGAGGCCAAGGCGGGTGGATTGCTCGAGGTCGGGAGTTCGAAACCAGCCTGAGCAAGAGCGAGACCCCGTCTCTACTATAAATAGAAAGAAATTAATTGGCCAACTAATATATATAGAAAAAATTAGTGGGGCATGGTGGCGCATGCCTCTAGTCCCAGCTACTTGGGAGGCTGAGGCAGGAGGATCGCTAGAGCCCAGGAGATTGAGGTTGCTGTGAGCTAGGCTGACGCCACGGCACTCACTCTAGCCTGGGCAACAAAGGGAGACTCTGTCTCAAAAAAAAAAAAAAAAAAGAATCTGATTTCAGAATTTTATTTACTTATTCATTTTTCATATAGGAAGAAAAGTAAGGGAAAGAGTGTTGAGGAAGAAGATGAAAATTCAATTTCTTTTAACTCTTGCTTCCTTTCAAATCAAATGGTGTCTTATTGAGTCAATTTAATTTAAATTTCATTTTTGATTCCCTTTTTTTTTGTTCCAAGTGAACTTAGCCTGGGATTTATCCAAATCAGGCTGAAGAGACCACCAACTGTTCTCATCAACCAGAGACCTAATTGTGGTCATTTATTATAGTCACTTATCTGATAGGAGCTTCATTATCTGTGATAGTTTTACAGGGACAAAATCCACCAGGCATCCAATGGAGCATATAAACATGTTACCTTGTGGCAGGGTGTCTGTTACTTACTGTCAACACTAACTGGCCCTAGTCACCTATCTGCAGCTTATATGAAGTAACGATGAGTTTAATAAGCTCCAGTGAAAACTACATGTAAACATCACAGCAGGAGCGTTTTGCCTTGTCAGGCCTCTTAAACAAATAAAGGTGACGGAGAAGTACAAACAGAACTGGATTGGAGCCTAATGAGATTCCATTGCTGCTTCACTGCAGACTAGATTATCATTACAGACAATGCATTATAAGGGATGCCACCTCTAAAATCTCTTCAACTGAAGCTCACCCCACATTCTTATTTGGGGTCTTGAGTGAATTTGCCATTTGGGATCTAATATATGCTGAACATGGGTGTTGATTTTTCAGGATTGTTATTTTCAGAAGATACCTAGTGTAGTAAATCACTAGGTTTTGAAATATAACACCTTGAGCATTATACAACTACCATTACATGGACCTACATTTTTTGTTAGAAAATTTTCATTTATGATGGGCAGTACTGTAGGTTTCACTTGAGCCCTATTGGAATAAAACCACAAACCATGCTATTAATAGATAGCAAAGTATGTGGGCTGCACAAATCAGAATATTCAAAGTTATTTTTATACAGCCCCACTCCATAGCTGTACCTACTACGTATAAGTATGTGGCCATTTGAACATCCTTACAGCTTAGAGGAGGATGGGAGGGTTCCTTGACCAAGCAGGCAGAGCTTTCCTTGCACTCCTGGAGAGAGGGGCCTGTTATCTGAAAGACATAAAGAGAGACCAGCCTCCCCAAATTCTCTCTCCCCTGGCTTCCTCTGAGTCTTCCCTGATTTCTGCTAGTAGGGATTCACTTCATTCTTCTGGCATTAAAGTATATTTTCTCTTTGAGTTTAAAATGTAAACAGCTCTGGGAAGGAGAACTTATTAACCCCTTATTAACAGAGTGGCTAGTATAAAAGAAGTCATTAGAGGACCTGGGCTCAAATCCCAACTGGATACCTCCTGGTTAGGTGAGACTTGAGAAAGTTCCTTACCTTTTTAAAATCTTAGTTTCTTCATCTGTAAAATGAGGATGCTGTTTTTATTTTTTTTGAAGGCTTTTATAGAGCAGGAACTAGTACCAAACAAATAACCAATGTATGTGTGTCATTGCTGTTAGCTCAACATGTCATGATTAGCTTAATTATCTAACTTTATCCTGACAGAATGAGACATGGAATAGGAGAGATTTAATGGGAAAGAAGGAGCTCAGAAGAGAAATTTGTTCTGTAACAGTTTCTCAAAATGCATTTTGCAGAATAAGAACTTTTTTCGCCATTATCAAGTATTATTTAAAAAGAGGGCTGTGAAAAAAAAAAGAGGGCTGTGGTCAAATGCATTTGGGAAAGTAAGATTTGATAAATTTCTCTAGTATAGGACACTCTCAGAGCCTTTCATAAAGTAATGTGATCTATAAATCTCTAGGAAGAGGATCAATATGCAAATTTATTCAACTATGAACTCTCTCTTTTTCTTCAACAATTTCTTGAGAATAAGTATTCCTTACAGCTCACAGTTAGAAATTCTAGCTTAAAGGATCAAGTTCTGTTTGGAAAGCACAGAGCCTGGTAGTCCCTTATATCCTGAATTTTAGGTAGCAAGAGGAGGAGTGGGGGTAGAGTTGATGCATGGTGGTTGCCAAAAGTGAGGAGAATTTCCTTGGAAGGTGAGATAAGAGGGAATTGAAGGCAAACACTATCTTCTTTAGAGTTATAATTAAGGCAGTTTAGTGACCTGGCTTAAATCCTTGGAAACAGGGCAATAACCCCTAGAAGCCACCCACAGGGCTATGAAGAGAAATGTGTTGGGAAATATTGGGTTAGTTAAGTTTCTCTATTGAAGTATTTCTCACTGATGTGCATTGGGAATCTCTAAGAGAGGCACACAAAGCTTCTTAAGCATAGTAAGGGGAGAGTCAAAAGAGAATAAAGAGGAGGAAGCAGGGACAGGAAAAGAAGGAAAGTGATGGGAGTGAGCTGGGAGTGGTGTAGGGCCTGGTAGGCTTTTCAGAGACATCACTGCCAACATTTCCTCTGGTTGACTCCTCTATTGGCACGTGAGCTTTGCCTTAGTCCTACACTGGATAATTGGCTTGTAAGTATGGTTCTGTGGTCAGCAATAGGGAGTATGGATGGCTCAGTGCAAAACTGTCACAACTGGAAAAGAAAACTTCAAGTATTCTATATGACACTGATGGGTGGAGAATTCTGCAGTGCTGGATACAAGGTGGCCCATTCCGCACAGCCCTTGCTGGGCACTTCCTGGGGGGAAGGACCAGGGTGTGCAGGGGTCAACTTAAAAAATTTTATTTATAAACAATAGATGTACATATTTTCAGGGTACATGTGATAATTTAATAGATTCATTTAATTTGTAATGTCAAATCAGTGTAATTGGGATATCCACTACCTTAAATATTTATCTTTTCTTTATGCTAGAAACATCTGAATTTTTTTCTTCTAGCTATTTTGAAATATACAATAGATTATTGATTTATCAGACGGGACATTTGAATGTACGTGTCCAGGTCTGTGCTGCTGCCAGGTCATGGGCTAGGAAGAGGGAAAGATCTGTTCATGAGGCAAATGACCAACTCTCCTAAGCCTCCGCTTTGTGCCTAGAATGATCTTTGGCCTGTAGTAGAGGCTTAATAAATATTGGCTGACTTGAATAAGATATATGTGGAAAGTGAGAGGAAGATACAACCCTAGAATTTTCCTCTCCATGGTCTTGAAGCACCATTTTTTTTTAAATGGAAAAAAATGGAGTTGTATAAGACAATACTAAGAATAACATCAATGATATTATTGGTCTTGTTTTAGTAATGGGCACATTTCCCCAAAGCAGGGCACAATGCAAAGTCCATCTACCATTGTCCTGTATTGTGCTTTTCATCTTTCCTTATCTTCATTTCTAATAACTCTATAATGGGCAAGAATCTCACACCCTTTCCACTCAAATATTCCTATCACTCTTAATTCATAAAACATATGTTATCAGAGAAATTCTTTGATAAAGTGAGAATTTCTTTTAAATAATAAATTTGAGCATTAAGAAAGAAGTTTTTAAAAGCCTATGCTTACAGAGGAGAGGAAAACTTGGGTTGAGGACTTCTAGTGAGCCAGAGACCCCTGGGTCACTATGTCTTGGAGTATGTACGCAACATGTCTAGTCTGTAAAGGGGCCTTCTGATGGAGTGAATTCTTTACTAGTGCTATAGATTGAACCGTGTCGCCTCTAAATCCACAGTTGAAGCTCCAGCACCCAATGTGACTGTCTTTGGAGACAGAGCTTATAAGGGAGTAGTTAAGGTTGAGTGAGGTCAGAGGGGTGGGGCCCTAACCTGTCAGGGTTAGGGTCTTTATAAGAAGAGATACTGGAGGGCTGCTCTTTCTGTGTCTCCCCGCCATGTGAGGGTACAAGCCTGGAAGAGGGCCTCCACCAGAAACTGAATCAGCTGGTACTTTGATCAGGGACTTTCCTGTCTCCAGGACTGTGAGAGAATAAATTTTTATTGTTTAAGCCATGCAGTCTATGGCATTTTGTTACGGCAGACTGAGCTGACCAAGACAGGTAGCAAAGCTGCAGTTTGCTTCTGAGATTTGCCATGCAGTTGTCAATTCTAAGAACCTTTTTTCCTGTCAATGTTGGTCTTGAGCAACAACAGAGAGCACTCAGCTTCTCTTTGCTTGGCCTTTCCCCAAATTCTTCCTCTTACTTTTCTCATTGAAAAAGACATGGCTCCATAGATACATGCCCTGTTGGGCTATAAAGGGGAGCTTTTTCTCTCAATCTGTTTCCCCTCCTTCTCGAGTTCATTTCTCCACTACTTTTAATGATATAACCCCATATATTAAACACACAGGAGAGAATGCCAGAGATATATTGATGCTTTGATATATGGGTGACATGCCACGTTTTTAGAATGGCAGTGAAAAAAATATGTGCTGAGGCTCTTCCTGGACAAGTGGCGACTACCCATACTTCCTAGCAGGAAGCCCAGTTGAGGTGGTGGTTTATAACTCAGGAAGGGGATGTGTGATAATAGAGCTCAAACAAGCAGATGGTTTCTTGAGTTTCTGGGAGACTGAGTTGATTATTAGGAAAAAAGTATAGTATATGTTTATATATGTAGAAATGCTCAGTTATTTAAAAAGTCTATGAATTCATAACAGTGAGTGTATATCATGCTGTCACTTGAATAAATAATCGCATTTGACATTTTCTTGAGTTTCATTGTATCTTCTTGGAGCCTCTCTTCACCTCATACTTGGTCAAGGAATTTGACTGGGTGTCAGTCAAAGAACTGAGTCATGAGAAAACTGTCAGAATCTCCACAGGTTTTAAAAATTCCATATTTTTTAATGGTGGTGGGCCTAAAGAAATCAAATATGGCACTAGATGCCTTCTGTTTCCACAGAAATGTCACGTTAGGGTCCAGACGACTTATTTTTGACAGCACAAACTGCTGACCTGTCTCCAGAGAACTAGTTTTCATTGGAATTCTCAGGAGCAGGGCTCAGGCAGTGGGAGGGGGAGAGAAAGACTTAATGTCCTTGGCAGCTGAACTACTACACCAATTTAGATTTTGGAAGCCTTGAGCAATTAGCAGATCACCATGCCATCTGCGGACATAATTGGCTGCCCTGACCACCTGCTGCTGAGGGTTTGCTTTATTTGACAAATGGCAAATGAGACTACAAGGTTAAAGAGCAGTAATGACTGGCTTCTCAGTTTACCAAGTGTCTACACTAGGTCAGCTATTGTACACCTATTTTGTCTAAGCTTTGTAACAAGATTTAGCATTGTGATTATGACGTTATGCAGCAATATAGGAATTATCCTTGAGTTTATTTTCAGATGAGAAAACTGAGGCTCAGAAAGTGACCTACCCAAGGCTATGCGGCTAATAAGCGACATAGCTGGGATAAGTGCAGCAGTCTGTACCCTGACACATGCCACTGCAGATAAGCTGAACGACCTGCACTTTATCAGTCATTTAAAGAGTGCACAAAATTAACGCACATCTTGTTTTTCTTATTCTTTGCAGACCTGATGGAAATAAGACATACTTTTACAAGACCCTGTACAATGGAGGATTAGGGGTTCTGACCAACTGCACCGTCGAAAATTCTTGTATAACTTTTGACTCTTCTAAAACTTAACTGCTAATACCCCACTGTTGACTGGAAATCTTACTGATAACATAAACAGTTGATTAACACATATTTTATGTTATATGTATTATGTACTGTATTGTTACAATAAGATAAGCTATAGAAAATAAAATGTTATTAAGAAAATCATAAAAAGGAGAAAATATATTTACTATTCATTAAGTGGAAGTGAATCATCAAAAAGGCCTTCCTCCTTGTTGTCTTCACCTTGAACAGGCTGAGAAGGTGGAGGAAGAGGACGGGTTGGTCTTGCTGTCTCAGGGGTGGCAGAGGCAGAAGAAAGTCCACATATCAGTGGACCTGCACAGATCAAACCTGTGTGGTTCAAGGGTCAACTGTCTAAGAGCATTTACAACCAAGCGAGACAATTGCCTAGTTGCAGAGTATAAGGACACAGATACTGCCAGAAAGGACACAGAGGATAAGATGAATAAAACTCCTGCTAACGTAGAACAATAGAATCATTGGGTATTGCAAACTAAAGGCCATGTGGTCATGCCCACAAATTTAAATTACATGAAATCAGGGACCTTGTCTTATTCACTAATGTAAAATGGTGTAAGATACATAGTAGATGTTCAGCATTAATTACTAAATGAATGAGTATATGACTATATATAAATCTCCTGGTTGATTCTCCCATCCCTTCCCTAGCATTTTATTTGCATGATGAACATTTACTACAGTGTATCAAATTCGTGCTCAGCCTTTCTATGTTTGTGGTCCCTTTTGAAATGCTAGAGTATTTGGTTGCACTTTTGAAGGGATTAAATGTTTAAAACCATATTCAATGACCTAATAATAATTAATACAGAATCACTACTATAAAACAGCAAAAATAGTGTTTGAACAGCATCCATAGTTTCTGGACACTTCACTTATTCACTATACAGACATTGTTGGTTACACACTTTTCTGGTGCAACTCAACTCCCATCACAGAGGCTAAAAATGTCAAATACTTGTTTCTCAGACTCCCTTGCAGCTAGGCCATGGCCATGTGGTTCAATATTGGTAAATAGTACTTGAGGGAAATGTGACTCTGAAAAAGAGATCATTGGAAACATCTTGCTGAATATTACCATTTTTACCTGTGAGGATGTGAACTATGGTAGACATTCTGCATTTATGAGAATAGATGCTTAGAGACTAAGTCAATGTGCTTGGGTTTGAAAATTGGAAAAATGGAATGAGCCTAGGATTTAAGAACATAATTGAGCTGCTGAACCAACCATGGGACTGCCTTCCTCCAGAATTTTTGTTATGAAAGATAATAAATGTTCTTATATCACTTTTAGTTGGGTATTCTGTTAATAGCAGATAAAAAGTATCCTTGAGTACTCTTACTGTTTGAATAGAACTAATTCCTGACATTTTCTAGTAATATGTGATTTTTTTGGGTGCAAGCTTGATACTGTTCCCTCTCTACACAGTATTCTCCCCCTACCCAGTGATTTAGCTGCTGAACATAGCTGTTAGAGCGCCCATGCTCACTGTTCACAGTGAGACAGTGCACCTGTGAAGTGTTTGAGGTATGTCAGTGTGTGGCAACAGACTGGCTGGGAAACACTGACAGGTTGAAATGCTCTGCTTCAGTGTCTTCTCTTCCATGGACTGCATTCTCCTAGAGAGCTGGAGGGTGACTTATTGATCGTTGCATCCCCAGGGCTAGCCAAGAACCCACTGTGCAGTCACAATGATGACTAATATGTTAGAGCTGTCCAGCAAGTGCCCAACCATTGCTAATATAACGAGAACACATTACATGGCTGGCTACTTTCCAGACTGTCCTCATACATTGACTGTTTGTTTTGTGCCAGGCACAACTTTTAATTATTTTGGATATATTAACTCATTTAACTTCATAACCATCCCAAGATATGGTGACCCAGGAAGTACCCAGGCAGTATGGCTTGGAGCTGATTCTTGAGACCCTTACATGCCACCTCTGACTAGTAAGAGCTTCCTAGCAAACCGTTACTGAATTGAACACAACTGAAATGGCTCCTTGATATCATGCTCTCCATGTGACAGACACTCGGTAAGTGCTTGTTGGTTGAAGTCCAGCCCCTGCTCAATTACTCAGGATAGACCAGGGGAGCGTCTCTGGAGAGGCTGTGCCTTGAACAGGGCTCTGAAAGGGACAGCTGCTCCTGGGCACACTGGAGCTGTTTCCTTCAGGGTCACCAGCTCAAGTTCAGCCCAGGTCCTGACTCAGCAGGCGATGATATCTGTGTGGCAGACCAAGGGGAATAAGTGGTGACTTTAGCCCAGCACTTAATGGAAAAAAATCCTTTGGCACATTTAACTTCTCTGCTGGCAGCCTGATCAGAGAGCAGGAAGAACTAGATGGTTCTCCCTATTTCCTAGGGTTGGGATTTCTCTGAAGTTAACTGAAGTCTGATTTCACCTGTTTTGCCCATGCAAGGATGAGAGAGAGAGCTGTGAGTGAGAGAAAGGGGTAGGAGAGGCTCTCTGCTAGTGTACCCCACTCCTGGCATCAGTGGGGAGGGTGGCAGGGACTGTGTGTTCAGAATACAGCGACATCGGGGAAGAGTCAGAGATGGGGAAGAGACGGCTTTGTTTTATTACGGTGCTATGTTTTGTATGATACTTACTAAATGCTGACTTTCAGAAGTTTATAATACACAAAGAGGATACGTATTTTAAAACACCTACTGGAAAGAGAGATATACTATATTTAATTGGAGAATATTTGTTAGAAATGGTGAGGGGGAGTCACACAGTGGTGGGTGATAGAGCTGGAGAAAATGTGTGGTTTCTATAATAATAATAATAATAACAATAATAACAATAGCGATTTAATTGTTACTATACCTCCCCATGTCCAACAAATAGAAATCGTGTTGTACAATCTAATTTTTGTCCTTTGAGAGTGGGTGCACGCATCTGTCATGTGTTTGGACAAGCCGATAAGATGTCCCCAGCCTAGCATGGTTTGAACATGGGCATGAGGAAGCCTCAAAGGGATCCTGTCACTCCTTCTCCTTGTATCATGACCTCTTTAGTCCCAACCACCTGTGATAGGTTTTCCATTTTATATATTACTTCAATGATTTAACACCTCTGAAATATGTGACAGGGGATTTAGCTGCAAGCAACAACCCTTTGAGCTACTGATTGCACTCATAGCACTCAAGTGGATGGGCTGTTTTTCTAGGACCCGTGGGACATTTCTATTTCCAATACTCAGTCCAGTTCACCCACCAGTGGGGACTGTGTGGGCACAGGTGATTCTAGGTGCTGACCAGCAGCCCTGCGTGTAGCCTTCCCTGCTTGGTTATTGTTTCTTTCCCCAGTATGACCACAACCTCCGCTGTCTGAAGCTGATAACAGAACCATAAATCTCTCTTCTGGCACCTGGAACCTCAGCCCAGGCTTGATGTGAGAAAACAAGACAACACATTATGGTGCAATATTTTCAGGTTATCCAAGAAGGTACCAGGAAATCCTGGTAGGTCACGGGCAGCAATAGCATTCCCTGAGGCGCTGTCTACCTGCCAACTGGATCCTCGTGAGTGAGATGAATGGTGTTGATAGCATCTACCTGTTGGCTCTGCATTAGTTTTCTAAACTTTTCAGCAAGTCTGTGGTTGCTTCTCCCTGTAATAATATGATAGTATCAGGCAGAATCAGAGAACTTGCCTGGGATTGTGCTGGCCCTGCAGAGAGCTGGGGAACTGATGGGTTACTACCACCTACAAGATGCAGACCTAGCTTTTAAGGATTCTCATCATCTTGACCCCTTTTATCACGATGAGAGGAAGAACTAGCAGTGAGGGCTTTCTTTATTGGTGTTTACCACCTCTGATGGCTGAGATGTTCAGATAGAAGTTTGTTGGATAGTTTTGACAGTAACACTGGGAATTCATGCCTAGAAGGTGATATGAACTGGACAACTTGTAAGAGCCTTTTCCATTGTGATATTCATTCTATGGCTGTATGAATCTTGAAGCCTTAATTAGCCCTTCTCAGCTGAGGTTCAGTGAGAGAATTAAGCCCTAATACATAAAGCATACATTGTATGTAATTTAACTTCTTTCCTATGCATCTAGAATAGTATAATTATGTACTACCCTTGAAAGGCAGAAAAAGTAGTCACTCAAAACATTTTCAGTGTTCTGTGGTTTAGAGGAGGAACACCAATTGAGAATGTCATGGTCTTTAAGGAAAAAGGCAAAGCTTTTTCTAAAAGAGGAATTGTTACCAAGAATAGAACTCTGTAAGGGCCCAGTTGTATGGGATGGGAGGGGAAAACAGGAGAGAGTAGAACTATTTCTGCCTGGAGAACATCTCATTTTCTGATACACAACACACACAGAAACACACACACACACACACACACACACACACACACACACACACACACGGTTGTACAGCAGGGTAGTTTGGTGATCTCGTGCAACTGCACAGTGTGGTCAGTAGGATGGCCTCCCTGTGGGCTGGTTACTGCTGAAGTTGGTCGGATATGGACATGACCAGCAAAGGTTTACTTAACTCCAGGTCATGCCACCTTCCCGTGTTAATACTTACTATTTATTCCTTCTTCCCCACTGCAGGTCTAGCCCATCATGACAAGTGGCATGAGGACCTTCAGAGAGGGAAGCCCATGCCATGCCTCACAGCAGGACTGTACCTTGAAGTGATTTTGATGTTTTTATCCCAAGTTAAGTCCACAAAAATAGTGTCAAAGGGGAGGACACCCAGAATGCTTTGGGAGACTGTGACAGACACTCCTGAGGCTTTGCAGCTGGGCCCATAATCGTTGCATTTCACAGTGAAATTTTATGATGCGTCCAGACACCCAGCTGCTTATGCTCATGGGACAGCATTTCCTCTGCTGCACCATTCACATCTGCCTGACCCGGGGCTCATTTTCCTTTTTCACCAACCTCTTTCAAATGACAATGAAACTTCATTACCACACGGCTCCTGGGAGAAAATGTGAGGAATTGTCACATCCAGGAAAATATTCTATAGAGGCAACTTCATTTTATTAGACATAGAGAGACTATCCTATGGTACCCAGTAAGCGGCAGGGCTAATTTGGAACTCTAGGAAGCATTTTTTAGAAAGGGCCAATAATCCCCCTTTTAAGCACAAAACACCCAATATGTCTCTAGTAGGCAGAGTCCCCCAGTTTTCTCATACAGGATAACATAGTGGGTAAAAGAATGGGCTTTGAAATGAGGCACGTGTGGCTTCATATCTCAGTTCACTGCTTATTCTGAAGCTGGTTCCCTCTTCGGCAGACTAGGGTAACCATACATTCCTGCAGGTGATGGCAACTGGCCGAGGCTGCCTGAAAGCACTGATCTTGGTGCCAGGCACATACGAATACTCAGCTGATTGTGACTCTTGTTATTATGTGTTGGATAACTATACTGTATTCTAAGAATTAAATATTAAAGGTCATCTAGTCCAACTTCATACCATGGAATCCCTTCCTAGTGAAGAATTCTTGCAGGGAAGGACTTATAGTTTGCATTGGGAGCATGCACAGTGGCCTTAATTAAACCTTGTCAACCTGACTGTAAAAGGGAAAATTCTGTTCCAGATCATCTGACCAATTCCAAGAGCTGCTGTGTCCTGCCAGTTTCATCTAATAGTCTTTCTTCCCTTGCAGAGGCAGAGAGAGGTAAAATTTGTTTTTTTTACCTTTAATATTTTTTATAATTTTACAAGGTATACATGAATATTTTCTCTTTGAAAAACTAAGATATTAAAGACATAAGAGTATAATCTCCCTTGACCAATACCCTCAGCTCTTCTGCCCTCCTCTGTCTTCTCCTCTGCTCTCAAATCCAAGTTACGCACTGCGGCTAGATTGGTGCGTACTTTCCACACATTCTCCTTTTGATTTACATGCTTAATGCTGTGCTCTTAGAAAGTGTTTAGGGTTTGTGTGTGTGTGTGTGTGTGTGTGTGTGTTTGTGTATGTATTTTAAGAAAATGGGCTCCGACTGTAAATGTTATTTGCACTTTTTAGACTTAATATGCCTTAGAAATCTAGCCATCTTAGTGCATAGTGGTTACTTTCATTTCAACTGCTGCATGCAACAAGTATTCCTTGGCATGAATATATCATTTTATTGTACCATTCACCTGTTTCTGGGTACTTAGTTTATTTCCAGCTTTTCAGTATTATAAACAACATTGCATTAAACCACCTTGAACATGCTTTATTAATTTTATTATTATTTTATTCATGTGTGTTTATTACAGGGAGAAGTATTAATAGAATTATCAGGTTACAGTGTGAGATCATTTAAAATTCTAACAGATTGGTCAGGCACAGTGGCTCATACCTATAATCCTAGCATTCTGGGAGGCTGAGGCCGGAGGATAGTTTGAGTTCAGGAGTTTGAGACCAGCCTGAGCAAGAGCGAGACCCTATCACTACTAAAAATAGAAAAATTAGCCAGGGGTGGTGGTGAGCCCCTGTACTCCCAGCTACAAGCCAATCTCTGACTTCGTTCAGGAATGAGGCAGAGCTGTGCTCAGGAAAGTGGCTCCCTGCTCCTGCTCCAGCTGGTCTATACCAGCCGTGGGGGGCCTGTTGGCCTATGACAGGATTGATGTAGAAGTGGGATAGTGACCCAATTCTGGTCAATGCAATCATAGAGAAAATATGCTGAGGATTTCTGAGAATGGTCCTGATAGAAATAGAGACACCCCCCCCCCCCAGCAGAAGCCCTTGCTCCTACATCTGGACGTGACTGTGTGAGGCTGTAACGTTCAGAGCTGCAGCTGTGTCCTGTGACATGAGAAAGTAAGCTTGAACAAAAGCCACCATGAGAGTAGAACAGCTGAAAGATGGGAAGAGACTGTTCACCATAATGTCAGTGAACTGTTGGACCAACCCTGAAGGCATTTACCTCTGTACATCTTGTTATGTGAGTTATGAAAAGTTACATTGCATTCCTAATTGTTTCTCTCCTCCCTTTATGAGGACTGTGCCCTGCCCACCCACTGCCATGGGACTCAAGGCGCCCCTGTGAAGGAGTATACTCATCTGTACCACTTGTATTAGGCCTAGTCACCTGACTTGCATTGGCCAATGGAATGGGAAAGGAAGTGACACCGTATTCATGTGGAAATTTAAGGGCCTTTGCATGGCTCCACCACCTGGCATAATAAGAGTGTCATAAGAATGGAGAGAAATGCTCCTTTAGCCTGGACCCTAGGATAAAGAAGCTACCTGGTGGAGGAGAAGGGCCACTGTCCGCTGGCAGCTACCATGCAGCGTGAGCAAGAAATGCACTGCTCTGTTGTAAGCCACTGAGATCTCGAGGGCATTTGTTGCTGCGTCAGAGCTGACCAGTAAGTGAGGCAATAGATGTCTTTATAATTTGAATCACTCTAGGACGATCCTTTTGTTACTTGTATTCAAATATAGGCTCTCTAATGTCTTTGGAAAAAAACAAAATTATTTGGAATTAAACATAAGGCCCTCTATGATCAAATATCTGTCTGCTTCTCATCTCTTAGACCCTGTGTGCATCCTTTATTCTGGCAACATTGAATTGCTGGTAATACCCTAAAATGATAAACTATTATATTCCCATTGCTTTGCATGAGTTCGACCCTTTGTCTGGAATACAGCAAAGGAAAACAAGGAGTTCTTTCCCTTGTTTGCTTAGGTAATTCCTCCTTATACTTCAAAGTTAACCCCTTGCATCACCTGCTCTCGCCAGGAGGCCTTCTTGTATCTCCTCCGCTTAGGTTAGTAGTGCTTTTTCAGTGGACACCTCTCCCAGAGCTTACACACTTAGAGGAAGCCATTAATATCAGACCTGCACATCCTTTCAGAATGTTATCAATGCATTTATATGTAAAATAGAAATAATATTGTCTTAAAAACCATAACTGATGTAATATTCTATTATTTGGAAATGAGCTCATCACTGACTCATTGACCACGTTATCCATTCCTGATTTGCTTCCCTTACATCTTTAGAATATGGGTATAGCTTGCATGGGAGAACAGCAGGGAATAGTAGTGTTGCTATTTTCATAGGTAATTCAATTTTCGTTCTTGGCCCCAGAATCCTTTCTCCCCCTGTGTTATCTGACTTCTTGAGGCTGTGAAAGGTACTAACAACTATGCCATGAGGAAATTGGATTCAACGACAGAATCAGCAGGCCCCAGCCAGCACCCCTCAACACACCTGCCTCAGGCTGCGGTTTCCCAGCACCCAGGAAATGGATGATTCTGAAAGGCTGCAGCCAGCTCTTGCCCGCATACCACCATGGCTAGTGGAACTGCCTCCTGGGTGGCCATCTCTCCTGCAGGTGTGTTCATTAGGCCCTGAGGTCCAGAACCATCCCCTCACACCTTTTCTGCCTGACGTGTTCACACAACCCCAAAAGAGCAATCTCACCCCTGTGCCTCTGGTAGTTTCAAGATAAAAACAGACATTCAGAAACAAGGATTTTTTTTTTTTTTGTTTCTGTTTTATTTCATTATATTAAAAGAGCAACTGTTGTGGGCACTCAGATACTGCTATCTACATCTGTTAGCATCATTTAATTTCCTGCCAAGAATTTGAACACTAACATGATTTTAATAGGTAAAACTAAAGCTACGTCTCCTCTCACACAAGCCGTTCAATGGCACTCATTTTCCATTGTGCCTTCTCCACACCTCTGTCAGAGGAGCCCCATCTAAGAGTTCTCTGGAGGGAAAACTCTATTTAAAATTTTTTTATACAAGGCTGGGGCTTAGGGAAAACCAATTGGCTCAAGAGTTTTGGTCTGATTTTCTTCTTGAACACACTTGTTTTCTTTGAAGATTGTTCAGAAACAACTTTAGAAATATAAGTGTCTAAAATTATGTTCAAATATCTTTTATAACTTCCCCAAATCACTTAGATGATAGGGGTTAGAAGAAGCAACCCTGATGGGTGACTTACCACCCTCATCTTGTCCCTGCCAAATCACTAAGGTCTGATCTTGCACGGTGACATCTTCAGGAACTACATAGTGTCAACAAGTATAGAAGACTCCATGGTTTGTCTGTGTCTATGGTGAATGAATTTGCTAATTTTAAAGCTCAGCTACCCTAGTTAAATATTTCTTTAAACAAAAATCCTTAAACTCTTGCTAACTTTCAGCCATGCTTTGAGTGTTGGAGGATGTGAGTTTACCTCTTTTCATAGGTAATTCAATTTTCGTTCTTGGCCCCAAATGCCTTTCTCCCCCTGTGTTAGCTTTTCCTGAAGAATCTCCGGCTCAATTGATTTCACATGTCATGGCTCCAGTGCACACAGACTCGAGATGCGCGAACCACTGAATTTGGAGAGCTGCTGGAGGACGTTGGAGCGAGGAAGGGGACTTTGAGCTATGGAAATAGACCCAGCTGGAGGAGCTGATTCCAGCAAAGACAAGAGAAAGTCCAAACTTGACCATAATTGGGACAGCAAGTACAGGAATGGTCAGGGCTAGTTAGCATGTGGTTCTGTCTTGCATCAAAGGATGCTGGAACTCTGAGGACTGAGTCACTGGTCTTTCACGTGATCAGGTCCTTTATGGCAGGAACTCAGTGCCTCTGAGGGAATGCGTGGAGTAGGTGCAGGAAGCAGGGTAGGGCCTCCAGCGTGGAGTGGTGGGTGGGGTGGAGCTAGGTCCGGGTGGGGCGGGCCCAGTTACCTCAGGACCTGGAAAACTAGGTTCAGAGAAGTTCTCTGTAGTGTGGTTATCCAAGAGCAGAAATGAAGGAATGTTTGGTTTGTTTATGTAACATTTTTCCTAATTAAAAAATTAAAATCAACAATAGTCTTTAAGGTGAATGTAAAAGTGGATATATTCAGGATCTGATTCATCTTCTTGTGCACGCTTCATTGCACCTGTCGTGTTTTTTCTTTCTGTCTTAATTTCATATGCATCATACATAAAAACACTATTTCTAGCCAGGCGCGGTGGCTCACGCCTGTAATCCTAGCACTTTGGGAGGCCGAGGCGGGCGGATTGCTCAAGGTCAGGAGTTCGAAACCAGCCTGAGCGAGACCCCGTCTCTACCAAAAATAGAAAGAAATTAATTGACCAAAATATATATACAAAAAATTAGCTGGGCATGGTGGCGCATGCCTGTAGTCCCAGCTACTCGGGAGGCTGAGGCAGTAGGATAGCTTGAGCCCAGGAGTTTGAGGTTGCTGTGAGCCAGGCTGACGCCATGGCACTCACTCTAGCCTGGGCAACAAAGTGAGACTCTGCCTCAAAAAAAAACAAAAAACAAACAAAAAAACCCCACTATTTCTTACTCTTTTTTAAGAGGTTGCATAATCAACTCATTAATTATACATGGAATATATTCTTTTTCAAATTTTAACTCCTTACGTTTCAGGTATATCTCTTTAAAATATCCTATTGAATATAGTAAAATATTCTTGATGTGAGTAGTTAGCCTAGTTGTACTTAACATATTAGTGTATATTTTGGGGATTGGATTTATCAATTTATCCTGGGCTCCTGATTATACTTGTATGTTCTTGGGTTTTTGATATTAACTTCTGCTATATTTATTTTACAGTCAATTGTATGTTTTACCCTTCTCCTTTGGAGGTTGTGTACTGTTAGTTTCCAACCTGGAAAATATAGCATACTTTAAAAACTAAAAACAAAAATTAAAATCAAAACATAAATCAGTGTATACAACTTGGAAAACACTCATAGAATAGTACAAAGAGGAAAACCCCTTTCATGATCCAATTAACCAGAAATAAACATTATTCACAATTGATTAACCAGAAATAAACATTATTCACAATTGATACATGTCCTTCAAATCTTCTCTCTTTTGGTAAAATATCGTTTTTTGTTGTTGTTGTTGTTGTTGTTTTAGACAGGATCTTGCTCTGTTCTCTGTTGCCCAGACTGGAGTGCTGTGGCATCATCATAGCTCACTGCAGCCTCCAACTCCTGGGCTCAGGTGATCCTTCCACCTCAGCCTCCCAAAGTGCTAGGATTGCAGGCACGAGCCACCACCCTTGGCCATGATATCATATGTACAGTTTTGAGATCTGTTTTTTTTCCACTTAACAATAATGTTTTTTCTTTCCTAAGTTAGCAGATTTTTAAAATAAAATTATGCTAATGATTTTACAGTATTTCCTACATAATATGGTTATTTCATAATTTACTTAATGAATCCATTATTTTTAAACATTTAGCTCCCTTCCCATATTATTCATTGCTAAGCTATTTTTACATATAACCCCATACACATCTCTGTTCTTTAGAATGTATTTCTTTTTTGTTTTTGTTTTTGAAAATTAGTTTTAATTTATTTTTATTGTGTATATTTAAGGTATACAACATGATATTATAAGATACATATAGTAAAATGGTTACTATAGTGGAATAAATTAACATATCCATCATCTCACATAGTTACCCTTTTCTACCTACTCCCTTACAAGAACAGCTATAGATTATCTATAGAATGTATTTCTTGAAGTGGAATTTTTATGGATCCGAGGGAATACTTGTGTCATCTAGAAAGGTTATATGAATCTACAGCCCTGGAAGAAGTGCCCCCTTTGTCACTGACATGGCTTTGCTGAGCATGAGTCCACTGTGGACTCAACATGAGATTGGGGTGCATAGCACTCATGGGGCTTATACTGTGAAAATTTGCTGTAGGCTTCTGGTCTTGGCTCTGGTCACTTGATATATGACTTTAGGAGAGTGATTACTTCTCTGGCCTTGTTTCCTGATCTGTAAAATAATGTGGTTGGATTTGATGATCTCTATGCTCCCTTTAAGCTCTTCCATTTTCTTACTCCCAGTGGCAGTGGCAACAGTGAGTGAATTCCCGAGACTCCCCGAGTGAGTGAGCCAAATACAGTGAGCACTTGGTGAACTTTGCCTTCCAGAAGAACCCTTGCTACACAGATCAAGAAGAAAAACCACCTTTGGATTGTGGAAAATCAAGCCCACTGCCCTCAACCCAGACCTAAGACACCAAGCAAATGTGCTCTGCGGCTGTCACGGGTGCAGGAGAGAGCTAGTCACGTAGTGATCACCCTCTTTCTTTTTGTTCCATCCATGCAGCTGAGGCAGTATATTTTTACTTCATGGAATTAATTTCTAAGTTCTCTTTTTTTCCCCCCGCTAATGTGGCTGCCTAATATGAACAGATGGGAAAAGGGCAAAAGTGAAGGCATAGGGCAAATGCAAAATCATAAATATGAAAATATGAACGTGGGATTTCATGAATGAATCCAGGAAGCCAGAGGGGATGGGGTGCTGCATGAACTCAGGTGAGGTGGCCAAGCTGAAATGGGCCACAAGGAATCCTGGAGACAGCCTTGGGTTCCCTCTGGCCCTTCCCTTTTGCTCTGCCTCAAATGCTAAAATAGCCTCTCAGCTTTTCACGCTGTCTTCAGCAGCAAATGAGGCACATGGTACAATCTGGTAATTGAATCAACTCTTCCTGCCCGATTGGGCCAGCAGATGCATGACGAGTGGTTCTTTGCTTTTGGTGCAGCTAAGTTGCTGTCAAAATGTGCTTCTGAGCACTTATAAGAAGGCGGTATGTGCAAGACACCAGTGAGCCTGGTGGGAAGACTGCCATCCGCATGGCTAATTTATTTCACATCACACCCAGGAAATCCAGTTTATCTAAACAAATCCTAGGCCAGGAGGGAGGGCTGAGGGAGAACAACTGGGAGTAGCCATCAAATGTTTAATATTGCATAGCTGGATAAAGCAGGGCCAGCAGATCCAACGACTGTTTAAATTATTAGAGAATGTAAACTCATCGATGACATTTAATCCGGCCTTATTTCCCTCAATTATTTCACCTCAGCAGGGTTTACTTTCCCAGTAGTACTGGATCAGGAGCTGTCAGCTGGTGTTTTTGGGGTGATTTGTTGCTCTAATGATGACATTGAAATCTGTTTATGGTTGTTTATCTAAGAGTCATCTTTCTTCTAGGCATCTTTCTTCTCTTGGGATTCTGTTTGGGTAGCTCTCTTCAATTCCCTAAACAGAACAACTGCCCGGATTTCTTAAAGGGTAAGTATCCTGTCCATGTTAATTTTATGACCTATGACTGTATCATAGTTATTGAGCCAACTATCTTAAAAAATTATGCCTTCTTCATTCAAGATGCTTTAAAGTGTGGCCAGGATATGAATATGGCTTATTTTCTGTGCTAGTTATATATAGCACAGTAATTATAAATATCAAGTATATGAATGGTAAAAATAATAATATTCTATTAATATTAATAAGCTTACAATATCCCCGGCATTGTTCTAAGCAACAATCCCAGGACGTGGGTACTATTATCATCTCAATTTTATAAGTGAGGAAATTGAGACACAGAAAGGTTAAGTAACTTTCCCAAAGTCACACAGCTGGTCATTTTTATGCTACTTACTGAAGGCAAGAGAATAAGAGCAGCATGGTGTGCAGCAGCACTTAGTAGCGTTTTTAATTGAAGTCTCCATTAGGGCAGAGGGACATGAAGGTGACCTTCCAGGGGAATCTGCCACTAAAATCAAAAGTGGCTCTCAGAAGGCTCAACATTTTTTTTAAATTGTATGGGTTTAAAAAAATAATTTTGCACAAAATCTGCCTTCTACTCTGTAATATACGTGAATCTGTTTCAAATCTTTGCCGAACTTGTGAATAAAGCAAATGCTCCAGCATGTGCCTGGGTTTCCTGGGACTCGCTGGTTGCCCTGACTGACCATCATTGGCTACTGCTGGAAGGATATGCCTCCCAGTTTGAGAATTCCAGGTGTCATGAAGACATCACTGGGCTGTGTGTCAGGTGAGAACTAGGGTCTGGTTTCAGAGTTGCCACTGAGTATCTCTGAGATCATGATTAAGGCACTTGCACTTCAGGGTTTGGGATTCATCTTATGGCAAAATGAGGGAGTTGGGCCAGATCTGCTGTTATTAAACTAGATCCCTGGAACTCCTTAGGGCTCTGGGCGGATGGGAGCAGGCAAGACCCCTCATCACCTCAGTTACATACTTTACTTTTTGGACTTTGTGGTAAGAAACATATATAGGACAGTTGAGTTCTACTTATTTCAAATATATAAATTACAATGTCTGGGAAAAGCTAAGAGCTGAATGAGGTGATCTCTAAGGCCAGCCAGTCTGTGAGTCCAAGGAGAAGGGCCAAGGTCCCAGCCCTCCTAAGGATCCTGTGCCTGCCTTTCTGCTTAATCGAGGTTCGCTTGGGAAATGGCTGCAGTGTATTGATGACCAGTCATTTTGTCTTGTCAAGTTTCATGCAATTTCCCCTGGACTTTACTTGTTATGGCCAAACCTAGGCTACCCACTTCTTCTTGAGTTAGGACTGGGATTCAGTTGGAAGCATCAAATAAGGTTACTATCTTTTTGATTCTCATACCTGAGTGTTTTCAAAATATCACATAGATAAGTCTGATCTATCTATCTATCTATCTATCTATCTATCTATCTATCTATCTATCTATCATCTATCTATCTATCTATCTATCTATCTATCATCTATCTATCTATCTATCTATCTATCTATCATCTATCTATCTGTCATCTATCATTTTTTTTTGTTTGAAATAGCTTCATTCAATAAAAGTCTTACTGACAAAAAGGCTATAAGGCTGGTGACTTAATTATTTGTCTGTCCTTTAGAAAGAAATAGCAGTGTGAGCTTTGGACAGGATCGTGACATCCTGGGGTTAAGAGAGTCTATTTGAGGAAGCTTGGGGGCCTGAATTAAGTCCTTTGCCTATTATAGGCATACAGAAGAGTGCTTAAGTCTTAAAAAACTAAGAGGTTAATTGCTTTAACTGATGGGGGGATCAATAAAAAATAGGGAAAGAGGGCTCATGTTTAAAGCTGTTTTCTCCCAATAGCTTTTGTGGAGAGGCTTATTTTATTTATATTTTCCTATTTATATTTGCTATGCTCTTGTTCCTACTATGATTATTTTTGTCTTTTAGTACACATATGTAATTATTTTCTGTTGGGAAATAGATCTAGGAGTGGAATTGCTGGGTTATGTTGAATATGCATATATTCAGCTCTAGTAGATACTGAAGACACTTTCCCAAAAGAGCGTTACTAATTTATACCCTCAGCAGTGTATGACAGTGATCTGCTCCCCATCCTTGCCATCACTTGGAATTATTAGTTGTTTTGTTTACTTTTAGTCATTGTGATAGGTATATATTGGCACCTCCTTGGGGTAGTAATTTTCATTAAACTGGTAAATATGAGTCTTGATTTTAATACAGAACAATTTATTGGTCTCTTTCTTTATGATTCATGCTTTTTATGTCCTGTTTAAGAAATCTTTGCCTACTCTAGATACTATGTTATTTTGCTTTCTTGATTTACCATTCACATGGAAATCTACACTCCACCAGAAATTTATTTTTATGTTTGGTGTGAAATATGTGTCTAGGTTTAGCTTTGTTTTCACTGTAGCTTTGTCCACTGCGTGGACATCCACGCCTTGGAAAGACTGTTCTTTCCTTGCTGACCTCCGGCGCCCCCTTTGTCACAGACCGATGTCCACACACGCGTGGGTCTGTCTCTACACATTCTATTTGTACCACTGGTTTATCTAACTTTGTCAATCCCACATTTTTGAATTGCTGCAGCTTTATAGAAAATTATGATATCTGGTAATTTAATTCTCCAACTTTCAAGATTGTCTTGGTTATTTTTGACCCTTTGTCCTTCCATACATTTTAGAAGTAAGTTGACAACATTTTTTAGCAAATGTTATGACTTTAATTGGGATAGAATCTAATCTATAGATTAATATGTGGATAATTGACACCTTTATAATATTGATCCTCCAAATCTATGGACATGATGTATCTCTTAATTTATTTACCTTTTCTTTAATTTCTTTCTAAAATATATTGTAGTTTTATGAAGAGGTTCGCACATTTTCAGTAGATTTATTTCTATGTATTTAATGTTCTTGTTTTTTTTATTTTTTATTTCGGCGTATTATGGGGGTACAGATTTTAAGGTTTCAATAAATGCCCATTTCCCCCCTCCCCCCACAAGTCTGAGTCTCCAGCATGACGATCCCCCAGATGGTGCACATCTAACTCATTATATATGTATATACCCGCCCCCCTACCCCCTGCCCAATACCCTATTACTGCAGTACCTATGTGACCACTTAGGTGCTGTTCAGTTAATACCAATTTGATGGTGAGTATATGTGGTGCTTGTTTTTCCATTCTTGGGAAACTTCACTTAATAGTATGGGTCCCAGCTCTAAAAAAAAAGAAAGATCCAACTTTATAGCGTTCTAAGGTAGCTTGCATCCAGTTTCATAAAGCAAACCTTACTCGATCTAAGAAAATGGATAATAGTAACTCCATAATCACGAAATTTCAACACCCCACTGATGGCACAAGACAGATCTCCAACAGAAAATTAATAAAGAATAATGGACTTAAACAAAACTCTAGAACAATTGGGTCTGACTGACATTTACAGACATTCTACCAAAATCACTGAATATACGTTCTTCTCATCAGCTCACGGACATTCTCTAAGATTGACCATATCCTAGGACACAAAGTAAATCTCAAGAAATTTAAAAAATAGAAATCATACCATGTACCTTCTCAGATCCCAGTGGAATAAAAGTAGAAATCAACCCTAACAGAAACTCACATTTCTACACAAAAACGTGGAAATTAAACACCTCCTACTAAATGATTACTTCATAAATGAAGAAATCAAGATGGAAATTAAAAAAATTCTATACTCCTACACTGCTGGGTGGACTGCAAATTATGTCAACCTCTGTGGAAAGCAATATGGAGAGATACCTTAAAGCCATACCAAGTTAATCTACCATTTGATCCAGCAATCCATTGCTGGGCAGCTACCCAAATGATCAATGACACTCTACAAAAAAGACACCTGCACTCGAATGTTTATAGCACCAACAATTCATAATTGCAAGGCTGTGGAAACAGCCAAGTGCCCATCAATCCAAGAATGGATTAATAAAAGTGGTATATATATACCATGGAGTACTAATTCAGCTCTAAGAAACAACGTGATATAGCACATCTTATATTTTCCTGGTTAGAGCT
>NC_033676.1:35179135-35235356 GCF_000165445.2 Microcebus murinus
TATGACAAGAAGAATTTCGTATGTGGACTCATAAGAACACTCACCGACCTGCAACAACAACTCAATAACCAACACAAAAACACAAAAAGCTCCAGGATATGAAGACAAAGTTCACTAAAGAGATCGACACAGTGAAGAAACTTTAACGAAGTCCGGAGATGAGAATCATCAGAGATTAAAAATACTGTGGAAAGTACTCAAGAGCAGGTACATCAAACAGAAGAAAGAATCTCGAATTGAAGATAACACCTTCCAATAAAAAATCAGTCACAGAAATAGAAGAGAAACAAGAGAAAGCAAAGCCTACAAGAGCTGTGGATTATGTGAAAAACCTAACGTGAGGGTCATAGGGTTAGCAGAAGGGAAGAAGACAACACTTAAGGGCTGGACAAGCTTTTTGAAGATATAATAGACGAAAATTTCCAGGCCTGTCAAAATCTCGATATACAAGTTAAAGAAGCCCAGAAGACACTGGAACATCGAACAGGAAGACGTCCGTCATGCAGTCATCAGACTGACCAAAGTATCAACAAAAGCCCAGTCTAAGAGCTTAAGCAAAAGATCAATAACATACAAAGGAAAGCAAGAATAACAACCAACTCTCTAATGAACTTTACAAGCAAGGAGAGCTGGGCCCATCTTACTCTTCTGAAACAAACAATCGCCCACCTAGAATTTATTCCTGCAAACTAAGCTTATATATGAGGAGAAAAAAGACATTCTCAGACAAGCAAAGGCTAGAGAATTCACCAAGACAGACCATGCCTACAAGAACTACTCAAAACATTTACGCATGGAACACCATCAAAAGAAACTCACGATATAAAAACAACCAAAACCCCAAGATTAAAGAGCGAGATAATACAATGGCTCAAGAAGAAATCAAGCAAAACTCCAACCCAACAGAAGAACAGTAACTCTACCTTACCAAATTCAGTTCTCTCAATAAATGTGAATGGCTAAACTTCCACTCAGAGACATAGGCTGGCTGAATGGATAGAAGAAATGACAGCAAGTCATGCTGTCTTCAGGAACACATCTTAACCTGCAAGAGCAATAGACTCAAAAGATAAGGGTGAGATCAGTATCCAGCAAGTGAAGCCAAAAGAAGGCTGCGTGGCAGTTCTAATTCAGACGATTTAGTTTAAACCAAAAAAGTAGTGAAGACAAAGACGGCGTCATTATATATGGTGAAGAGCACACTTCAACAAGAAAGATAACAATTTTAATATATATACACCCAACTTAGGTGCATCCAGTTTCATAAAGCAAACCTTACTGATCTAAGAAAATGGATTAATAGTAACTCCATAATCACCGAAATTTCAACACCCCACTGATGGCACAAGACAGATCCTCCAAACAGAAAATTAATAAGAAATAATGGACTTAAACAAACTCTAGAACAATTGGGTCTGACTGACATTTACAGACATTCTACCAAATCCACTGAATATACGTTCTTCTCATCAGCTCACGGACATCTCTTAAGATTGACATATCCTAGGACACAAAGTAAATCTCAGAAATTTAAAAAAATAGAAATCATACCATGTACCTTCTCAGATCCCAGTGGAATAAAAGTAGAATCAACCTAACAGAAACTCACATTTCTACACAAAACGTGGAAATTAAACAACCTCCTACTAAATGATTACTTCATAAATGAAGAAATCAAGATGGAAATTAAAAAAAATTCTATACTCCTACCCCCTTGGTTGCCTGATTTGGGTTGGTGTCTGTTTCTAGGGGGCTGGTGCTCCTCTTTGGGGGTGTGTTTTCCATTTGCTTTTTCATATTTCCTGAGTTCTTTCGCTGATTTCTTCCCATGTCGATCAGTTGTTGTTTCTTTCCTTTAGGTTTTTGTTTGGGTATTCACACACCTTGTTTAGTTTCTGAGCTGTTAGGTGGTGTCTGTGGGTGAGATTCAACCACTCCCTGTATATTGAGTCAGTGGGTGCTGTGAAAAGGCTGTGCAGGATGCCGTCCTTGTCAGTAGGTGGCGCTTGCTTGGAGGAACAGGCTATGCTGTTGTTTTTGTGTCCTGTTATCAGCTCTTGTTCTGGGCGGAGCTGGGTTGGGTAAGCCTGCCCTCAGGCACCACCAATGCCGTTAGCAGGGGTCAAAGTTCTGTTCTCTGCTTCCAGGCAAAGCTGTCAGGGTGGGGCTGGAATGGTCCCGCTCAGCCAGAAAGTCTGGGTGTGGGGGTGGGGCTGTCTGAGACCCCCAGTCTGGAGCGAGCCTTGCTTCTTTCCACCCTCCCCAACTCCACAGCTACTCCTGGGCCTCTGCCAGCAGGCCAGACTACACGCCACCAGGTCTCCCCGGATTGTGATGCCGGCGGGGAGGTTCCCTGTGCAGAAACGCTGTCTGGGCTGGGCACACAGCCTCCCTTTGGTGGGAGGGTTTCCCTCTAGGATGCTGATCTGCCCCTGGAGGCACACACACCTCAGCAGGCTGTTCACAAATATCCCTTCTGTGCCCCGGGCAATGCTAGACCTCGGTGCACAGTATCTGGTCTGCAGGTCCGACCTCTGGGTCCCAGAGTTCAAACTGTATCCCCACCAGGGAGAGGAGTTCCGGTCCCAATTCACCCACAGGGAGCCCAAGCTGTGTGTTTGTCTCTCAGCCTCTGAGTCTGCACCATTCTCCTGGGAACACTGTGCCAGCAGCACCTGGGAGGGCTGGCGGGTAGGGAGCTCACAGTCTGAGTTCCCCTGAGTCAGCTGTAGGGTCCCAAAAGGGAAGGTCCCATTCCCTGGAAGTGCCTCCGGCTGTTGGCTGTATTGTCTCTCTGGGCAGCCGCAGGTAGGGTTGGCGGAGGGGAGGAGGAGGCAATATGGCGGCTGCTGCGCGGCTTGGGTCTGTGCACACGGAGGTGCCCCGAGGGATTTGGGAGTCTGGTGCTGCGTACGCTACAGGCTCACCACTAGCTGGCGGCAGCCTTCTCTGGGCTGGTGTCCGCAGGTCTCTCCACCCGCTGGGGAGCCCACCAGCAGTCCCAAATGCAGGGGAAGGGAAAGGTGATTTATCGACCTACCCTTCCTGCTGGTCTCCGGGCTGCTCCGGTGGTCTCAGCCTCCAGTTCTCCTCCGCAGCCTCCACCCGTGGAGTCTCCCGGGGTCTCAGGTACCCCTCCTTGCAACCCTCGTCTGCTGTATGCTCGTCTTCTTGCTTCTTTTTTCTAATTTCTGCTAGAATCTGTCTTTTCTGCAGAGACACTCTTTCTGGCGGTGTTTCTCCTCTGCCATCTTGATCCTCCCTCTAATGTTCTTGTTTTTAAAAATAGTTTGTCTTTAAAAATCTAATTTTATAATTCTTCCTGGTATAAAGGAATACAATAATTTTTTATGTATTATTGGCTTTTTTATATAGTGACCTTACCTATTTTTCTGATTAATTCTCATAATTTATCTTCAGGTCCGTTAGGGTTTTTAAAAAACATAATGTACCTTTGATTTTGTAATTTTATGACATTTCTTATCTTGCCTTATTACGTGAGCTAGGACCTCTGATGTAATTAAATAGAAATGATGATAAACAGAATATTTACCTTATTTTTTGTCTTAGCAGGGGAACTTTAAATATTTCACCACTAAGTATGATATTTTCTGTAAGTTTTCTGAAGATATTTACAATATTTATCAGAAGGAAGTTCTCTTCTGTTCCTAGTTCAAGAGTTTATTTATTTGTTAAAATCATAAATGAATGTTGAATATTGTCACATGCTTTTGTTGCATCTATTGTGATAATCAATTATTTTTTTCCCTTCATTTTATTCATGTAGTAAGTTACATTTTTTGCTTTTTGAATATTAAACCACATCTGCATTCCTTATAATAATATTGTGGTTATGCTTTTAAAAAATCCTTTGGCTGGGCGTGGTGGCTCACACCTGTAATCGTAGCACTCTGGGAGGCCGAGGCAGGAGGATTGCTCAAGGTCAGAAGGTCAGGAGTTTGAAACCAGCCTGAGCAAGATCGAGACCCTGTCTCTACTAAAAATAGAAGGAAATTAATTGGCCAACTAAAAATGTATAGAAAAAATTAGCTGGGCATGGTAGTGCATGCTGTAGTCCCAGCTATCCAGGAGGCCGAGGCAGGAGGATCACTTGAGCCCAGGAGTTTGAGGTTGCTGTGAGCTAGGCTGATGCCACGGCACTCTAGCCTGGGCAACAGAGCAAGACTCTGTCTCAAAAAAAATCCTTTGGGAGATACATACTGAAATATTTATGGGTTGACTATTTATGTGATTTTCTACAAAATATTCTGGAAGTGGTGGGGGAAGTGTGAGGTTATAGCTAACATAAGATTGTCTATGAGTTGACACATTGTATGTGTCAAACATATACAAAACTAATGAAGGGAACTGGAGGTGGAAGTCCTGGCTTTGCACATGCCATTCTCTAACTTTATCCTAGTGGAGGTGCTTGGACACCTCATGATGGCCTTGTGAGTGTGACATCCAAGCTCCCTGCTTGGCTTTTACTGGCATGGGTAGTGGGAGGGCTATGGTGTCTTTTTTTTTTTCCTCTTGTAATATTTGACTGGAGTAGAATAGTTATTGTCTAAAAGTTTTCTGCTTTGTTATGTTTATCCTTTCCTGGTTCTTTGGCTAGAGAGAATACCCTTTTGTTGGGGGAGTTTTTGGTCTGCACCCATTGATATTCCATAGTTGTTGACTTCTTCAGGTCCAAGTCTGGGATATATCAAGCAATAAGAGAACCCAGGAAAATGCTACTGTACCAATGCCCAGTTCCTAAGGTCCCTAGACAGTTTGCCACCTTCCCTTCACCTTTCAGAATCATCTTATGTAGTTTTTATACGCAGTGTCCTGGGCCTTTAGTTGTACTTGGGGGGAGAAATAGGGGAAGGTGCTTCTAGTCCATCTTTCCAGAAGTCTCTTTCTATTTTGATTAGTAAAATTTACCAGAAGCCATTTCTTTTGACTAGTAGGGGGTCTCTTAATCATTATTTAGTCTGCAGGGGTCTTTACGTCTTCCCCATCCCACTGAATATCACACATGTCTACTATATTACTGGCATCCTGGTTATTGGATATGGGGTGCTGGGTGTGTTACATGCATACCTCAGAGAGTGGGAGATAAACCCATGAATATTCTGGACCCTAATACTTGGTGAAGTTTCTGAGTCCAATGATCTGGAAAATGTCAAGAAATATGCTCCAAAATAAATAAAGGAAAACCCTCCGCACCTTATCTTCCTTATCACTAAGAAAAAGGCATAAAATTTAGAGATTCTCTTTGGGTTTTAGACATGACACCTACCACATTTGAGTGTAATCCTGTGACCCATTTACTGTGAAAACTGAAATGCTGTCAATTTTAAGGGAGTCTAGACAGAGCAAGAGAAGGCTTGGTAGCTAGTCCATGCTTCTGTACAAGTTGCTCTTCCACTTGGGTTTTCTGATTCAGCAGACCCAAAGGTAGGAAAAGCTAAGTAGGTGGTGGTGCTATGTGGAATCTTTGGCAAGCTATAAGAAGAAGAGCTACAATTAGGAGAACTTAAGAATTTTTTAGAGAACCTAGGATTTTAGAGTAATGTCATATGCCCTTAAGTAAATACTATTTCCTTTTGAGAAATAGGTCTTGTCTTGCTACTGGGTCATAGTTGAGATTCAATATCTGATTATGATATTATAAGTGGTCATGTAACCTGAGCTGCTCGACACAAACTAGGAATTATCTGATCCCCTAAGTCATAAAGTTAGGCATACACAGCAGAATTCTTATCAAATTAAAGTAGTGGAGAGAGTTCAAGCAGTTCCTAAGGCAACAGATATATCGCACAAGCAGGTGTTGTAAACTGCCATAGTAGTCTCCTGCTTCACTTCAATTCTTCTTGGATACATTTCTATGAACCCATGGGAAATTCTTCAAGATTACTTGATTGAGAAAGCAAAATTGAGCTTGATTTACATACAGTTTTGCATGATAGATTAGCATTACCTGGAAATAGATTACTGTAGCATTATAGTCTTTCTCAGTGTTGGTACTGAAGGAATAAGTAAAGGCAAGTCATGTGGGCATGATTTCAAGTACATGGCTTGCTTTGGTTGTATAGAAAGATGTCTACAGGTATGAATTCATGCCATTAATGAGTGGACACTAGTCTTTTGATCAGGGATTTGGGAGGATTGATGACACAAAAGTGTGGAGAAGGGTATGAGAATGAATCTACAAAATGGGAATAGATTGAGAAGATATTTGTGCCCCATGTAAAAGCTTACTAAAGGGCATCTACTGTATAGAAGGTGCAAAAGAACAAGATGACCCTTGCTGTGCATGTCATTAAGCCTCTTTTTCCAGCCACTTCAGTTTTTGCTCAATGGACTCATGAATAAACTCACTATGGTGGTAGCCATAGAGGTTAAGCATGAGCTCAGCAACAGGGTCTTCCTTTCACTAAGGCTAATGTAGGTTGTGCCACTGCTGGGGATACCCAGCCTGCTAAAAGCAGAAGCCAAATCTAAGCCTGATAAGACATCATACCTCAGACCTGTTGGCAGATTGAATATACTGGACCACTTATATCAAGCAGAGTGCAGCATTTTATCTTTACTGGAATAGACATCTGTTCTAGATAGGAATTTGCTTTTCTATTTGCAGTGGAGCAATGCTTTTGCCTGCTTTAGCATCCATGGACTTAGTGAATAGCTTATTCACCATATGGCATTCCATACAATATTGTTTCTGACCAAAGAACTAATTTTATAATCAAAAGTATGGTAGTGCTTTCATGCCCACAAGATTCACTGGTCTTATTTTGTACTTCATTTCACAGAAGCATCAGGTAGCATAGCTTTGTGAAGACTCGATTACTGTGCTGGCAAGAAGGGCAAAGCTTGTGTGGGCAGAGAGATGTCCTACAAAATGCATTATATGATTTGCACCAGTGACCGAACCCATGATGCATGTTATTCCATAGCTAGAATACACTTGTGTAGGAGCCAACAGGGGAAGAGAGGTGACAGATTCTTGGAACATTTTTTCTACTAATAATTATTCCTCATGGAGGACTTACAAAAATTGCTTCATGTGCTTGCATCTTTGGGTTCTTGTTTGGTTTAGTGACCTTAGTTTCCAAGTGAGGAAAGCTTTCTTTAGAGGATATTACAAGGAAATAGAAGTTCTCTATTTTGTTCTTATGTCACGGAGGCAGAAAAGGGGGGTGAGTTGCCACAGTGTTAAAGCAATCAATCCTCAAATAGGATTGCTGTTTTAAAATGAGGTCAAGAAAGCACATCTGTGCTCATCATGGGCAGAATCCAACCTGGACCCCATGGTCCTGACTCCTACTCATGGCCCTTTTTGGCACACCTATGGCCTCTCCTGGAAGGTGGGGTGGGATTAGTTGACAACTGGTTGGAGAACAGGAGGTGGATGAAAAAGCATGGGTTGGGGGAGGAGAATGTATATGGAGGCTTGGCCAGGAGGTCGTGGGCATCTAAATAGAGACATTGTCTCTTTCACAGATTTCAGCTGTAGTACTTCATTTTTGGCTTTACATTTTTTTCTTTCTATGTCTGTTTCATGGCAGCTGGGTCCCCCGTAGCCTTTGATTGTTAATAACACAGTCCAGAGTTATGCAGTAAGTAATAGCAGACCAAAAGAGAACCTCCAGCGGAGAGCAGACAACTGCTAGAGCCCCCTTGACTTCCATCTGCTGGGGATGCCACTGAAAAATGTAGCAAGCATCGTCCATGTCCTTGGGAAGAAGGTCTGTCCTTTCAAGAGGAGTAAATTCTACAGAAAGTTCTGGAAAATGGAAAGCCTGAAAGAAAGGCAATTTTGTGGAAAGAGTTGTTTTGTGAGTTGTTCTCTGTGAGAGAACAACAAGAGTTGTTTCTGTGTGGGAAGAGGGAGGTGGGTGGACAGTCATGTTCTTAAAAGGCCTATAGGCTAGCCCAGGGGGTGTCAGGCAGGTGATAGTGTTAGGGAGAGACACCTGCCTGGGGTGTCTGAGAAGGTGGAGGTTGGTGGTGATGATGTTAGCAATGATATAACTACCACCATCATCTCCACTCTTACTGAGAATTAGTATATACCAGGTAGTATGATAAATGCTTTATATGCACGATTTCATGTAATGTTTTTATGATCTGGAGGGGTTAAGTGAATTGCCGAAAGTCACTAAAGAGTGAGAAAATCCCAAATAAGGACAGTACTGGCACTCAAAACCATCTGTCTGACTCCAAACCCACATTTCTAACTAATATCATACACAGTTGATGTTTTCCCTTTGTCTTTTCTTATTTGACCACCACTACCAAGCAGCAGGGTCTTGCTTTCCATCTGTAAAGCTCAGACCAAGTTCATTCTACCTGTTACCACGACATGTCAGCCCACAACGTGGGCATTTCTCCCTTCCTGGATTCCTGTACAAATCATTGTCTGTTTCACTTATTTGGTGCACTTAGTTTTTCCAAAAAAAAAAAAAAAGCTTTCTCTTTCTGTGTGGCCATATAGTTGTTTTTCTTTCAGCCTATGAGCTTCTTGGAGGTTTACTCACCTGTGTGCCACCTCCCTTTCCCTTCATACAACATGCCACCGTGCCTGACAACAGAGACGCTACATAACATTAGCTTGTTTTTAAAAATGATAATGGAAAGGTGATGTCAAGGAGAGAAGAGAGCAAGGGACCTAGAGTCTCAAGACTTGAATTTGTCTCCCAATTTAGTCACCTACTATTTTTGAAAATTCAGGCCTCCATTTCCATGTGTACAAATAAGACATAACAATAAGACCTACCTCACATGGTTGCTATAAAAATGAATGAGGAAACTATTGTGAGCATCATATCAAAACTAAAGAATGATAAACAAAGACAATTATGTTTATATATTTATCTTAATTAAGCTAAAATGATCTACACCCTAAAGCAAGGTTCATCCTTTTGGTTTAGGTCCTACCCCAACTTCATGGCCTTACATGCCTTCTGAATAACTCTACTGTAGCTTCCACACTGTATTGTAACACGAGCCATGCCAACACAGCCCCAGAATCTTGTTTTTGCGTCTCTGTCACCTAACAGTAATCACTAAATGAATAAAATGAGTAAATGAATATTTGTACCTAAGAAACACATTTGACTTTCTGAATAGTACAGTGGCCATACTATGGTAGGCAGAGAGACTTTCTAAACTTAAAATAGAAGGGAAAAGATTTCTTTTTGTAGCCCAGATGCTCTTTCACCAATGTAAAGGCCAGAAACTGGAATAAGTCATCTCTTACGTTCAATTCCCGCTCTAGAATTTTACGAGGCCACGAAGTATGTTGAGTATCAAAACAACTTAAAATATAAGAAGTTCAACCCAAGTTATAAAACACCCTTTATTATTTAAATTTTACCAAAAGCTGGAACTATTTCTCCCTAGTTACTCATGTTTTATGTATTTTAAAAGATAAAACAAGGACAAAAACAAGTAGCAGCATCTGCTCTGCACATTTCTCTCCCTCTGACGTCCTCAGGATATTTTCTTCTCTGTTATTTGTTTTTGAGATCACATACATCCGAGAATTAATGGGTAAATGCTTCATTTGCTGCTAAACAGCTTTCTGGGCTGCTTGTGAATGAAGACAGGTGGGAAGAAAGAAGGAGCAAGGCCCTCAGCTTGCAGCCCTGCGTTCCAGGTGGGGATCAGGCAGAGAGCCAGGAGGTGGGAGCCTGAGCCTCCTCCAAGCGAAAGACTTGTTGAGTCAGGGGGACTTCGCCACAGCCACAGAGAACTGCCACGGTCCCTTACTTGCCAGGATTTTTGGTGTGTGAGGATGAAAAACTCATTCTTAAACAATCTAAGATGATGACTCAAAACAATAGAGTGCTGAACCGCAGGACAGAGCCCTTCACCCAAAGAAACTAAGAAGGGCTGTTGAACAGGGTTAGAGAAACCCACAGATCTGTAACAGAAACTGCATTTGATGGCGTCTCACTGCCACACTCTGGGTGTTGTTGAGGTACTGCTAGTCCAGGCTCTTGGTCACAGCAAGACCTTCTCTGTGGACTTCTGTGACTAAGTCAAAGTACAATTTCTTCCATCCATGCTAGGAAGGGGTCATCGTTGAGGGTCTGCCAGAGGGAGTGGGAATGCAGACAGTACCCTGCTCAGGATCTGACGGCTGGGCAGAGAGTGGTGCCGCAGGCTCCCGAGTGTTTCTGTCTATTCTATTCTGCCCTCCCACCCAAGCCTCCACACTCACAAGCTTTCCACTCTCGAAATGTTTACTTTTGCTGTTCCCTCCTAGAATATCCTTTACAATATTTCTGCCTGTTAGATCCTACTCATTTGTTGGTAGGAACAACTGTCTTTGTCAGTTCAGGCTGCTAAAACAGAGCACCATAGACTGGATGGCTTATAAACAACAGAAATTTATTTCTCACAGTCCTGGAGGCTGGGATGTCTGAAATCAGGGTGCCAGCATGGCTGAGTGCTGGTGAAGACCCCTTTCCAGGTTGCGGATGACAGACTTCTCCTTGTGTCCTTCCATGGCAGAAAGAGGCTGAGCGAGCTCTCTGGATTTGCTTTCTTAAGTGCACTAATCTCATTTGTGAAGGCTCCAGCCCCATGACCTAATCACCTCCCAAAGGGCCCCCACCTCTAATTCCATCACGTTAGGGGTTAGGATTGCATCATATGAATTTTAAGGGGCGACACAAACATTCAGTCCTTTGTACACCCTCTCTGGAAGCTTTGCTGGAGCTCCAGGCTGGCAGCCTTCTCTCCTTTGAACTTGCTTAGCACTCACCCTAATGTCCACTTGGCCTCATAAATCTACAGCTTGGTGCCAGTACCTTTTCCTTTCCTCTTTGGTTCTCAGCCCTGGAAGGCAGGGTCTATATCTTACTCTTAACTTTGTACTGAGTCCCACCTCTGTCTTTTTCCTTACTGGCTCAGTTTTCTCGTTTGTCATGTCTCAGGTGGACTGTGGTGATAGTCTCTGCTATGATTTCAATGTGTCACCTGAAGTTCATGTGCTGGAAACTTAATCCTCAATGCAACAGTGTTGAGAGGAGGGACATTTAACAGGCGATTAAGTCATGAAGGCTGTGGTCATAAATGGAGTGATGCTGTTATCATGGGAGTGGGTTCCTGCCTTATTCCCTCTCTGTTTTTATTGGACACTCTTTTGCCTTTTTGCCTTCTTCCATGACATGATGCAGCAAGAAATCTTTCACCAGATGTAGCCCTTTAATCTTGGACTTCCCAGCCTTCAGAACTGTGAGCCAAATCCATTTCTGTTCATTATAAATGACCTAGTCTGCGGTGTTTCGTTATAGCAGCACAAAATGGATAGAGACAGTCTCTTAGCTGGCTGCCCTACCAGTCTTTGGTTCCATCCATCCATGTGTAATACTGTCCCAAATTATCTTTCTAAGATACAGATCTGATAATTCCTCTGCCTTGTTAAAAGCACTTCAGTAGATTCCTGTTTCATTTTCATAAACTCACTATATAGAAAGCTCTTCTCCATTTGGCTTCTTCCAACCTGTCTGGTCCCAGTTCAGCAACAACTTGCTTTTTCCGAAACTTTTCATGATTTCAATCCCATTGCCTAGAATGTCTTTCCCAGACTTGATTACCAGGAGAACTCCTATGCATATTTGAAGATTCAATTTAAATATTACTTCCTTGGGAAAGTCTTCTTCCTCTTAGCAGTTAATGATTAGCTTTGTAAAGTCACCTTTTATAAAATACATCGTATGTGAGATTATATCAGTAGATCTCTCATAAAGAGTTTAATGCAAGGTCTAACACCAAGGTTGTCTATAAATGTTGGCTATTACCATTCACTATTATTATTCTTAGGAACTATGCCAGCAGTCCAAGCCCTGGAAAGGGAGAAAAACACTCCTGCAATGAAGAAAGCATAATTTGGAGTGTGGATGAACCCAGAAAAGGAACTTCAGCTTTATTAAAACACATACATCAGTATCTGGCAACAGAGAGAGTAGCCCCTTCATGCATTAAAAAGTGGTCAGTTTTCTTTTTGCTATTTTATTCCCAAATTGAAAGCAGAGGCACTGAGTCCCAGCTAGTGTACATGAAGGAGTTACATGCTTAGCCAGAAGCTCATTTCAGGAGTCCTGTCTTTACTTAACCAGTCCCATCTGCCTGAAATGTCTCTGTCTTCTTGGTCTGTCCAGTGTTGCCGTATCCTTCAAGGTTCAGTTCCTTCTCCACTTCTTTTATAAAGTGTCTCCCAATTATTACAGGCTATTGAACAGCTTTTTAAAATAATCTTGCTATTTTCTAGTGGTGTGTGTGTGGGAAGGGGCAGGGAGAAAGGGAGGGAAGTTGTTTTCTTTTCTTTTTTGAGACAGAGTCTCGCTCTGTTGCCCTGGCTACAGTGCCGTGGCATCGGCCTAGCTCTCAGCAACCTCCAACTCCTGGACTCAAGTGATCCTCCTGCCTCAGCCTCCTGAGTAGCTGGCACTACAGGCATGTGCCACCATGCCCGGCTAATTTTTTCTATATATATTTTAGTTGGTTTATTAATTTCTTTCTATTTTTAGTAGAGATGGGGTCTTGATCTTGCTCAGGCTGGTTTCGAACTCCTGACCTTGAGAGATCCTCCTGCCTTGGCCTTGCAGAGTGTTATGATTACAGATGTGAGCCACCACACCCAGCCTGAGAAGCCGTTTTCTAAAGAGGACTATGATGATATTGCTGGGCTTTCTGGAGCAAACAGACTCACCCACATTCCTTGTTGAGGAAAGTAGATCCAGACTTTTCTTTAAGCAGGGGCACTCCACACCAAGTGACCCTTTGGTTCTGGTTGATTGAAACATGAGTGTGCATTGCCCCAGGGCAGGCAGTTCCAAAGTAGTCAGAGACCTTAAAGGTAGCCTGGTTAGAGGAACTCTGCTCAAACATGGCTCCTGGCAATTACCACGATTAGTCAGATTTTCCTTCTTGAGTGTTTATTGGGATGGGTAGAACCAAGTGGGTGATCACAAGATGAGAGGCAGGGGCTGAGAGAATAACTGTCTTGCTGATAGTACCTCACTAAGTAACAGAGCAACCAAGCTCCAGTGTGAGGAACATGTGATAATCCTGTCCTGAGAGCTTTGTGGGTGATGACTCACCTTGCAGTTTACTTTTGGTGAGGCCTGATTTCTCAGCTCCAGTAAGATTCCTGCCTTTTCTTAGTACTGGCCTTATAATACTTCCCAACCCTTGCCTCATTTTTTAAAGTAGGGAAGCCAATTTCTATAGAGCAGGAATGTTTCTCCTACTGTACCCTGGCAGAGCTGAGCATGTATTAATAGCATGTTCCACTAAGTGCTGGTTGGTTAATTAATTGATTAAGTTAAGTATATTGAGTTTAACAAGGTATTAGAGTCTTGCTATCTGGAGCTGTTTCTTCTTCCTGTGTTTCTCTCTCATAGATAGTTTAGCCCATCCCTGGGCATATAATAAGTACCGCACATACACATAATGCTTGTGGCCTAAGGGACTGGTTCTACATATCTAGAGTCATTTCTTAGCAGGTGCTGCTACAGATTGGCTGAAGAAGTATAGAAAATTCTATGAGCTCTTTTGGTCTTAATTTATGTCTTTAAGACAATGTTGATAATGCCTTGCCAGCTTTTGACAGGTGATGTTAGAATCAAGCTTTTAAGTCTCCCTTTTCCCCTGCAAGTAGTGTTGGTTTAGCAGTATACAAAGAATCTTCATGTTATTTCATTTATTTGAGCTTCACATAAACCCCGAAAAATAGTTATTGTAATTATCCCCATTTAAGAGTTGAGGAAACTGAGGCTCAGAGAAGTTAAGGAATGTGGTCAAAGTCTTTCTCTTTCTCTATTTCTCACTGAGATTTGGAATCCAATCTTAACCCCAGAGTCTCTCTACTAACACAAATTTTGGCTGAACACAAGTCATTGGTGTTCTTTCAGGTTTCAGGAGATCTAAAAAGTTGGAAGGAATGACATTGTGGTTTTGCCAGTGGGGAGGAAAGATAAAAGTCATGACTTCCATTCTTCCATTGAATTGAATACTTCTTGGCTTGTGGAAATATCTGTAGGATAGGTCATGTACCTTATTGTTTGGTAGTCTTATTTGATGTTTATACATGATTTGAAGGCCACAACTAGATAGAAGCTGTGATAAAATGCAAAGCATTATAACTTGAATCTTTTTAACTGACAGCAAATCAATTCAGAGTAAGAATCAGAAGAGTAAGAAATAGTGTAGGTCATCAATACGCCTCTAGAAACTTCTCAGAGGCCTCTGTAGATAGCAAACAGAAAACTAACCAACCAAACAAACAACCCTCCCTACTATCCAGCCACCACTAGGATTCTGAAAGAGCTTCAGGGACATCACTCTCTTGCAACATTACAACAAGTTTTTCAGGATTACGAGGTAATTCAAAGCAGATCATAGAGGAGGAATAACAAGATTCACTCCAATTTTGGAGAGCAGTCTGTGAGACAGGCTGATGGTAGCATTATGGGTCCTTGAAAACAGGTTCTTTGTTGAAGGGGTTGATAGGGGTGGGGACCAAAAATGGCTGCACCTTTCTCCACCTTGCCCATTACTGAGAAACCAGCAAATGGTGGGTTGGGTTGGAAACACCCATGAGAGCAGCAGAACTTGTGGGGTCTAGAAATGAATGGTCCCATCTGCCTCAGGCTTGGTTTAGCTCATTCACAGGGACAGGAGGATATTGAATGCTTCTCCTTTCTTCCAGAATTTGGTAAACTTTGACTCAATTAGCAGTGGTTGGCAAGTATGAGCAATGCTTTCGTGAAGATGTCTGACTTAGCTAAAATTAGTGCGATGTAATCATGACTTCATGTTGCCCAATATAACCCATCTTGTGAAGAGAAGAGATGATGTTTTTCAAACAGTTTTTAGCAGCATCATCAAAAAGAACTTGTAATCAACTCCCAATCACCCCTCCTGAGGGAGAGGGCAGAGTGTGGGTGCTACAGATGACATACAGCCCCCAAATCCTTTACATTTGGTCTTGATTAATGTTTGCATTTCATTGCACTGCAGGTGTTCCTAATGTTCTGGGAATTCAGATCATTTCAAACTCAACACTGAAGGCACAAACAAGACTGGAACCATCTCTAGAGGCCTGGACAGGTTGAACAGTTCCCCCAGAGGGAGTGGGATGGGGTCCTGCCCAGCTGTGCTCGCTGTGGCAAAGGGCACACACTACTTGTCACAGCCATGCAAATCACCGTTCCATATACAGAGTGGTTTGCGCCTCTTCTCTCGAAATGGAGGGCTCAATGGTCTTCTTTAATGAGCCTGTACCAGACTACAGGAAGAATAAAGCAAAAGGTGTAGGGAATTGTTTTTATGGTGATGGTGAGGAAGCCTAACAACTTTTGAGATAACTTTAATTTAGAATGGTGTCTCAGAAACTTCCCAGCTGTGTGATCTTGGAGAGATTTCTGAAATTCTTTGAGCTGGTTTCCACATGGGTAAAAAATGCATAATGATGTTCCCTTGGTTTTTATGCATAATAAAGGCGATTTTGTAGTAGGCTTTAAAAATGACATTATGGGGGTAGGGAAGGCAAGAGCAATGTATGTAACCTTAACATTTGTACCCCCATATTACGCTGAAATAAAAAAAATAAAAATGACATTATGCTATTATTAAGAAATACTTGAACCTAGCTTAATTTATTTTGTTCATAGAAAGTTGGAACTAAGGCAAGATGCAAACTAGCTTATGAATAATTGAGCATAAGCCTCATCATTATGCAGGACAAACAGACACACCTTTACTAAAGGAGGTCTGTAAAGGCCGGGCGCGGTGGCTCACGCCTGTAATCCTAGCACTCTGGGAGGCCGAGGCGGGCGGATTGCTTGAGGTCAGGAGTTCGAAACCAGCCTGAGCAAGAGCGAGACCCTGTCTCTACTATAAATAGAAAGAGATTAATTGGCCAACTAATATATATAGAAAAAATTAGCCGGGCATGGTGGCACATGCCTGTAGTCCCAGCTACTTGGGAGGCTGAGGCAGGAGGATTGCTTGAGCCAGGAGATTGAGGTTGCTGTGAGCTAGGCTGACGCCACGGCACTCACTCTAGCCTGGGCAACAAAGCGAGACTCTGTCTCAAAAAAAAAAAAAAAAAAAAAAAAAAAAAAAGGAGGTCTGTAAAGAACATATACAACACAGAGACTTTTGAGTTAAGTGGACATTCATATCTGGAACTGTCACCCACTGAAGTACAAGGCACCACATGGGAGTTGAATATTCTTTATTCAATTATATTAATACACTTTAGCTTTTTTTTTTTTTTTTTTTGAGACAGAGTCTCGCTTTGTTGCCCAGGCTAGAGTGAGTGGGGTGGCGTCAGCCTAGCTCACAGCAACCTCAATCTCTTGGGCTCAAGTGATCCTACTGCCTCAGCCTCCAGAGTAGCTGGGACTACAGGCATGCGCCACCACGCCCGGCTAATTTTTTCTATATATGTTAGTTGGCCAATTAATTTCTTTCTATTTTTTATAGTAGAGATGGGGTCTCACTCTTGCTCAGGCTGGTTTTGAACTCCTGACCTCGAGCAATCCGCCCACCTTGGCCTCCCAGAGAGCTAGGATTACAAGCGTGAGCCACCACCCGGCCCCACTTTAGCTTATTCTTTGAGAGGATGATGGAGAATGGTGGACCTACAGGCAGTGAGCAGTCATTCTTAAGGTGCAGGGGATTCAGTGGTTGAACTCCTTGGGCTGGGGCGTTCAGTGAATAACTGAACTCAAAGTTGGTCCTTGACACTTCTCAGCTTATAAGTCTAATGAGTCTTTAAATACCCAACAGGATGTATTATATATTCTATTGCTTGGTAGCCATTTGGTGAAGACTTTGTTTGGAGGGAAGTAAACAAAGAAGCTTGATCTTTGAAACCCAGGAAGAACCTAGCATCCTAGGAATTTGCCCCTGCATGCTTCATAGGAGCTATGACACATTAACCCAAAGTCACCTTCCATCTCAGGCTAAAATACAGTCCTGCCTGGTTTAATGCCTGAGACCTAGATTCACTGTTATAGTCCACCCTGCCTTCTCTCCCCACATCCCACAAAACAAATGTAACTTTTTGCCTCTTTTTATGCTCTGGTGCCTTTCCAGACAGATCAGCAGTCTTATTGTTGATACTCTACTTTCTTCAATCTTTTCCCCATGGCATTGCCAGGGCCAGGAGAAAAGCATGGAGATGGGCCTTGGAGATAAAGATATCCTTGTCCCTGTCCTCAAGGAGCCCCTGGTCCTGAGTAGGGTCAACACATGGAAAGAGCATGGAAAACAGAACTATAGGTGTCTGGACACGACACAGGAACAGAAGCACACAGAAAGTATGTAACTTTCTGGGCAGCTAAGGTCAAGAATAATGGAAGTGAACAAAGCCTTCAGAGCGGAAAGAGCATCTGGGTTGGCTTTATTCATTCAACATTCAACAGATGTTTATTGATCCATTAGCATTTATCAGGCCTTTTCTAGGTGCTGGGGATATAGTAGTGAGTAAACAAACAATATACAAGTAAAATATTTTGTATGCCATGTGGCATTAAAGGCAGTGGAAAAAAATAAAGCAGAAAGGGGAAGTAGGAGGTGCAGGGGTGGAATAGGTGGGGTGTTAGACAGTGGATGTTGAACTTTATGCCGCAGTGTGCTCAGGCTGCAGTGACATAATCCCGAAGATTGGGGGGCTTAAACACTGGACATTTCTTTCTCACAATTCTGGGGGCTGGAATGTTCAAGATTCTGGCTGATTCAGTTCTTGGTGAGTTTCTACCTGGCTTGCAGACTGCTGCTTTCTTCCTACGCTTTCACAAAACTGAGAGAGAGAGTGTATGTGAGCGAGCACTAGCTATCTGGTATCTCTTATTCTGAGGGCACTAATCCCATCATGAAGGCCCCACCCCAATGGCCTCATCAAAACTAAATTACCTCCCAAACACCTCATCTTCAAATACCTTCACATTCTGAGTTAGGGCTTCAACATATAAATTTTGGGGTGGGGACACAATTCAGCCCATAGCACTTATAAAGCTGCTTTTTGGGGGAGCCATTTTCGTGATGGCACCAAAATGTCCTGCTGAAAATGCAAAGTCTTTGTTTTTAGTGCCATATTGTATATGTATCACCATCTGAGTCTTGCTCCAAATGTGATGCCCAACCTATCTGTGGCCAACTTTCACTTTCTACTTAATTCATCTTCTAACTAATTCAAGTGTATATTATTATTATATTCAGAAAAACAATGAAAAAATTTTAAACTCTGAAAGGCAGTGGGTTCACCATTTGGGTACATCACTTGTCACTGCTTAAACCATATTGTGAGGGAGGTTAATTACCTTAAATAAGATATTTCAGACTAGAACAGTACTTAGAGAGCAGTGCTCAATTGAGATTTCCCTGGGTTGTCTGGATATAAGAATAAGGGATTGTATATTTGGCTTCAATATCCTCCCCACCAATGTCTAATGTTTTATTTGACATCAGGACACTTATAAAAAAACATGTCCATCAAATGGAAGAGTAAATAGTATGTTAAGCAAATATATTTAGTAATTGAAAGTAACAGTTTGTTCATTGTAAATTTGAGGTGGAAATTAGAGCAAACAATGAGTTCTCAAGGATTAACAGATACTTTGTATAGACAAATTTTTGAGTTGAGCATTTGAAAACATATGGCTTTTCAATTCCATTTGGTTTGTCGGAACACCCAGCCCATTCCTCATAAAACCCTCTGATTTCCATCCCTCCCCAACCTCATTCACAGGCCCTAACTCAAGGGAGTGGGAAGGTGATAAGGTAAGGTCTGTGTTGAGTGGGGTTCTGGGATCTGGAAACTGTAATTTCCCAAGGGAGAATCAGGTGCCAGGACAGAAGACAGGAGAATGGCTATTGGGTGGCCAAAACCACAGCTGTTCACCATGGAGCACCCTTCTTCCCTCTATACCTGCATGTTGAAATGTTGATATTGACTTTTCAGGCCACCTCTTCAATGCAACCTTCCCTGATAATCCCTATTTATTTCCCAAGATAGAATTCACCTCTGCTTGTTGCTTCTAAAGCAGTTTATCCATCTTTGTCACAGTGCATTGTTTTCTCTCTTGGATTAGTGTTCTTATAAACATTCTTATCTCTTGTATTGTGTCATGAGCAACTATAAGAAACCATGACATGGCCTTATCTGCCTCTTGTTCCCCAGAGGGACCTCACAGCAGCCGCACTGTAGTGGGTCTGACCCTCTCCTGAGCAGCACAGGAGGGCGCACCCCGCCCGGCCCAGGCCGGGGGCCGAGCCTCCCTCCGCCGCTGTATGGTGCTGGGCCTGGTGGAGAGAAACCGTCTGTGCCTCCAAACCGGTCGGCTCAGCAGTGAAAAGATGGCCATTGAAAGGGCTTTCTAAAATACATGTCTTCGTATCAGAATTAAGATTCAATCAAAAGCGGAAATTTCAGGACCCCACCTCACACCCGCAATCAGAAGTGCTGCAAACGCTTTCTTTAATGGCTATAAATATCGAGTCTGCTTTATCAGCTCTAGCTCCGAGAGCACGACGTCAGACATCAACAGGAGTAACTCCGTCACGCACTCATTGATGTTTGTGTTATGCTACTGTCTCCGAGTGAGGGAGGAAAACTGCCTCTAAATAGTAGAGACTTCTGTGCAGGAACTCCCAGGGAGATTGCTGTCTAAAAGCTGAACAACATCTGCAATTAGATTCTCGGCAAAGATGCCCATTTCTATCCAAATTACCAAATCCTAGAAGTCCTCATATGGCACCTCGGTGGAGGGCTCTGACACCCAGACCCTTTGCGTGTTGGTGACTTTTTGGTTCTTGTCAATTGCTCATTTCTCCCTCTGGTCTCCTCTGGGAGTGTCACATGGCTTATCCCCCCTGGAGTGGTGGTCCCACAGGCAGGCTGCGGGTCACCCGGCTTATCACCACTTTACATGGCTTCTCCAAGCAAACGGTGAGGCCTGCTTGGCTTGGGCCAAGAGCTGTATTGATTATTAACTTCAGACAAACATCTGGTTTTCATTGCCCGTGGTAGCAGAGCAAGCAGGGTGCTGCACGGCTGGTGTGGTCACTTAACAACCATCAGGACTAGCTATAAAGAAAATTTAACATATCCTGTAATTACAATCTGCCTAGCACCGAGGGGCTGAGGAATCTGCAGATCTGGTTTCAGGACTAGAGAAAATGTTTATTGTGTCTGTTCTGCACACTCATCTACCTGCTGAAATGCGGCCGCACCGCAGGTCCTGCAGGGCACAGCGCCTTCTTGTTTAGGTCAGGACACTCCATCATGGCTCCAGGTGGATGGTCCCTTAATGCTTTCGCAGGCTTTGGAATTTGGGCTGATGGAGATGGACTGGGGGATCTTGTCTGGAAGGAACAATCCTCCTCCCGACCTCCTGGGGCTCTTCCACCCGCTCCTTCCCTGCCCTCTCTCTAGCGGCGACTGGGCCCTGAATTAGGGCTGTCTGCTTGCCACACGCATGCCAGGCGCAAGCTGGGCATTTCGGTCACATTTTCTCTTTTACTCCTTTCAACTTCTTGTGAGTGAGGCATTCTTATGCCCATTTGAAAGATGAAGAAACCGAAGCTAAGAGTTGTTAAGTTGGAGGAGCGATTGTGCCTTTCGGGACACAATGGAGGAGAGCACCTCCTTGCTGTCATCCCAGAGCAGAGAGATGGTGATGCAGTAACTTTTTTCCCCTGACTTACTTTTAGGAGTGTTTTTTCATAGAATTGTTGACAGAGTGACCTCTGAACCAAAGGGCTGGAGAATTGGATTGACAATTGCCAGAAGTATCCTGGGACAGGAACTACAAAAGCAAGTAGAGTGGACGCCATGGTCTCCAAGGGCATTAAACCGTAACACCGAGCTCTCCGTGCGGAGACGGGAGTTGCCACAAGCTGAGAGACTGAGCACAGAGGCAGCCGGGGCGCCCGAAGCTCAGGGCTGCGCTGCCGCCTCAGAGGAGGGCAGGGCGCCCGGAGGGTCGGCTGGTCTAGTCTCGAACAGCTTCTAAGGTGAAGAAGGTGGCGATCTTTGACTTCCCTCTTCCCTCCTTTCAACCCCAAGTGCCTGCAACTGTCTCTTCTCTCCCCTGTCAAATGCTGACCTCAGGAAAAGATCAGATGAATTTATCAAAAAAAAATTTAAACGGCTGATGTCAAGCAATATATTCCTGAAGCAGAAACGCCATGTATTAGCGAGCTGGTTAGGGGAGTTTCAGGGCAGGTGGAGTCCTAACCTACGCATAGGGTCACCACCCAGGAGGGGCCCAGGAAGAAGTGAGGTCTGGAAGCTGAGCATCGAGCCAGTGAACAGGCCATGGGGAGGAGCCGTGCTGTGGTCTCTGAGGAAGTGCAGCCCTAAGCTAGTTCTCTGCAGGTTGGGATTCCAGGCAGGTTACCAGGTGGAGGCTTAGACTCGGTTATCAGCCTTGCATACAAGAAACGGCCATGGCAAAATTCCTTGTACTGTCACCTGGGAACAGCAGTAGGGCTAGACAAGTTGCAGGAAGACTGGATTGATGCTGAGCTGGGGTTTCTTAAATTTCTCTTGATTAGAGACCAGACTTAGGGCAGAGGCCAAATAGCTACAGGTGAGGAGGAAGAAGGTGGAGTAGGCTTAGAGCCAGGCAGGCCCACCACATCTGGTACATCTGCAAGTACTTCCAGTAGGCATCTGACAACTCTGCCTCTGGGCCATTTCCAAGAGGGTGAAGCTGGGGCATTGCAGCATGGGCGTGGGTCCATTCTGGGCCTACCACGTGGTGTGTGCACATGGGAGAGCAGGCGATACAGCTTGAGTTTGGGAACTAGAGGGTTCTTCGATTTTGCCTCTTTCACATTAGTAATTAGGAATTCCAGAATCCCTGAAATATTTATACCAGCACACAGAGGAGATCAAAACAGTAATAATAATGTTCTTTTATGCTTTCAAATTTTTCAGATTTAGGAGGCTGATATAACTACAAATAGAGGGAAATTTCTAGCCTATAAATATCTAAGAGGTTCTGGTTAAACATGTTCATTGTTTTCTGAAATCCTACTGAAGTAATAATAGAGAAATAAAAAAGTATGAACCTACAAAAGAAAAGAAGAGGAGAAAACAAAATTTGGAAGCTGGAAAATGAATAAAGCAGCGGTAAATGATTCTGTACTTGAAAGAAGTTGAGAACTAAATGCCTATAGGCAGGAAGGGCCATTAGGAAGTGGGCTCCAGAACTTTAGCAAGAACCCCAAATCGAAGGCACCGGTTTGGACACAGAACCCCGGATCCTTTTCACAGTTTGCTGCCTTTTGGTAAGAGAAAGCTGTTGCCGTGTCTTACAAAGTCAACTGTCACTTCTGGATGGTTCAGTTCTTCCTTAAAACTTTTGAATTTATTTATCTCCATAAGCTAATATAAATGTCAAAAATTATTAGAATTCATTTTAAAAAGCTTTGGTTTACTTTCCATTGGTAAATGGAAAGCTTTGGTTGACTTGTTCTTCCTCTGTCCCTTGTGCAGGTTGGTGGGAATTAGGATATTCTAGGCATGGACATGGGGTTGGTGCATTCACAATTTTTAAAAAACCTAAATAAATTGATCCTAAATACTGGGCTTTTCTTTAACTTGAGTTTGCATGTTCAGATCTGATTCTACAAAATGCTCTTCTTGATGATGTTTTGAAAAGTCACTGGTCAATGCATTAAAAACTCAACATTTTTTCTTTTTTAAAGATTGCCCAAGTCAGGGAGCCAACCTGTTCTATAGTATCTGAGAGAAAAAGGACAGCACTATGTATTAGGGCTACTAACTTGAGAAGAAAACTATCAAAGTTCTGAAGGAAAGATTCATTCTGTCAGTGACGTAGGATAAGATCTAGTAACCTGCCGCAAATGTGCCCGGGCTACCCCTGCAGCAGGCCGGCTCCCAGAGCTCAGATCTCCTGGGTGTGACTTTATTCTGGCATCCTCCATGATCCTTTGGTCCTTAGGCCTTGACCTTTTTCTCTGTTTCCTACATTATTATCATAAAGTCTTCACTATTCATTTCCAGATTTTGCCAATAAAACAAGTGAAAGCTGCTAACTAGTTCTGGCTTCTAAGCCTTATAGGACCTAGTTCCATAGAGGTATTCAACTCTGGTAATGCGCTAAGTAGTCCAGTTGTAAGTGTTAAGCTTGTCTGAGAGTGGACATGATTTTTCCTAAGCAGAATGTTTTCATGGAGGAATATGGTTTGAGGTCAGTAATACTCTGAGCTTGCCACAGTAGATAGATAGGGTGGCTGTCTCTGTCTCTGAATCTAAGAGACAGGGGCTATGTCTAGAATGTAGACAAAGAACACAAGTGCCCTTTCCATTGCAAGAGCTGAATTACAAACAATTTCTCTTTCAAGTTACACTTATGGCTCATTCCTTGGATCTATGTGTTAGAACATATCCCTATGTATGGAACTATGATACATAAAACCCAATGGGGTTTTCCTTTTAGAAATGATTTGAAATATGTAACTAAGATTTGGGGAAGTGGCCTGAAAGAGCAGTCCATTTGGCTAAATAAAAAATCAGGAGGCTTTATATGTAGATTTCAAAATATGAGATTGAAGTGTTAAGACTTTTGGTCTTTGTCCTAATACATCTTATCCAAAGCATTTGGTCTCAGCATCTGTTTTAAAGCACTCTGTGTGGTCACAGTCAAGAAAGTCATTGAAAATAATCTCACTTTTCAACTTAAACTACTTTTACCAAGGTTATCAAAAAATCATCTAGTTGTTAAATTCAGTGATTCTCTGCAAATCTCAATTTCTTCCCTTATCTGCCTGCATTTGCCATTGTTGATCACCCTCTTCATCCTAGAACTTGGCTCTATGATGCCACTCCTTCCTGCTTCATTTGTAATTTTTTTTGTGTTCATTTTCAGTCTTTCTTGCTGATTTATCTTTACCTGCCAGCCCGATGGTTCCTATCACCAGGTTACTTCTCTCTCTACACATTCTTCCTTCTTCCTCTCTAGGCAGTCTATCTGGGGCGATGGCTCCATTACTACTTGTGCATGAATGACTCCCAAGTCTCTCTTCAACTCAAAATTCTCTCTTGATTTCCAACTCACATAGCCATTGACCTGATAGAAATAAATCTACTTGGAAGTTCCACACACTTCCCTAACCCAACAACACCAAGTCTGAACGCTTCATATTCCATATTCCACCCCAAACCCACTTCCCTATTTGAGTTCCATCTCTTAGAGAATGATGCCACCTTTCACTAATTGCTCATGATGGAAACCTGAGAGTCATACTAAATTCCTTCTTTCCCGTCCCCTTTCTGGTCTTCAAGTCCATTAAATTCTGTCTCTTAAAATATCTCTTTTCTCTATTATTCCTTCCCTAATTTTGTAGAAACAGAGATTGCAATAGTCTCCTCCTTACTGATCACATGATTTTTATTCACTTTTCCTTTAATTATCTTTTAAAGTTAGTGTTTTTTCCCCCCAACAAACAAATCTTATGCCACTTCTCTGCCCCAGTTCTTCAATGATTCCCTACAAACAAAATAAAATCTAACCTTTTCTTCATGATCTGGCCTTTCCCACCTGTCTGACTTTTTCTATTATTATCCCTGTTGAATTTACTCTTAAGCATGGTAACTTACAGATGATTTTTAAAGAAAGAGTGAATGGATGAAAGCAGTCCCCCAAATACATACACCACGTATGCTCACGTGTTGTTTTGTGCACATGCCGTTTCTGCTGCCTGGAATACTTTAACACACAGCACTCTTTCACACCATCTTCCGTGGTCCCTGCCCCTCGCCCCCACCCTAGGAGGATGCCGGTGCCCCTCCTTTGCTTCTGTAGTGCTGAGCACCCTCCTCCAGGAGAACAGTGACCACCCTGCATTCTAATTGTTGGTCTGCTTCCCTGTCTTTCCAATAGGCTGTAAATATTTCTGGGGACTGGGGACACTGACATTCTACCTTTTTTGACCTCCAGGGCCTGATCGAGTGTCTGCACATAATAGCTGCTCATTAATCATTTTCTGAGTGAACACGTGCTTTATTAATAATTAGAGGGTTGAAGAGATCTTTTGTCTTTATTTGATCGATTAAATCCTAACCGCAGTTTTAAAAATGAGTGACTTTTGGTGAGGAGTAAAGATAAGTGGACGCCACTTCCCTCTTGCTTGGTACTGAGAAGGGAGTGGGGGCAGGCCTGGAACCACTTCCTCTCACCAGTCCTGAGAATTGCCACCCAGCTCTGACCATCCTTTCCCTCTTCTGCATCTTGGCTGTCTTTGGTTTTTGCGGAGAAGATAAGGGAAGACAAACAAGATATAACAGAGAAGCCATGAGGTGTCCTAAGAATGTAACTGATTAGTCAAAGTGGAAAATGAGACCTACAGCTTCCAAAGGGAGGGTGACAGGAGTGTCTTCCTGGATCCTGGGCTTGAGTACCCATGCGTCTAACTTAAAACAGAAATGCATCTAACTTGAAACAGAATCACCCTTCTCTTGACTGAGTGCAGCCTAGGCCAGCTGCATAATTAGCAGTGCCCACTGGACAATGAAAATGTGGGCCCCTTGTTACAGATTTACTAAGAATCTCAAGACGGTGATAACAGAGCATTAAACCAAGTGAGGTTCCCTCCTGGTGGGGCTGTCTGCAGCTGCGCACTGTGAACTTGGCCCTGGTGCTCCAGGGTGGAGGTTTCAGGTACCCAGCTTTGGTGATGAGCTTATTTTACTTACCTGTTTATTTAGAGGTTCTTAGAAAATCTTTTGAACATTCATAAAATGATAAAGAAAAATAAAAATACTGACATAGCCATCACTAGCTTAAGAAATAAACGATGACAAATACATTTGAAGCGCTACGTGTGCCCCTTTCTCCCCAGAGGCAACTAATATTCTTACCAACCACAGGAGTTTATCATTCTTGTAAGTGTCTATACTTTTACTATCTATCCCTAATAAAGATGAATTTTAAAGCAATGCAGGGAATTTTTTTCTAAGGCAACTGACGTAGGAACTGCGTCCTGTGAGACCAGGATGAAGCAGGTCTCGATCAGCGTGCTGAGAGTCCAGCGTGATGAGAGTCCTGGTTGGTCCATTGCGTTTTTGTTCACTGTTTATATTTTCTTCAGCTCACATCTGCCTTCCTTCCTGCCCTGTGCAGAGTCTGTAAACAGCGTTTCCCTTCCTGCACAATGTGTCTTCTTCTGTTTCATTCACTTCCTGCTGCTTCTGCAAAGCACTGCTGTCCGGCTGCAGGTCCACTTTCTTCCCCCCACAGCTATGCAGTCATGCTGCTGGAGATTCAACTGGTCAGGGGAGTTGTCGTTTCCAATGTTTTGAGTTCAGCAGGATCCAGGGACCTAAGAAAGCGGGGCATCGGAGAGACAGAATACCAGTCAGGATTAAAAAGATATATATTTAAAAACTAGAATGAAGCAGATTCAGAGATTGAGAGCTGTAAAGGGACTTTGTGGACAGAGACAGTTGTGTCCAAGCCGTGGGGCTCCACTGAGGGGTTGACGCAGCAGGAATGTGGTGAACACTGTGCCAGAAATGAGGGCGTGGCCCGTCAGAGGGGCACTTGGAACTGGAGTTGTCACATATGATTATAATATTAAAAAATTAATAGTTTGCATATTCTCCCTGCCATCAAAAATTTAAAATCCCTCCCAGCCCTGCACATCCTCCAGATGACTATTAGAAACCATGTAGAACTGAGCAATGGTACAGAAAGACTGCTGTGGATGGCTCGGTTTTCTGTTTTTGAGAATTTATCTGCGTAGCAGCAGCCACAGTGGGTTAGGACAAGGACTTTGAGGAAGGATTTTGGCAGGCTTTCCTTCTGAACTGACTGAAACAAAGGAAACCAACGCATCCCTAATTGCCTGACCAGATATCTTAAACAGCAACAGTCCAAGCTCATGTGAATCGTATGGCTGCAAAATGCCAATAATAACCACCAGCACAGGGAGTGGCTGCGCATTTGACTCATGTGCTGCCCCCCAAAACCGCTCAGGCCTAATTACTGTTGAAAACAGATGATGATAAAAATTAACACGGCCCTAGTGAGTCATTTTGTCAAAACTCACATTACAGAACCAGCCATTTGGTGGGGGAGAATTGAGGATAAACTCTTTGAGAATGGCCACAAATGATTGCAGAGAACAAGCAAGAAAAGTCTGTGTCTGGTTCCCAGGAACTTAACCCAAGATAACTATTCCATGGTAACAGCAACTTTCATTAGCTTTTTCCATTAATGAACACATGCAACCGCCATATGAAAATATGATCCACAGCTCCAGTTCCTCCCAAAATAGAGCATCCCTAATTGCAGTTATTTAACAGTTCCTTCAGAAATACTCTTCTTAATTATCCAAGTTAGTCCAGCACAGGGAAGAGAAAGGAGTGGGTCACAGTCTTCCCTGGGTGAGTAGTCCTGGCCTCTTTATATAATACATAAGGAAAATTGGGAATTAGAGATATCCTGCAAATCGAGATATGCTACAATCAAATCTTACAAATCAAGTTCCTCTGTGTCAAGGGCCCCATGATCAACAATGACATTCAATGTGGCAAGATCACGTTGTCAGGAAGGCACAGGAAACTTGGGTTTGAAGCGTCACTCTATCACTTGTCGTTGTGTGACTCTGGGCAGGCTGTTTAACCACTCTAGGCTGTAGTTTTCTCATTGATACCAGCCTGAAGCGGAGTTGTGAGTTACAAGGGCAGCAAGGGCTTAGTGAAGAAATCCCATTTTATAGGAAAGGGCTTGAGAATGTGCTCCAGGCCCAGGTGGTCTGAAGTCTGGTCCAGGATGAATGACAGACGTTAGGTCCTCTGAGGACTGGCAACATTTGTCTGCTGGTTTCTGTTCTCCTCGCAGACATTCTCTGGGAAGGGGACAATTTGTGAGAGGCCGGTTTTGATGAACCTTATGCTGAAATCATTGCTGTTTTCAAACAAGGATTTTTACTTCTTTTAGAGATTGATTTGGCCTCCCCATATCTATACTCTCAGTATCATAGAGGTGTAGAAGCAAAAATATCCTAAACTAAACTAAAAAAACACTCAATTATTAAAGACATAAATGTAAGGAATAAATAAAGGTATTTAAGAAATTGTATTTAAGGAATACATTTTGTATTTACATATTGTAAATACATATTATATTTAAGAATACAATATGACATTTTAAAATAATATAAAAGTGGAGTTTATTATTATTTATTTTCTTTTCTTTTATTCCAGAGAATTACGGAGGTACAAAAGCTTTGGTTACATGAATTGCCTTTGCACTGCCCGGTGTGCATGCCCACCCAGCCAGCATCCGCCAGGTGTGATTTGCCCATCACCCCCCCACTTGCCCGACACCCTATGAATGTTACTTCCCATATGTGCACAAGAGTGTTAATCAATTAATACCAATTTAACAGTGAGTACATATGGTGTTTGTTTTTCCACTCTTGTGATACTTCACCTAGAAGAATGGGCTCCAGCTCCATTCAGGATAATATCTATCATGGTTTATTTATAGCAACAACCAATAATATAATAACTAACCATCCAATAACGGAGGATCATTTAAACAGTGGAATATTATGTAACCATTAAAATGTAGTTGTAGAATATTTAATGTGAGGAGAAAATGTTAATAATATGTAACTAAGTGAGAAAAGTGGATTTTGACTGTAACATCAAAATATTAATAGATTTTTACATGGATGATGAACTATGGATGCTTTTTAAAAATTATGGTAAAAAGCACATAACGCAAAATTTAACATCTCAACCATTTTTTAAGTACACAGTTCAGTAGTGTTAAGTACATTCACATTGTTGTGCGACAGATCTTAAAAACTTCTTCATTTTATATGTGAAACTCTATACCCATTAAATAACAACTCCTATTCCCTATCCTCCCAGTTCCTGGCAAATGCCATCCTGCTTTCTCTTTCTATGAATTTGACTAATTTAGGTAACTCATATAAATGAAATCATACCATATTTATCTATTTTTGTGACTGGCTTATTTTACTTAGCATAGTCCTTAAATTTCATCCATGTTGCAGCAAATGAAAGGATTTTCTTCCTTTTCAAGGCTGAATAGTATTTCATCATATGTATAGACCATATTTTGTTTATCCTTTCGTCTGTTGAGGGACACTTGGGTTGCTTCCACCACTTGGTCCTTGTGAATAATGCTGGTATGAACATGGGTATGAAAATATTTCTTTGAGAACCTTCTTTTAATTCTTTTGGACGTATTCCCATGGGATTGCTGGATCATATGGTAATTCTACTTTGACTTTTTAGGAATTTGACATATCATTTTTGTTTCCACCAATAGTGCACAGGGTTCCAATTTCTCTTTGTCCTAGCCAACACCTGTTATTTTGTTTTTTTGGATAGTGGTTATTTTCTCTTTTCTACTTTGATCTTCCTCCCTCCCTCCCTCCCTCCCTCCCTCCCTTCCTTCCTTCCTTCCTTCCTTCCTTCCTTCCTTCCTTCCTTCTTTCTTTCTTCTTTCTTTGAGACAGAGTCTCACTCTGTTGTTCAGGCTAGAACAGTGCAGTGGCATGATCATAGCTCACTGCAGCCTCAAACTCCTGGGCTCCAATGATCTTTCCACTTCAGCCTCCTCAAGTAGTTGGTACTACAAGTGCATGCCACCATGCCTGGATAATTGTTTTCATTTTTTTTTTTTTTTTTTTTTTTTTTTAGAGAAGGGGTCTTGCTATGTTATCCACATTGATCTCAAATTCCTGGCCTTAAGCAATTCTCCTACCTTGGCCTCCCAAAGTGCTGGCATTTATGGGTGTGAGCCACCATGTCCAGCCTCCATTTATTTTTTTTTCTGACTAAGCACTGCTTTTGTAATCAGAAAAACCACAATAAATATAATGTAAAAGACATGGTAGAGGAATCAATATTTTCTGTGTCTTATTTGCAAGGACTAAATCACTGAGTATTTCTGGAATGCTGTTCACATGAAAACCTTACCTATTATGCAGTCACAAATCTGCACGGGAATTGTGCATTGTGTCTAGCAGGTGGCCTGAGAGAAAATATTACCGAGTGGTGTCTGCACCTTTTTGCGTGTTAGGAAGCAAAAGAGATAGTTTAGTCTGTTTTTGTACCTCCACAAAGGAATTTGTTGAACTTAGTAAATTAAAAATATCAGTTGTTTTAGTGAATAAGATCAGTTAAATCATGTAGCTCAGAATTTTATGAAACAATGAGCTGATTTATTGAAGTCTGAAGAAAATAATTAGCATGCTATGTGACTTCATATAGTGTAATCTCTATTCTTTTGTTGGCAGTTGGTCAAAGTTAGCTTCAGCAGCTGGAACTTTATTATGTATTATTAATAAACTTTATAATACCACACAGTACCACCACCATACTGCCATTTATTGAAGGCCCTATTAAAAGATGGAGGGTTGGCATGTATCAGCATGCTTCATCCTGTCTATAGGGCAGATTATTTTATTTTATAAATGAGAAAGTGAGGCTCAGAAATAGTAATCAATTCAGCTATATGCAGAAATACTAAGGGTTGACTCAGCTTATAACTTCCCATGCAGAAGTGAACTCAGATGTTGGAAAGGACTTTTAATTTATTAAAAAGGTATATATTATATTAATATTAATGGTGGCCTTATTGGAGAAACTACCCATGAATTCACCTCTGTTTAAGCTTTTGATTTCATCTTCTGCATTGTGACAATTGACTTTTCAATTTGGGTGTACCACTTTTAAAAGGAACAGCTGGAGGATCATTAATGTAGGGTTGCTATACTTCAAGAACTTTGAGAAAGCTATTTTGAGATGCATAGATTTTTTTTCCTTTTCCCAATATTTATTATCAGAGAATAAAATCTAACCTATAACACCCTATATACCCAATGCCATTGGATGAGTAATTTCAGACTACTTAAAGAGGAAATAAAGGTATAGATAATTCTTCTGTCATACTATCTTCCTCCATTCTCTGCTTTATTCTGAAAGGAGGTAGGCATCTTTCGAATATAAGCTTAAAAGATGAAAATCTCAGGTTTTTTGGGCTATCTTTCAATAGCAGCTCTCTCAGTCTGTATGTCTGTCAAAAACAGCAATATGTACTGGGTCCTGGTGCATGTACATGCTGGTGAGGATTAGGAGAGAAGAGTATGCACAAGAACAGATACTTTTTTTTATTTTAAAATTGTTTTTAATTGACATAATTGTAAATATTTATTGGGTACAGTATGATATTTCAGTACGTGTGTACAATGTGTAATGATAAAATTGGGGTAATTAGCAAATCCATCACCTCAAACATTTATCACTTTTTGTGTTGGGAACATTCAAAATTCTCTCTTTTAGCTATTTAAAAATATACAATAAATTGTTAAGTATAGTCACCCTAAAGTGCTATAGAACACTAAAACTTATTCCTATCTAGCAGAAATTTTATATTCTTTCACAATCTCTCCCTATCTCCCACCTGCAGTCTCTAGTAACCAATATTCTACTCTCTGCTTCTAAGAGATCAACTTTTTAAGCTTCTGCATGTGAATGAGAACATGCAGTTTTTATCTTTCTGTGCCTGGCTTACTTCACTTAGCATAATGTCTTTCAGGCTCATCCATGTTGCCATGAAGACAGGATTTAATTAGTTTTCATGGCTGAATAGTCTTGCACTGTGTATACATACATATATTTTCTTTATCTATTTATCTGTTGATGAACACTCAGGTTGATTCCATGTCTTCACTATTGTGAATAATGCTACAATAAAACGGGAGTGCAGATATCCCTTTGTTGTGCTGATTTCCTTTCCTTTGAAGATATATGTACTCAGGAGTGGGATAGCTGGATCATATGGCAGTTCTATTTTTAGTTTTTTGCAGAACTGTTGTCCATAATGGTTATACGAATTCATATTCCTACCAATGGTGTATAAGATTGCCTTTTTCTCTGCATCATTCTAATTGGAGTGAGGTGGTATCTCATTGTCATTTTGGTTTGCATTTCCTTGATGATTAGTGGTCTTGAGCACTTTTTCATATACTTATTGGTCATTTGTTTGTCTTCTTTTGAGAGATGTCATATGGTTTTTGCCCTTCATTCTGTGGATGTGATATACCATATTTATTGATTTGCATATATTAAACTATTCTTACATCCCTGGGATAAATCCCACTTGATTCTGGTGTATAATCTTTTTAATGTGCTGTTGGATTTGGTTTGCTAGTATTTTGTTGAGGACTTCTACATCTATGTTCACCAGAAATATTGGCCTATAGTTTTATTTTTTTGTTGTGTCTTTGTCTGGTTTTAGTATCAGGGTAATGCTGGTCTTATAATTCCCTCCCTTCAATTCTTTGGAATAGTTTGAGAAGAATTGGTTTCAGTTTTTCTTTCAAAGTTTAGTAGAATTCAGCAGGGAAGCTACCTGGTCCTGGACTTTTCTTTGTTGAGCAATATTTTATTACTGATTCAATCTCATTACTTGTTATTGGTCTGTTCAGGTTTTCTATTTCTTCTTAGTTCAGTCTTGGTTGGTTATATGTGTCCAGAAGGTTTTCCAATATGTTGGCATATTGTTGTTTATAATAACCTTGCATGATCCTTTGTATTTCTGTGTTATCAGTTGTACTGCCTCCTTTTTCACTTCTGATTTTATTTATTTGAGTCTTTTCTCCTTTTTCCTTAGTCTTGCTAGTGGTTTGTCAATTTTGTCTTTTCACAAAATACCAAATTTTTGTTTTATTGATGATTTGTATTTGTTTTGCTCTCAATTTTATTTTATTTATTCCTGCTCTGATCTTTGTTATTTCTTTCCTTCTCTTAATTTTGGATTTGATTTATTTTTGTTTTTCTAGTTCCTTGAAGTACATCATTAAGTTAGTTGAAATCTTTCTACTTTTTTGTTGTTAGGAGTTTATTGCTATAAACTTCCCTTTTGGTGCTGCTTTTACTGTGCCCATAGGTTTTGGTATGTTGTGTTTCTATTTTCATTTGTTTCAAAAAATTTTTAAATTTTATTCTTAACTTCTTCATTGGTAATTTAGGAGCATGTTGTTTAATTTTCATGTATTTGTACAGTTTCCAAAGTTCCTCTTCTTATTGATTTCTAGTTTTTTTCCATTGTAGTCAGAAGGGATACTTGATATAATTTTAAAGAATTTTTCAAGACTTGTTTTGTGGCCTAAAATACTGTCAGTCTTGGAGAATGTTCCATGGACTGATGGAAAGACTGTGTGTTCTCCAGCTGTTGGATGTTCTGTGAATGTCTGTTAGTTCCAGTTGGTCTAAAGAATGGTTTTAATCCAATGTTCTTTTGTTGAAATTCTACCTAGATGATCTGTTCAATGTTGGGAGTAGGGTATTAACATTCCCAACTATTATTGTATTGCAGTCTATCTGTCCTTCTAGATACAATAATATAATAATATTTGCTTTATATATTTGGATGCTCCAGTGTTAGGTGCATATATATTGACAACTCTTATAGACTCTTGCTGAATTCATCCCATTATCATTATATAATGATCTTCTTTGTCTTTTTTTTATAGTTTTTGACTTAAAGTTTATTTGATCTGATATATTAATAGTATAGCTACTCCTGTCACTTTTGGTTTCTGTTCACATGAAATATCTTTTTCTATCCCTTCGCTTTCATTCTATGTAGATCTTTGCAGATGAAGTGAGTTTCTTGTAGACAACATATAGTTGGGTCTTTTTATTATCTATTCAGCCAAACTATATCTTTTAATTAGAGAATTTAATCTGCTTACATTCAAGGTTATTACTGATAGGTGAGGACTTACTCATGTCACATTATTAATTGTTGTGTGGTTGCTTTGTATATCTTTTGTTCTTTTCTTCCTCTCTTATTGTCTATCTTTGCAGTTTGATGGTTTTCTATAGTGAAGAGTTTTGATTCTTTCTTTGATTCTTGATATTTTTAATCAATCTGAAATAACAGGACATAGATAGACAAATTTTTTTTTACTAATGAAAAAAAACAATCAAGAAAACATCATTACAACAGGGATCCTGAACAGATCCTGCACATCTGTTCAAGAGTGCATTGCTTATGCTGGAATTAAGAAACTGAAATGATATCTCCTTTATCTTATTTTGTTTTCACTCTCCCCATCGAGTGAGTACTATTATTATCTCCATTTTACTGTTGAGTAAACTCAGGCTTAGACAGGTTAAATGACTCATTCAAGGTCACCCAGCTGAGATGTGCCAGAAGTGGTGAAGCTTTGACTGCAAAAATGCTGAACTTTTGTTTTAACCAGGATATTTTTCTGTCTCAGATATGATGATCTCCTATGAGAAGAGGTTATGAAGTTACAAGCAGCTGGTGGAATGAGAAAAGGACCCTGAATGTAAGGGTTACTGTCTGCATCAGATCCTTAGGCTCCAATTAAATGTTTGTCCAGAAGTTTGTGGGCCAGAGACCCTGTGATCTTGCACTTATATCATTGACAAGCTTTCTGTTTTCCCTGTCCCCAGGTGGAAGAGAAAAGGGGGTGGCAAAGGTAGGTGGAGATGGCTTTAGGTTGTCAGGTGAGCGAGCAAGTGCAGTCCCAGGGCAGATGAAGCAGAGTCTAAGGCTAATTAAGGCAGCAACACTTTATGGCTTACCAATGAATTCCATTTTATAGCCCAACTCCCTTAAATTGTCTCTTTTTGTGATTGATTCATATTCTCCTAGTCCCCTTTAAGCAGACGGTTGTTGATAGGGAGTGTTCAGTGTTGAATGAGTAAAATGTACTAATGCATGTTCTCTGAAGCCAGAGATAACCTTGCTTTAAACATGATGAATGTGACTTTTACAAGAGACGATATCATCAGGAAAGGGGGCCTGCAGCTTTTGCATTGGACACTCAGGTATAAGCTCATTGTCTAGCAGCATTTCAATCGCTTGCTCTCATTCTCTCCTGGCCATTTTGAAAAACTTAATCTTTCTGTCTGTGTCCCTGAAATGAAGTGATTCACTATTGTAAATAACACAACTGACTGCTTTCTGGATTTAACCAACTATATATTTTTCCCCTAAAGTATTCTACATCTTTTTCTTCCCCAGTTAACAATGATAAAAATAAGCAGAGTTTCTGGGAAAACCACAGAGCTTAAAGGTCACTAAGTGAGTTTTTTGTGGGGGCGGCCAGAGAACTTTAGTTCTCCCTAAGTGTGTTTGTTCTAAGACTTGCACATACTTGAAGAGAGAACAGAGAAGTTTTTCTGGTTAGAATTATACACTTAGTAATTCAACCCAAGTTGCCTTGATACCAGAATTTTGGCCCAGACCACCAAAATATACAGAACAAAACCACCAGTCATTGTGATTTTTATTTATGGGGATGTGTTCAGTGTTGAGAATGTTCTAGATAAGAAGAGAAGGCTGGCACCTTGGCTGGGACTCAGAAAGGTGCCCCTACAATGTAGGTGCCCATTTAAAAATGGAAAGAGAAAGAAAAGAAAAGCTATCTTTGCATGAACACATTATTTGTGTGTCTAGTTTCTTCTAGCTCTTACAAAGGATCTCTTCCATGCTGACAGGAGAAAACTTTAGTTTAAAGAGGGAAGAAAAAAATCTCTCTCTGAGAACTGATAACCAAATAAAATACTGTTATATTTTCTGTCTAATAAGCACAAGAAGTTCCATAACTCCCTTGATTAAGCATATTATCCTTCTTCAGAAAGTCAACATGATTTATGCGAAAAGTGATTCGGACATACTTTCTCCGGCCATGGAGATTTCATAATTCCTGGTGTATGTCTGGAAAATCTCCCCTCGTCATGAGTCCAAACCAAATTAATGTCTTTCAGAGTGACCTGAGGAATTAATGAGGTTTTTGCTGTCAGTTCTACCCATCCAGGGTCAAGTAAATCATTTGCTGGCTCTCGGGCCGCTGTTCGTCTGCTGCCTCTCTGACTCCACGTCCAATGATAACAACGTTGCAGATGCCTTTGAAATACGGCATCACCGACACTCTCTGTCCATCTGCTGGGACATATTTTAGGCTCTGCTTCTCTTTCTGCTGTAAACTCGGCCTCTAATGGAGTTGGTAATCGCTGATAAATGGGGTATCAATGAAGTCAGTGTACTGGAGGTTTCCCCATTCTTTTCTGCTGATGTGTGCTATTTAAATCTCCTCTGACATTTCTTAAAATTATTGTGTGCCCAGCTCTTTAATTCCCCTACTGGTGTTCTTGGCCAAAGACAGACTTGAGTTATTTTTTTCCTTCTTCTTTTCGGACAAACTGAAGCTGAATGGTAAGAGGCTTTCCTGGGGAGCCTTTTGTTCTTCCTACAAGAAGCAGGTCTACAATCTGTGGTCAGATCATGTCTACAGAACTGGTTGGAATCTTTTGGATTTTTCTACTCCTCTCCCACCATCCACATGCTGGGACCAGCTCCTCTGTAACCCTAATCTGTGAGATAATTTGAAGTCCTTGTAAGTCTTGGTATTTCTGCACTAAAGATCTGGAGTTTTAGTGTTTGTCACTAAATTTCATCAGTGTCTTTTGCCTTTCTGTAACTGTTTACAAATGAAGATTAAAAGTAAGAGCAATAATTGTCTCCTTCCACCCCATGCCCCTTGTTGTCTTAAAATTTTTATTGTGCTGAATACATGATTGAGTTGCTGTTGCTGACAAGACAACCAAGACAGGTTAGGTAATGTCTCATGTGGATCCTTAGCTGTATGTTCAGAGGAACCAGGAGCTTGCTGCTCTCCACTTACCCTTTTAGAATAGAAAAACATAGGGAAGTTATCCATCAACCACTGGGGTTCTGTTACCAGTCATAGGGATATAAACATGTTCCAATGAGTCATAAAAGGTTACAGCTTAGTCTGAGTCCCCTTGGTCTCCCAGAACCTCAGTTTCCTTATCTGTGAAATGGGCATGACCACAGGTGCCTTACTTGCCACATAGGATTTAGGAAAATTGGTGCTGGTGTTTGCTAGCATTTTTGAGCACTTATGCGTTAAATAAGGAGCTGAGTACCTGTGCTGTTTTATTTCATTTAATCTGCATAATAATTCCATGAGGCAAGTACTATTAATACCGCTATTTTACTGACAAAGAAATAGAGATATCAATAAAATAATGAGGGTTTTACGTTTTTGTAGCTCTTACTGTTTCAAAACACTTTTATTTCTTTCCCGCTCATAAACTTTGTGAGGCATTTACTATTTCTTTATTTGCAGTTTAGAGAGAGGCTGAGGGGCTTTCTTGAGGTTACCCTAACCAGGACGGGCAGTGCTCCTACTTGAGAGAGACATAGTAACTGTAAATGTGCTTCAAAAAAATTTAGCTAGGTTAATAATATATTTAAGGTACCCAGTCGTCTTTGGTATGATATGTTCTATTAACGGGGAACTGGAAAATAGTCTCGCCACACTCAAACCTGAGATTAGCCTGCAAAACAAACAAAACCAAACTATTATGGGCAAGCAAATGATAACCAAATAAGGACGGGGGAAGGTGAGGGGAAGATGTGGGAGAATATACTGACTGAAATGAGGAACTTTAGGGAATTTGATGAAAATGGGTCAGAGGTTGAGCAGACACCCTAATGAACAATTTTGATAAAACTGGAAATGTCAGGCAAGCTGAACCCCTCTGAGGCTTCTCATTCATTTTTTATTTTGTTCAGCTGGGAAATGCCTCAGAAGTTTTTCTTCAGTGGTTTGTTTCTCAATTGTTGGAAATGGGCATGTGGTTTGCATTTAAAACAAAACAAATAGTACAGGTAAGGTGAGAATTAACTTCAGGGCACAGAGTTGGGAGAGGTTCCCTTTAATTGCAAAGATTTGCTTATTTGTTTTTTCAAGTCCTCAGTCCTTAACATCCTAGACTTAAGTCCTAGGTGCTCACCTGTTGCAAAGGGCCCACTGGAACATGTGTGTGGCTCGTGGGTGTGGTTAAGAGAAGCCGGTTTTATTCCCCTAAAAGATGATGGAATTACTTGGCTCGGAGCAAGTATAGTAAGGGTGCACAGTCTCAATAGGAACCTCAGAAATAATGCCCGCAGGACCACTGCACTTGGTGAGACTAGTGTAGCTGCTCAAGCAGACTTCTTTGTGCGGCTTTGAAACTTTCTCTAACTCTTACCTGCTAGTGCAAAACCATGGGCAAGTCAATGAGTACTTGAGCCTCTTTTTTTTTTTTTTTTTGGCCTGGAAAATGGGGGGCGTAGCGGCAGGGAGGATAACACCCAGCTCCTAGGATGACAGTGAGTGTGAGATGGGATAGAGTATGTGAAAGGTTTAAAGCATTAGCAACTGCCAGTAGTAATCATTATTAGAGATCCTCTCTGGAACATTTTTACCTGTGAAATCAAGTGACGATTAAAACCAAGGGCCCCCTTGAAGCCACAAGGAGGCCAGCAAAAGTGTGGGGACACAGGGAGGGCAGATCCACTTTCTGTCTTGGTGGTGGCGGCGGTGACTAAAGGACGTAGGTGGGTTCTGGCCTGTGTGTGACTTGGAGTTTGGCAAAGACTTCTTTCTCACTGAGGTCTCTGTCTTCTCTTCCACCGGCTGCCTCCCTTCACCAGCACCCCTCAAACAAGCACACAGGCCTTGAAAATGTGGGGTAATGAGTGATTTGTTTCCCCAGAATTCAAAGCCAAAATGTTTTGCCTTCTGGATGCATGTGCTGGCCAACTAAAAGTAAACTGCAGCTTAGCTTTACCTAATTTCCCAGTAAAAGCTGAAGTATTTAATAAAACAGAAATGAAATGAAATGCTCGGGAACTTCTCTTGCACCAACCACAGGCTGCAGAAAGTCAACCTCCTCCTCTTTCAGGCCGCCTCTGCGGAGGCCGCCGTGACCCTCCTCTCTGTGAAAGAGCTGTGTTTTCAAACCAGCCAGGTGCTGAGTGCTCAGGCAGGCCAGTAACCTTGTGCCACCGTCAGCAATAACCCAGCCAGCTCTGCCTTTTGATAAAGCGACCGGCAGCTCCAAGGAATGAGATTTCCCCGTGTGCCTCCTCACGTCAATTCGGGCTCAGTTTGTGAGGCTGGCGGTTAAGAAGACATTTCTTGTATTTTCCTGGATAGAGCTGGAACCCATACTACTAAGTGAAGTTTCCCAAGAATGGAAAAACCAGCACCACATGTACTCACCAGCAAATTGGTATTAACGGATCAGCACCTAAGTGGACCCATAGGAGTTACATTTATGGGATATTGGGCGGGTGGTAGGGGGAGGGGACAGGTATATACATACATAATGAGTGAGATGCGCACCGTCTGGGGGATGGACACGTTTGAAGCCCTGCCTCGAAGGGGGAGGGAGGGGCAAGGGCATTATACGCAACCTTAACATTTGTACCCCCATAATATGCTGAAATAAAAAAAATAAAATAAAGAAAAAAACAAGGCATTTTTGCCCAGGATGACAAGAAAGAAGCCCAGCATCACAGGCGTTATGAGAGGTGGCTTCTCACGCTGGCTGAGAGGTGATGTCCGTACACTCCACACCTGCCAGTCTCGTCTTTGGTGCTGTGAGGAGTCTGAAAAGCCCTCTGTTGTGGAGCCACTGCCATCACCGCTACATAGAGGCAAGGACTCTTTGCTGGGATATTGTGTCGGGCTGTTATGGTTTAAAGAGCAAAATCCATAGCCCTGCATGTGAGCGCATGAGAGTCACCTGCTCCTAACACAGGGCCCAGGTCAGACGTCAGTGGTGCCTGCATGCTGAATGAGTGAGTGAATGAATGAACAAATGTGTGAAGTCATCTATGGTCGGTAACCAGGGAAGAAAGATGTTTCTGGATCATGAACAGAACCACTGGAAGAGAACCTATACCACTTTGGTCCTAGCTGCGGAGGGTGGCGATATTTTGACTTGGAGGATGCTCCTGGGGGGAGAATGGAGATCGTGTGGGCTCAAAATAGGGATCTGGCTAGGAGCCAGCAGGCAAAGACGATCTGCAGAGGCCTTGGATGCCAGGCTGAGCAGTGCGGCTCTCCCTGAAGGTAAAAAGACAGCAGACATTTTTCTGCCCAAATATGGCATGAGCACAGACACCTCTCTGCCCCCCTCTATTTATACCTGTTATCTATCTATCTGTATCTCTGTTATGGACCGGATTGTGTCCTCCTGAAAGTCATATGTTGAAGCCCTAACCCCCAATGTGACTGTATTTGGAGATAAGGCTTCTGGGAGATAATTAAGATGAAATTCGTAAGAGTGGGACCCTAATTCAGGTAGGATTGGTGGCCTTATAAGAAGAGGAAGAGAGAGGGGTTCCCCTCTCTTTTCCCTGACATAGGCCCTGAGGCAAGGCCATGAGAAGCCACAGGGAGAAGGCAGCTGCCTGCAGCCTGGGGAGAGCCCTCACCGGCCCCCCGGTCTGCGGGCACCTCCATCCTGAACTCCCAGGAGAACCGCGAGGGGTAAATTTCTGTTGGCGAAGCTGCCCAGTCTACGGCATTTGGTGATGGCAGCCCCGAGCCGAGACAAAGAAGTAAAATGGGAGCAGCTACTGCTCCAGACCCGACAGGCCGTGGTGAGCAGGCCCTAGGGATTACGCAGGGAACCGTGGCAGGGCGGGGCAGGACATCCCTGAGTGACGGGGTGGACAGACCAGCTCTCAGAGAAGGTGCGGCCGGCTCCAGCCCTGAAGCCTTGGCCTGCAGTGTGTTTGGGGGCTCCCTGCGTTTTGAAGAGGATCAGTGGAGAGGAGACTCACATTGTGACGTTAGCAGGAGGCTCTCAGGAGCGCCCTCTTCAGGTGGGAGGCCAGGCCCAAGCAGCACAGCAGGTCGACTGCAGTGATGTCCCTGGTGAGCAGAGGTGTGGTAGCCAGGGCGCGGCCTGGTGCGGGGGCTGGGTTGGGACGCGCCCTGCGTGGGGGTGCGCCGTGTGCGCACCCATGAGTCTGCGCTTTCTTTGCACCATATCAAAACCATGGCAACCTGTGGAGCGGCAAATACAGAATAGGTTTACAAACTAACTATGTTTGTAACAGGAAATGTTTGGCAAGAACAGTGATCTGTTGTGACGTTGCTTATACATGTATAACTTTTTCCTCATCACTATGTAATGTGGTTTTGCAGCTATCTAGCCAGTCAGAGACTAGAACGAGAGGATTTAGGTGTTATTGTACAGCGCATGAAATAACTGGTTACTAGGAGGCTTCAGTTAGGTGTAAGTTTAGGCTGTTGAAAGCACAATGACTCACTGATAGGTGCGAAGTGCCCCCTCCTTCAATTCTGTCCTCACTCAGAACCCTCTCCTCCCCCTTCTTCCCTCTGTCCCCAAGAATGACATCATTTCCTCGCTGGCTGTCAGTCCTACATGATCCCCATGTGACTGGGCAAATAGAAACCTTCTGCCTCATCATAACGGCTAATAATACCACATCCCTGCCAGGAAATTTTCAAATAAGAGAACTGGATGAGAAAAGTAATTGCCTCATATTTATGGCTTTGAATGTGCTTGTCATCATGCCATGTCCACTTATGCATTTCCTCTTTTCTCCCAATAATCGTTGCATTTTTAGTCCATTTTTTGAGAGAGTCATTTTGAGGAACAAATGGCCTTATTAAGATACATGCAGGCCTGTTCTGGTTACTTTCAGCAGCATGGATATGGCCAGGAGAGGCCTGGGCATGGGTGGACCTTGGCCCACTGGGCTGGGAAGGAGATGACTTGAGGAAAATGAGCACACTAGGTAGAACAAGTGATAGACTGGCACGTGCCAGGCATGGGAAGAGCCAATACAAAGTGACGGAGAGTCTAGCCTGGCCAGTGGGGCAAAGCTGTGGAGATTAATAGGAAGGGGCCACAGTAATAACTAACTAACATTTATCGAGGCTGTCACCCATGTGCTGGGCACTGCCAGATGATTTCCTTTTGGTATCTGACTCTGACGTAGAACTGATCCTCTGGCAAATTTAACATCATTAAATGCTCATATCAACCATTCATGGCAAAGATTATTGTTAATGTGATTGCACAGATGAGGATACTAAAGTCCCAGGCCACAGGGCTAACCAGTGGCAGGGCTGCGAGGCTGTGCTCTTCCTCCCCGTCTCCCCGACACTGCACCGGATAAATTGTGGCCAGATAGAAGTTCTCCCGTCCAAGTGGCCGGCCAGCTCCCCCTGCTTTGTCACACCACGCCTGGAAGCCTGGAGGGTGACTGTCAGGCTTTGGGACTATTGGAAGGTCAGACCACTCTTTAGAGATGTGGAGTGGGAAAGATCTGCTTCTCCACATGTCTTGTACCCACCAGTTGTGGAATAAATGGTGGGCTGAAGAAACGATAGAGGCCAGTGTGGTGCTCAGAAACATGAAGATAATAATTTAGGGTAAAAGAGGAGAAAGAAAGTAAATAAGGAAAAGAGAGCAGGAATGGGCTGGGGTGACAGGGCCCTGAAGCTAACGAGTAGGAGGAAGGAAGCCTCTTTTGTTCTGAATGGGTGAAATATTAAATTTTCCTGCCTGAAAGGTATATAGTGGTGTAGGGTTTGGATGTTTAACCAAAAGGAGGAATTGCATTTTCTACTATTGATCAGAGATTCATATTAGTTTTTCTATTTATGTGTTTGTTAACTAAATGGCATTTCAAATTATTATTTCTGTTATAAAAAGCTACCATTCTCTTAGGCTTCATCTTGCTTGGATGCCTCGTCCTTCATCTTGCAACTGCTCTGGTCTCTGTGACCCACACTCCTGCCTGGTTCTCTTGCAGCAATCTGATTTTCTGTTGCAGTCTCTCTAACTCCTTTTCATCATTCCATCCCTTAAGAACCGAGCTCCACCAGTTTTACTAGGTGGCTATTGCTGTGTAACAAGTGACCCCAAAGCTTAGTGGCTTTAAACAATGAACATTTATTTATCTAAGATTCTATGGGTCTACTGAGCTATCCTGTTGGTCTGAGTCAACTGATCTAGGCTGGACTCCTCCTCTATCTGTGGCCTGCTGCCACGTCAGCTGGGAGCTGGCTGGTTTAGGATGGCTTCGGCTGGCATGGCTTGTCTTGGCTTGGCTTCATATGGTCTCGATCTTCCAGGAGACCAGCCTGAGCTTGTTCACATGGTGGTATCATTCAAAGAGAAAGAGGAGGAATGTACAAGGCTCCCTGGGGTTAGGCTTGGACTTTGCATAATGACACTCCTGTTGCATTTTATTGAACAAAGCGAGTCACAAGAGCAGTCCAGGTTCCAAGGTTGGGGAAATAGATTCTTTTTCTTGGTAGGAGGAGATGCAAAGTCACATTATAAAGGGGTAGAGGCATGGAAAGGAGTGAAGAATTGTGGCCATTTCTCCAAACAATCTTCCCTACTAGGATATTGCTGTTGGTTGTTCAAATGTTCTCTCTAGATAAATTCAATCAGTGTCACAGTTTTCCCCTTATTCTGTGCCCCATGATATCATGTGTTGTCTTTTATAAAATTTAATTTTCTTCTGTAAAATGGAGGACTGACTCTACTTTTGTCATCACCTTAAATAAACAGAAAGTTCCCTAGCAGTGCATGGAATAATTTGGTGAAAGGATTTTGAATTAGGACTAGTGGCAGAAATTGCTCTTTGTCCACTAGGACCCAATTCTACCCTTTTTTAGTAGGAGCACTGTTATGCACATGGCTGGCCATTTAGAGACTACATTTCCCAGGTTCCCTTACAACCTTGATCAGGCCATGTGTCTTATTTGTGGCCCATGAGATGTGAGCAAGAGAAAGGCAAGCCAAGGAAGGGGCCTGAGCTGCCCTGTCTCTTCCCCTTTTCTTTGGGGTTGGAAGAATTGGAACACCTAAATTGTACCTAGAGACAGAAATCACATAGAAGATGGCAGAGTCAACCCAAAAGAACTGGGCTACCTGATTTTGAATTGCAAAATGAGAGAAAAATAAACTATAATCTTATTTTAACCTTTGTATGAGGGGTCTTCAAAAAGTTCATGCAAAATGTGTATTATGAAAAAAGTATGCATGGGTTTCACAATTTTTCTGCAACAAAATAAATGTGTATTAACTCGTTATAACATGTCTGAATAGGATCCAGTTTGAGGGATTAAGAAGGATAAGGCATCAGTTTGAAAACAGCCCCTATCAGAGCAACATGAATTCTCCTAAAATTGAAGCAAGAACAAATAGCAAATTTATGGTGAAGCTTGGGTGGAAGAAATATGAAATAATTGATGCTTTACAAAAAGTTTATGCAGATAATGCTCCAAAGAAATCAGCAGTTTACAAATGGATAACTCATTTTAAGAAGGGATGAGACTATGTTGAAGATGCGGTGTGCAGGGGCAGATAATCCACTTCAATTAATCTCATTCAGGCCCTATTTAAAGAGCATTGATGATTAATAGCACAGACAATTACCAAAGCCACAAACACCTCAACTGGTTCAGTTTACACACTTCTAACTGAAAAATAAAAGTTGAGCAAACTTTCCACTTGATGGGTGCCAAAAACTCTCGCACCCAGATCAGCTGCAGACAGGAGCAGAGCTTTCAATGGAAATTTTAAACAAATGGGATCAAGATCCTGAAGCATTTCCTTGAAGAATTGTAAGAGGTGATGAAACATGGCTTTACCAGTATGATCCTTAAGACAAAGCACAATCGAAGCAGTGGCTACTAAGAGATGGAAGTGGTCCAGTCAAAGCAAAAGCAGACCAATCAATAGCAAAGGTCATGGTGATAGTTTTTTGGTGATGCCCAAGGTATTATGCCTGTTGATTTTCTGGAGGGCCACAGAATGATTTTGTCTGCTTATTATGAGAATGTTTTGAGAAAGTTAGCCAAAGTTTTAGCTAGCAGAAAAACACCCAAGAAAACTCCTCCAGAGAGTCCTTCTCAACCATGACAGTGCTCCTGCTCACTCCTCTCACCAAACAACGTTATGAGAGTTTTGATGGGAAATCATCAGGCGATCCACCTTGTAGTTCTGATATGGCTCCTTCTGACTTCTTCCCCTTACCTCCAATCTTAAAAAATCTATAAAGGGCACCCATTTTTCTTCCATTGGTAATGTAACAAAACTTCATTGACTTGACATGGTTAAATTCCTAGGACCCTCATTTCTACTTTTTTGAGACAGAATCTCACTCTCTTGCCCGGGCTAGAGTGCTATGGCATCAGCCTAGCTCACAGCAACCTCAAACTCTTGGGTTCGAGTGATCCTCCTGCCTCAGCCTCCCGAGTAGCTGGGACTACAGGAGTGTGCCACCATGCCTCGCTAATTTTTTTCTATATATTTTTAGTTGTCCAGCTAATTTATTTCTATTTTTTTTTAGTAGAGATGGGTCTCACTTTTGCTCAGGCTGGTGTTGGACTCCTGAGCACAAACAATCTGCCTGCCTCGGCCTCCCAGAGTGCTAGGATCACAGGTGTGAGCCACTGCACCCTTCCAGGACCCTCAGTTCTTTAGGGATGGACCAAATGGCTGGTATCAATGCTTATAAAATTGATAGAACCTGATAGAGCTTATATTGAGAAACAAAATTTGTGTTTTATTTTATCTTTTAATTCCACTTTCCATGAAATTTTTGAGGCTTTTTTTACAGCAACTCAGCCTGTGCTCTGATATGGTGATGGGAGAGTGGTGTGAATGATGGGAGGTGACAATGGCAATACCAGGCTTTGTATTTATTTCTGCCCCAGTCTCTTCAATGAGACAAGAGAGAGCAGGGACCATGAAGACCATAGAGAATGACAGACAATTCTGGAGTGTATGGAGATTAAGGGCACCACTGCAGGGGCAGAACCTGGGTCCATGGCATCTAAGGATTCATGGACCTAATGGCCTCTGCCTAAGGACTTTGGAAGGGCCCCACCCCATCTCCTTCTGGGGTCCCTGACCCTCCCTAACTGAAAGTCATGTGGTAGACAACTTACCTGGGCCCAGGTTGGTAATTCTGCCTCTTGCTACCAATTTCATGTCTGCTCATAAAACAGCAAAGCATCAACGCCATTAAGTTCCAGGCTTTCCTCAGGGGTTGGTATCTTGGGATGGTCACTTAGAATTGTAAAATCATAGAATGTTATTTCTGGAGGAGACTTTTTTTCTTATTCTTGATTTAGAACACAGAAATAGGCATATGATCTCCCTGAGGGGTATGTGTCTTTCCTACAAAATAGAGGCTTTTCTCACTTGGTGGCCTATTCCTCCTTGTGCTTTTCTACCCCTAGCCTTGACGTCTGTCTGAGATGCCCTCTTTTTCATTTTTTTCCCTCTTGCTGAACTTGTTCTGCAAAACCAGTCTAAATATCTCCTTGCTTGTGTAATTTTCTATTTATGATCTCCTCCTACCCGTCCCTGCCAAAATGAATCACTATCTCATTTGAATTGGCATGGCACTTTAATGTGGCTGTTTTGATATTGTCTTAAAGGTATATTTCTGTTTATGTCTCCTCTGTTAACATGTCAGTGTTTGGAAGGCATGAAAGGTGCTTATCCCTGTCCCAGTGCAGAGCCCAGAGGCTTGCAGAGATATTTGTTGCTTTGAATCCGACTTCACTTCTTTATTTTAAAGGCAAGGAAACCTACGATAAGTGACTTGCATCATCCTTTGTTTTTCAGAAATTCTCTTTTCTTTAAGACTAATTGATTGATGTTTAGTACACCTGGGAGCCAATTGTCTGTTCTGAAGTATTTCTTAAAGTTCTTTTTTTAATTTTTCACTATATATATATATTTATTTCAGCATATTATGGGGGTACAAGTGTTAAGGTTACGTATATTGCCCGTGCCCCCCTCCTCCCTCCCATCCACCCGACACCTGATAAATGTTATTCCTATATTTTCATGTAACAAAATTCAACACCCTTTTATGATAAGAATGCTCAACAAAATAGGCATAGACAGGGCTTACCTAAAAATGATACAAGTCATATATGACAAACCCACAGCCAATATCATACTGAATAGGGAAAAATTGAAAGCATTCCCACTTAGAACTGGAACTAGACAAGGTTGCCCACTATCTGCACTTCTATTTAACATAGTGCTGGAAGTCCTCGCTACAGCAATCAGACAAGAGAGCGGAATTAAGGGCATCCACAGGGGAGCAGAAGAGATCAAACTCTCATTCTTTGCTGATGACATGATATTATACCTAGAAAACCCCAAGGATTCAACTAAGAGACTCCTTGACTGATAAATGAATTTGGTAAAGTCTCAGGATACAAAATCAACACACAGAAATCAGAGGAATTCATATACGCAAACAATAGTACAAGGGAGAACCAAATCAAAGACTCAGTTCCCTTCAAAATAGCAACAAAGAAAATAAAGTACCTAGGAATATATTTAACTAAGGAGGTAAAAGACATCTACTGGGAGAACTATGAAACACTGAAAAAAGAAATAGCAGAGGATGTAAACAGGTGGAAGAATATACCGTGCTCATGGGTCGGCAGAATCAACATTGTTAAAATTGTCTTAAAGTTCTTTTTAGCACAAAGAACCCACAATTCCTCTCTGTGTCAGCTGCAAGGACAAGTGCTTAGGACTGAAATAAGCAGACTTGGGAATAAACATTTCACAGTCTTCAGGGATGCACTAACAGTTCTGCTTCTGGTAAATCCAGTTGACAACACTACTGGAAGCTCTTATATAGATTTCCTGGAATTTTCCAGTGTGAGATGGGCACAACTAGATCTGCAGAATATCTGATCCTGGGAAACAAAGGCTGACAGTATAATAAACAGGCTGCTACTACATTTTGATCAATGTTCCTACAAGCAGACAGACACGTTTCCTCATTCATTATGTCCAGAAACCCCAAATTTATAGATCTCTTCCTTTGCAGAAACTCCTAAACCAGCTTTATTTCCATGGACTTGACCTTTGGTGTTTACACTTTCTCCCCATTGGCAAACCCAGGGTCCATTTGTTCCTGCAGACGGCCATTTTGGCAGTTTCCTTAACAGCCTAAGGAAAGAACCAGAAGTCTACATATGGAGACCTCATCCCCGGTTGCCTAATGGATTCAAAAGACATCCTGAATATTCATCATTTCTCCTTTTATGAGCACCTTGGCAATTCCTCTAAGGGCGAAGGCCGCAGTAAATTCAGAAGTGCCATTAGTGAATACCAATTCATCCTCAATTCAAGTCTAGTTTTCTCCTGCTCCTCAGCACAATACGGAGCTCCTGCAATCTCAGTGAATGCAGGGCATTGTCTCTGCTCTGAGGAGACAGGATCGTTTGCGAAAATCCGAAGCCCATAGACATCGTCTGCTGTCTAGCTTGTCTGCCTAAGCTCTGTGCGCCACCCTGCGTTCTTTGCAACTGCCTCCCCGGAAGCTGTAAACTACCTTTGCGGGGAGAGTTAAAATCATGGTGGAGTGCTTGGCTTGGTGACAGGGCTTTTAATTAATGGTCATAAATTAGCAAATATTATTTTAAGGCTCTGTACCTATGGCCTTTCCCTTTGGTGTGCTAGGATCCCTCGTAACATTTCCCAGATGTGTCTTCCCTGGGAGGCTGATGTGGACAGTTGCTCAGTGGAGACAGATACAGAGAGAGAGACAGAGGCCCTCCTTATCACTGTTGTGCATTTGAACAGTTTAGGTGGCTGCCCTTGAGTATGGCGAGGGCAGGTGCGGGGGGTGGTGGCTGTGAGAGTCCCTGCCACGGAGCCCTCTGCCCCCTCCCCAGCTCTATGTTGGCAATTGAGCTTTTTCTCTCACCCCATTTCAGTGTTATCTGAACAACCGCACATGGTTCATCAATTTCTCATAGTTCTCCGCTCCTTCCTGGAAAAACCAGGATCTAAAATTTCAATCCCATTTGCTTTTGTACATTCTTACTCTAGAACAGAAACACATGTACCAGTTCCATCTCCTAACTTTTTAAAAGGAGATTCTTTCTTATACAAAGTGAAATAATTGTCAACCCATGAGGCTTGGGCCAACTCATGCTGGCTGTGTGCCTGAAAGTGTCTCTTTCCCCAGTGACCTGCCTTTTTCTCCACGCGGGCTGCTAAACTTCCATCCAAAGCCAGAAGGCCATGCATTTTATGCACCACAACTGTCTTAGTGGATTTAGTAGCTCCTGAGCCTGTCATACAGTTTGCACACCACAGCTCACAGGCCCCATCTGGCTTGTGGGCATGTTTTCCTTGGCCTTCACCCTGTTCTGAAACATTTTTAATTAGTCGTCAACATTTACAAATTGGGAAATTTCACGTTAAAGTCTTTAGACTTTGGGAGCTTCATGAAAAATCTGCAGATCTGAAAACCTTGGGCCTGCCTTTCTATTCAACAGTTGGCTAGGGCCACGCACGTAGGGAAACTGTCAGCACTGTGCATACTCTCACTAGTTTGCCTCAATCCCACCACGGTTGGTATTTTGCTCCTGCTCTTTCGCTCACTCACCGACCTGCCTGGCTCTGCAGGCACTGGCATTTGTGAGGTCCGGTCTAATAGAAGACAGAAAGTCTGTCTAGGAAGATTATATTTCCTGCTTTGTTGCCCACCTCCCCCAATTATTCTGCTCACAGGAGGGAAGGGATCCAAGGAGGATTTGTGACTTTCACTAATTTGGGGGCCTTTTACATGTTCAACAGAGTAGGAAGGAAAGAGGGAAGTCTCACACTGTTGATTATAATCATTATTTTCTTTTAAACTCAGAGACAGCTCTTGAACTTAGATCTTAGGGTTCTTCAATTCTATAGCAGGCATTTAAACAGGTTTTACAAACCAGGAACAGACTCTAAAGGCAATATTGGGGGAACATATTTGAGAAGCAATCAACCTAACAGAATAGGAAATGGTATTGGTCTCATCTGAAACTGGATATGAGTAAATCCTGTCTAGCCAAAGTGTAATACCCATCCCAAAGGGGAGAAAATAGAGAAAATAGATAAAAGTGACCAATTATCCCAGCAGCTAAGATTAAAGCTATTACACTACTTTCTAAACTTAGGGTGCTTTATAAAATTTATAAAATTAAAGGACCACTAATCCTGTTCTTTTTATTGACTAAGATGCAAGAGAGATTGTTAAATTGCTTACTCCCCCGGTTGAATAGTGAGCAGAGAAAGTTAGACCCTCTTCTATATCCTGCAGGTGACAAGCTGGTACAGTGATACAGCATGACCTGAGAATGGTGGGTAAGAGGGCAAGTGGTATCCGTGCTTACAAGCAACCCTCCCCCAAATTTTGACTTCTTTTTAGGTTGTTCTTCTGCTGAAGTGATAATGCATTTGGGTACTCTAATACATCTTGGTTGGAAAGTACTGAAGCAGGCAGCTTTGGAAACCTCATTCCAGCATCCCGTGAAGTGGAAACTCTGCATCTCTTGAACTCTATGTGGTCTATTAGTGGAATGGAAGAGTTGAAAGAAAGAAATACTTGGGACTTCTCTTGGTGTCAGATAAGATGACAATTGAGCAGTTCTTCCAAAATTCTGTCTTGTTTTTTTATTTCATGATGTGCTAAATCAAAATCCATATGCTGTAAGGTCATATTTTAAACACAGGCCTGCTTCTTGCTTTTGGATTTGGGAACATTCTAATTATCAGAACCACATTCTCTTTGAGGCACCTTGACTTTTACTCCATGACTTCCAATTTTTGGAAGTGGTTCATGGCTTCTACATCTACTCTTCATTCAATGTCATGGTTTGGTCCCTCTTGGCTTTGTATTTTAAGTGCCCTACTTGTAATCTGCTTAGCCTGGGAGTGAGCTGAGAAATCAGAAGTATTTTATGTTCCAGGCTGTAGACCTTGTGAGGTGACGTCGGTGTTTGACAGGGATATCTGATCTGCTTTTCCTATTGAAATCAGTAGAGGAGTGCGAATGAAGTGCTTAGCAGAGCAGAGAGTAAATGAAACTGCCTTTGAGATAAAGCTGAGAACGTGGCGATGGCAGGTGGTGGTGCAGTTCGAGCAGGTGGGGTGCTCAGAAGCAGGCTGGGGACACAAGGAGGAAGTGAAGGTTTCTATGCAAAAGGGAAAGCCAAAGTTGCTAAGAAATCTAGCTAATTTGAATAACTTTTAATCCAAACACCAAAGGCAAACTTTTTTGAGCAGGAGAGAGGGAGGGCTGTTGTGGATTGAGTCCAGGGCAACCTGGCTGGAGCTGTGCGTCCTGGGCTGGGACTGTCACTGGACTCAGGGTCAGAGGTGAATGCATACTCAGGCTATGCTCAGCATGCCTGCTCTATTTGAAAGCTTTCTATTGGAAAAACAAATTGAAATCTGCTTGGTGTTTTTCCCTTTGGAAAGACAATAGCAAAAAGTATGGCAGATTGCCTTTTTAAATCAGTCCTTCTTTTAAACCAAACTCTTAGTTTTTTTGAAGAGCCATATCAAGTTCTCCTGTAGAAGATCTTTCTCAATAAAACTCATGAATGTATTGGGTTACCTTATTTCTCTCTCTCTCTCTCTGTCTCTCTCTTTGTGATTACCTTGTTTATGTAGCTAGAGTCATACAGACAACATGTCAGTCTGTTCTGAGTTCCTCAGTATATTGCTAGAGTGAATGCCCATTCTGCCCACTCTTATCATGTGGCCTTGACATTTAAAGCTCTGGTCCCTGGAAAAGTGCCCTGATGATAATGAATAAATGCATTGTATTTTGGCTGAAAGTCTACATGCCTTCATGATCATTAAGCATTAATTGTTACTGGCTTTGACAACAAATAAATAAAGCTACTTGAAGGTTTCTTTAACCACTTCGGTACGGCGCTCACCGGCACGAAGCCGCCCTCAGCCGCACTCAGTCCGCACGGCAGTCTGTGCTGTGCGTGGACGATGCGTCCGTCTTGCTCTTGTGTGATGAGGAAAGCCTGAAAGCACTGAAAGCTTGTTTTACTTCACAGGCAGCTTTACTTGTTGTGTAAATCAGAATATGTAACATACACATATATGTTTTCATTACATTATTTTTATTTTTATTTTATATTTTTATTTATTTATTTTTTTGAGACAGAGTCTCACTTTGTTGTCCAGGCTAGAGTGAGTGCCAGACTGTCCTATCTTACCCAAACTGATCTACAGATTCAATGCCAAATCTATTAATGCCATCGCTTCTCACGATATAGACAAAAATACTTTAACCTTCATATGGAACCAGCGCGACCCCCGAATATCAAGGCAATTCTTAGGCCAAAAACAAAATGGGAGGGCCATTAATATGCCAGATATCAGCTATACTACAAAGCTGTAGTAATTACATCAATATGGTATTGGCCAGCAAAAATAGGAATAGGACCAGTGGAACGCGAGATGTTGAGAATCCTGAATAAACGTCCTTATTAGCCACTAATCTTGAAAGCAGACAAAAAACGATTATGCTGGGAAAGAATCCCTTTGCATAATGGTGCGGAAAACTGGGGTAGCCACCCTGTAAAGGCTAAAACAGGACCCGCACCTTTTCACCTCTGTCAACAAAAATCAACTCATGCTGGATAACAACTTAAACCTAAAGTATCGAACTATAGAATTAGAGGAAAATGGGAAACACTGCCCTAGACATAGCCTGGGCAAAGAGTTATGAAAGATCCAAAGGCATCACAGCAGACCAACAAATAAATAAATGGGACATGATCACACACTACAGCTTCCTGCCAGCCCCAAAGAAATAGTCATGAAGTAAAAGACAACCTACAGAAATGGGAGAAAATTTTGCATCCTATGCATCCGATAAGGGACTTGATAACTAGAATACTACTCTACGAAAACCCTCACGAAATCAGGAAGAAAAATAATACCCCATTAAAAGTGGGCAAGGTACTTGAACAGAAACTTTTCTAAAGAAGCACAGAAGAAATGGGCCAACAAACATATGAAATGCTCACATCTCTAATCATCATGGAAATGCAAATCAAAACTACATGAGAAATTTATCACCCCAGAGAGAATGGCCCTTTATAAAAATCTCCAACAAGTAAATGCTGGCGTGGGTGCCGGAGGAGAGAGGAAACACTCCTACACTGTTGGTGGGACTGCAACCTAGTTCCAACCTCTTGTGGAAAGCATCAATGGGATTATTGTAGGCCGATAATTCCATTCCTACCCATTGGATCAGGCAATCCCATTGCTGGCCCATCTACCCAAATATCAAATGACGACTCCTACAAAAACACACCTGCACTCGAATCTTATACACGGCACATCATATTCAAGGCTGTGGAAAGCCAAGTGTCCACAATCCAGAGAATGGATTAATAAATGTGGGCGTATATGTTATACCATCGGAGTACTATTCAGCTCTAGAACAATGTGACATAGCAACATCTTATATTTCTGGGTTAGAGCTTGCCAACCCCATACTATTAAGTCCAAGGTTTCACAAAAGGACATAGGACCAAGCAGGCACATATACAACGAGCAAACTGGTATTAACTGCAGTAGCACCTAAGTGGACACATAGGTACTAACAGTAATAGGGGTATCTGGGCCCAGATGGGCCGGGGGACGGGGGGCGGGGTATATACATACATAATGAGAGAGATGTGCACCATCTCCGGGGATGGTCATGATGGGAGCACTCCAGACTTCTGTGGGGGAGAGGGGGAATGGGCATTTATTGAAACCTAAAATCTTGTAACCCCCATAATATGCCGAAATAAAAAAAGATAAGTTCGATAGTCACATTCTTAAGCTTTTTTTACCCTACACCTATTAACAACTTGGACTTAGGAAAGTAGAATCTCTGTAACTACTAAGAAATGAAAAGGGCCAACAAAACAGCAGTACATGAATAGCAATCATTTCATATAATATTGTTCCTCTTATGCATGTCATAAAAATACTTCATACTAAGTAATAACCAAAGTAAAGATGAAATCACTAAAATATACTGTCCAGTTACAGGTGTTTAGTGTCCTCAGTCCAGCACTGTATAGATATTCTTTAATTATGTAGATAGACTTTGGGTAAAATAAGTCTTCCAAGCTTCCTCTTTGGTTATTAACAAGTTTTTTATCGCCAACTTTTTGTTTTCCTCGCCTTCTTTAATGGTCACAGGCATGGGTCTTCTACCTTATGTGATGGGGATGCATCACATATGTTAATAACACACTGCAGTACATCCAGAAGAGTTCAGGATCTCCAAAACAGATCGCCTAGTGGAATTGGAGCTGGAAGGATAGTGGCAAGATAGGAAGAGCCTACGTGTGGCAAGTTCAAAATCTGCGTTAGAAAATAGAGCTCAGAGTAACAGCCATACATATTCGACCCAGAAGCACAAACGAAATGATAATACCTGTGAGTTCAGATTCCATGATAGCATCTGACCTGTACAGGAGTTAAGTTGGAAAGACAGGCATGAAGGAGGAGTCACAAGAGGGCTTTGTGCTTATAAGAAAGAGCAGCCAGCGAAATTGGAGTCAACAGCTCTTCCAGGTCACAGCTACCAGGGGAGGGTGGAGCGTGTTGTCTAGAACTGGCTGAAGATGCTCAACCTGTTTGAGGTGTTGGAAGAAAGAAGATCCGAACTAGGCACACCAGGGACACAACGGAACTAGAAGCCAACTCATCCAAAAGGCGATCTAAATGGTGGTGGAAACCCGTAAAATGTGTACCAGTCGCGGCCTAAACCATAGGAGGGGAGACAGGCAGTAGAAAAGGGAAACGAACACCATGCATGGTGAAGAACACTAGCGGAGCTGCCTGGAGACCGGGTTCTGGTTCCCACAGCGAGCAGCTGTCCTCAGACCTTCCACAGGTCACTGAGCCTCCTAGTGTGAGTTTCCTCGGGCTGTAATCACAGAAGCTGGGCGCCTCCTTTCCAAACAGAACCATTCATCGAAACACGACCAAGAATCTCTCAAAAAACTCTCTTATAAACATTCCTATGTGGCCAAATGGAAAATCTGCCCATGTTCTAAACAGTCATAACAGTCACACTGCACATTACACATAAGTCTTTAGAAAGTCTCGCGCCTAAAGAAATTGAGGTAAGACGTTTTACTCAAGCTCTCCCAAACCTACTAGACCCGCTGGAGCTTCCCTGTTGTTCGATGAAATATCTATGGATATAAGTATTCAACCCTTGCAGAAACACACAGGGAATAGGAATATTTTGTCCAAATTTATAAAGTTTCTGTGAGTCTCCAAATGGAAAACATAAAAAAGCCATGAAGCACAAACTTGCACGTTCCTGTACTTAACCCCAGAACTGTAAAGCCAGTATAGAGTGGTGATTTTACATTAGAATTCCATGAGGAAATACAGCACAGCAGCTGCTCTGTGGCAATGCCTACATAATTGATTATGGAGACAGGAATATAAAACCAATTCCAGCCTTTGGTAGACTATGAACGTTCTTGGTGGTCACACCACAGTTCTTAAGAATGTCTGTAGTATATATCCACACGGTACTGGTCTGACTGTGGAGTTTATTATCTTATACCAAGATACATTTATCATCTCGAAATTGTGTTAGCACCTGACAGAGAAGGAACCCTTGCTGGTCCTGGGCGTCACGCAGTTCCTGGCATACAGCAGATTTTATCGTTATGAATGAATTTCGACAGATAAATATTTTGGAGATGCCCAGCTTATTATACCCATTCCCAAGGGAATTTTCAGCCTATTTAACCCCTTCGATACCGAGTGTGCGACTATAGTGGACAGCACGAATGAACCACCGCCGGGCGTCGGCTATAGTGGACAGCCACAGTGAACGCGCACGGCCCGGCGTCGGCTGGTAGTGGCAGCACAGATGAACGCCACGGCCCGGCGTCGGCTTATAGTGGGAAGCCACAGACTGAACCGCACAGGGCCAAGCGTCCCGGCTATAGTGGCAAGCCACCAGATGAACACGCACGGCCGCGTCGACTGTATTGGACAGCCACAGATGAGCGCGCAACGGCCGCCGTCGACTATAGTGGACAGGCCACCAGAGAAAGCCGCACAACGAACTTAGCCGACAGCGTGATATGAACCTTTTCTAATTTCGTTATTCAAATACAATTGTGAACAATTTAAAAATAATGTATGGAGCCGGGCGTGTGGCCTCATGCCTGTAATCCTACCTTCTGGGAGGACGAGGCGGCCGGATTGCTCGAGTTCAGGAGTTCAACAAACCATCCTGAGCAAGAGCAAGACAGCCGTCTCTACTATAAAGTAGAAACAATTTAATGGTCAACTGAATATGTATATAAAAAAAATTAGCCGGCATGGTGGCACATGCCTGTAGTCAGCTCTCGGGGCCTGAGGCAAGGAGGATCGCTTGAGCCAGGAGTTGTAGGTTTGCTGTGAGCGAGCTGACACCACGGC
>NC_033676.1:35240573-35252484 GCF_000165445.2 Microcebus murinus
CCCGCAAAACAAGACGCTGATAACAGACACAAAATCAACAGCATAGCTGTCCTCCAAGCAAACGCCAGCCTACGACAGGGACGGCATCTATGCACACCTTTCATGGCACACACTGACTCAACGTATACAGGGATGTGTCCGAATCTCACCACAGACACACACCTAACGCCTCAGAAACTAAACAAGGGTGTCAAGATACCCAAACAATAACCTAAGAAAGAAACACAACTGATCCGACATGGAAGAAATCAGCGAAAAGAACTCAGGAAATATGAAGAAACCAAACAGAAACACACCCCCCAAAGAGAAGCACCAGTTCCTAAAACAGACACAACCAAATCAGGCAACCAATATGACAAGGAAGAATTTCGTAGTGTGATCATAAGAAACACTCACTGAGCGCAACAACAACTCAATAACCAACACAAGAAACCACAAAAAGGCCTCCAGGATTGGAAAAAAAAATAGACACATGAGAGAAAAGTTACCGAACTCCTGGAAAAGAAAATCAATTCAAGGAACTATCAAGAATACAGTTAGAAAGTCTCAAGAAACAGATAGATCGAACAGAAGAAAGATCTCAGAGATTGAAGGAACACCCTCCAATTAAATAATCAGGACACAGAAATAGAGCAGGAGAAACAGGGAAAAGAAGCAAAGCCTAAAGAAGCTGTGGGATTATGTGAAGAAACCTAATGTGAGGGTCATAGGGTTACCAGAAGGGGAGAAGGACAACACTCAAGGGTTGGACAAGCTGTTTGAAGAGATATAATAGAGGAAAAATTGCCCCCAGCCATTGCTCAAAACTTGAGTATTACAAGTTCATAAAGCTCAGAGGACACTGGAGATTCAATGCAATCAGGAGAGATGTCACGACAGCGAGTCAATCAGACTGACAAAAGTATCACTAAGAGGCCCTTCTAAGAGCTGTAAGACAAAAGAAAGCAAGTAACATACAAGGGGAAAGCCAATTCGAATAACCACCAGACTCTCTAATGAGACTTTACGAGATAGGAAGACTGGAGCCCCATTCTCACTTCTCTTTGAAGACAGAAACAATGCCCACCTTAGAATATTATTGCCCTGCAAAACTAAGCTCGTATATGAAAGAGAAATCAAGACAGTTTCTCAGAAGCAAAAAGTCTCGAGGAGAATTCACCAAGACAAAGACCAGCCTACAAGAAGTACTAATCTCCACGCTGGGTTGGGTAAGCCTGCCCTCAGGCACCACCAATGCCGTTAGCAGGGGTCAAAGTTCTGTTCTCTGCTTCCAGGCAAAGCTGTCAGGGTGGGGCTGGAATGGTCCCGCTCAGCCAGAAAGTCTGTGTGTGGGGGTGGGGCTGTCTGAGACCCGCAGTCTGGAGCGGGCCTCGCTTCTTTCCACCCTCCCCAACACCGCAGCTACTCCTGGGCCTCTGCCAGCAGGCCAGACCACAAGCCACCAGGCCTCCCTGGACTGTGATGCCAGCGGGGATGTTCGCTGCACAGGAACGCCACCTGGGCTGGGCGCATGGCCTCCTCCTGGGAGGACGGTTGCCCTCTAGGATGCTGATCTGCCCCTGGAGGCACACACACCTCAGTAGGCTGTTCACGTATAACCCTTCTGTGCCCCAGGCAATGCTAGACCTCGGTGCAGGGGATCTAGTCTGCAGGTCTGACCTCTGGGTCCCAGAGTTCAAACTGTATCCCCACCAGGGATAGGAGTTCAGGTCCCAATTCACCCACAGGGAGCCCAAGCTGTGTGTTTGTCTCTCAGCCTCTGAGTCGGCACCGTTCTCCTGGGAACACCGTGCCAGCAGCACCTGGGAGAGCTGGCGGGTAGGGAGCTCACAGTCTGAGTTCCCCTGAGTCAGCTGTAGTGTCCCAAAAGGGAAGGTCTGTTCCCTGGAGGTGCCTCCAGCTGGTGGCTGTATTGTCTCTCTGGGCAGCTGCAGGTAGGGTTGGCGGAGGGGAGGAGGAGGCAATATGGCGCCTGCCGCGCGGCTCGGGTCTGTGCACATGGAGGTGCCCGGAGGAAGTTAGGAACCTGGTGCCACGTCTGCTACAGGCTCACCGATGGCTGGCGGCGGCTGTCTCTGGGCTGGTGTCCGCAAGTCTCTCCACCTGCTGGGGAGCCCACCAGCAGTCCCAAATGCAGGGGAGGGGAAATGGCAAATACACCTACCCTTCCCGCTGGTCTCCGGGCTGCTCCGGTGGTCTCAGCCTCCATTTCTCCTCGGCAGCCTCCTCCCGTGGAGTCTCCCGGTGTCTCAGGTACCCCTCCTTCCGGCCGTAGTCCGCTGTATGCTCGTCTTCTTGCTTCTTTTTTCTAATTTCTGCTAGAATCTGTCTTTTATGCAGAGACACTCTGTCTTGCAGTGTTTCTCGTCCGCCATCTTGCTCCACCCCTATGAATTATCTTGATCAAACCATTTGCTTGACTAATGAAACTAAATTTATCTTCACAGTGAGATGAAATTTCTCCTTCAATTATTCTGCTGGAGACATTATCTGATAAAGAAAAATGGTCCTGTTTTTATCTGGTATTGCTCTCCCACCCCCAAGCAAGAATGAAAACGAGGCCTCAATCCCCACAAATGCATCAAGAAATCTTAAAAAAATGATTCCCATATAGGTTGGCTTTTTATGTAATCCTTTACTTCCCTTTGGAGGAAGGCTCTTTTCATTGGCTAGTCCCAACAAGAGACAGGTTTAATTGCTAATTCTTTGTCTTTCCTTTTTTATAATGTTATATTTATGATTACAAAATGTTGATTAAAGCATTACGGCTAAAAATATGTAGTCAAATGTGCTGGAGCTCTTAAGGAACTTTAATAGGCTATCAAAAACAGTGAAGATTTATTTAATGTCTCCCTTCCAGGAGGATATATTGTTGGTTCAGCTGCAACTTCTTAACTTCATCATATTTTATATACTTTGGCCACCATAGAGTGCCACAAGGCCCATTGCATGGTGTGATTTAAAATGTGTTCTGATTAAGTATACAGAAGTAGTCCTGTTCTGCAATGGGGAAAGGAGAGGAACATCATAAATATATATTGTTTAAGTGTAAATTCTACTTCTCACTCACAGGTTATATTGTACTTGCATGTTTTATGCTCTGTTGGTATTTAAATCATTTCATTTGGGGGCATTTCCAGGGATCTAACCAAGAGCTAGGCAGCAGGGATCTACTTAGAATTCTTTCCTTAGGAAATGTAATAGGGGCAGAATAAGGCAACCTGAGGAAGTAAGTATATAGAATAAAGCTCTTCTGTTGAATTACATATAATGGGCACAAGTCTCAGTTTACCAGCTCATATAGACAAGTATATTCCCTTTTTTATTTCTTCACATCAAGACTACCAATTTATCTGATTGATAATAATTAAATCTTAGTCACTCATTAGACCCTTCCTTTTCTCAGGGAGCCACCAGAATCTGGGAGGTCATGTGAGGTCAAGAATGAGGTCAAGAATTTCCAAGCCTGGAAATGTGGTCATTTCCAGGCTCACATGTTCACATTGACATTCTTTCGGTCAAATTGCTGCATGTTCTTTTTATTGGTTTGCTCTGTGCTTCCATGCTGGGTGTGAGGCTCACGGATTTCTGGGATCCCGCAAATGCAGGGGTCCTTTCCCTGGAAGTGCTGCTGAGCCTGCCCTGGGAGGCCATGGCACTTCCTCAGCCACACTCTGGAGTGTGCAAGTGCCCACGCTGCTCCCAGGCCCTGCACACCTCTTGTTTCCTCCCAGGCCAGGCAGGATGGCTCTAGGACTCAAAAGGCTTTCCATCCCGGAACTCCTCTGAGCACGTGGAATGACCTTGGCTTTCATGGCACTTCTGCTCTTCATTCTGCTTCTGTAATTCTGCCAAAACCACTGAGTCAGGGAAGCCCAAAGGGTGTGTCCCCTTGTTGAAATAAGGGTGAGTGGTTGTGGCAAAAGCAAAAATATAGGGAGAGAAATAACACATTTATAGTTCAGTAAATCCTCCTTTTACAAAAACTTTGTTTTGGGTGAGTAGAGATATTAAGACCACAAGGAAATGGTAAAAATGTGTCCTGAATTGGGAAATTGAGGTCAGTCCTGTTTCTTCTGTTGAGCAGAGAACTCTGTACCCAGTAGGACAGTTTGTGTGATGTAAGCAGCAAAATAATCATGGGCTGAACAATAAATTTAAAAACCAGGCTCAAAACCTCTCCAGTGAAGAAAAATAGAGGGCAGTGAAGTGAAAACCTATTTTTATTTTTAATTTTTGGTGTGCCATAGTTGCTTAACAAGTGCTGTTATCTGACTGGTCCCATTACTAGAGAATCCAAAGAACCTTTGGGCTCCTGGGTAGTATTCAAGTCGTATCCACAGCCCTAACCCTAAAGTCTCAGGGACCAGATACATCTGGACTTTGCAGTCATTACAAAGATAATACAGTTCATATACCTTATACTATAAAATATTCACTATGTATTTCCTAAGTAAAATGCATGAATACTTTTACTAAGTGGAATAAATACTGTAAGTAGTGTCACATCCTTTCAGATCAGGTTTTGCTGTCATATAAATTGAAAGCAGCTCAGATTTTGTGGCCAAATCGTTTATAAAAAACTTTCAGTATTCAGGGCTTTTGCATTTCAGAATTATACATAGGGATCATGGATCTTAAGTGAAAGTCAAAAGTTGGTTTGTACCTGGTCAAGAAGAGAGAGAATGAGATAGTCTCTGTTCGTAAGCTGCCCACACCTCTTTGGTTGTGTGGTAGTATGAATATTATCTTTCCTTTTGATGCTATAGTAGTAGCTCTAACAGAAAAGAAGTATATTTTGGCATTGTCAGTTGAATGACATTTAACTGACAATAAACTTTATAGTAAACTGGAAACATTCTGTCTTTCTCAGTCCATCCATCCAACAATGACTGTGCACCTACAGTGTGTCAAGAACTGGCCTGAGGCTGGGCGCAGTGGCTCACACCTGTAATCCTAGCACTCTGGGAGGCCAAGGCAAGCAGATTGCTCGAGGTCAGGAGTTCAAAACCAGCCTGAGCAAGAGCGAGGAAGTACTACTTACCCGTAAAAAGGAATGAACTAATGTCTTGCAGCAGCTTAGATGAAACCTGGAGACCATTATCCTAAGTTAATATCTCAGGATGAAAAACCCAAATAGTACATTTCTCACTTATAAGTGGGAGCTAACAGAGAATATAATACCTATCATAATCAGTTAATGGACATTGGAAACAAGAAGGGGAATGGAGGAGTGGATGAGGATAAAATTACTATTGGTCAATGTACACTATTCTGGTGACAGGTACATGAAAGCCTTGACTTCAGTGTAATATAATTCATCCATGTGACCAAAAATACTTGTACTCCTACATTTTTTGAAATAAAAAAATTTGAAAAAGAAAAAATAACAGATGGCAGTAAACTTATGTGCAAAAGTAAAACAAGGCATGGGTGAGACTGGGTGCTATTTCACTCTAGGTACGGGGTACAAGGGAAGCTGAGACCAGACCAGCAGGAAGGAGATGGCAGGATGGGATTCAAGGAGCTGAAACATAGAAGGCCTGAAGAAGTCCTAGCTAGGAAATGAGCTTTGGACCCCAAAGGAACGTGAATGGAAAGCCAATAGAACTCCAGAGAGGTATTCGAGTCCCACAGGGTGGGGTAAATGGCAAGGATAGGAAGGCTGGAATTGTTCCCAAGGACACCAGAGCGCACTTGGAAACTCTTTAACGCGGCACGCTGTGACCTGATTTCTTCTTTCAAGGCTGTGCTCTGCCACCCGTACTCGCTCTGTCAGGGTCCAGCAGAGTCCTCCAGCTACTCCTACTGACCAAACCCACCTGCACCTGTATCTCATACCAGGCCCTTCCTCCCTCCCTGTTGGCCATAAAACTGGAAGTAGCTGGTACCTACTGCCTACTCAGAAGTGACTGCCTGATAGTTACTAATGTCCTCAGCCTCCTGGAGATGCCCATGTTATACTTGAAGACAACTGTATCGCCACAGTTGACAGCTAGTCTTCACACCCTCATCTCAAACAAACAACAAGCAAACTCCCACCGCGCACTCCTGAGCCAGCCTGACCATCACCACCCCACTGCTGGTTACTCCACAACCCACGATCTGATAAGAATCACCGTAATAACTAGGGCTTCTTAGAATGACAACCTTCAAAACCTCCACACCTACCAGAAACTTCATACCAAGAAAACTCATTTGAATAAGATTGCTCTTCATATTACAACAAAGGGATGATAAGTGTAAAATGAAGTGGGGAGAAGGACTGACCTCCCTGAGAGGCAAAGAGCACAAGCCTTACCAGCCAAACAACTGAATTCTGGCTCAGACATCAACTGTGTAACCTGGGTAAATAATTTACAGCCCTAATTCTTTAAAATCCTTTAAAATGGATCACGGCTACTTCACAGCTTATTTCTGTGGTACCCAACCCCTGGGGCCACATACCATACCACTCTGTTAGGGACCTGGCCACAGAGCTCTGCTCTCAAAACCCGACCCCAGTCCATGGAAAACTGTCTTCATGAAACTTAGGAATGCGGAAGGGGCAAGGTGGGTGGCACAGCAGGAGAGGAGCTGCAGGCAGCCAGCGAAGCTTCGTTCACAGCTCCCCATCTCTCGCAGCAGCCGCTGAGCTCTGCCTGCCCTCCACTCACTGCTGTCTGCCGAAAAAATTGTCTTCTGTGAACCAGTCCCTGGTGCCAAAAAGTTGGGGACTGCTGTTAGTTTGCAGAAGGAATGAAACAACGAATGCAGAATATCTGTTACAAGGCCACATGGGTCCTCCTATAGAGTGCTGATAAATGGTGCTAGAGTTGTAGTCAATTGTAGCGAGTGTCATTGTCACCATTGGTGTAGATGCTGCCACTGCAGTTGTAAATACTGAGTGAGCAGCCACAAACAGGACTTCATTTTCACCCTTTGAAATAGAAGAGATCAAAACTAAATGATCTCTAAGATAATTCACCTCTAAAATGATTCAAAAGTCCATGGAACTAAGAAAATCGTTAAATCTGTACAGGAGACCTATAAATACAAAAAGCATGCCCTGAAAATAAAGAGGACACAGACACATAGTCCAGAGCTTCTGGCTGCTATAAGCTCTTCCTCTGTCCCAAAGGGCCACGCATTCCTGCAGATGAAGTCTCCATGTCCTGCAAGCCTCTGCTAAGAGCAGCCCAACCAAGACATGGTGCCTCAGTGTCTGCCTCCTTCTGAACTAGCTCCCTGCTCTCTTGGAGGACTCAGAGTCTATAAATCTGTCTGTAAAACTGAGCTTTACTGAAGCTGTCCATTTAATGTGACTTTATCTCCATGATTCTTTTTCTCACTGGCCCTCTCAAACTTTCCCATTCAGTTACTGTTTTAGAGAAAAATACATTTCTTTTTTCACAAGAAGTCAAGTAAGTGCCTGGTCCCCAAGTTCTCTATCCACACCCAGTTGGGCTTTGTGGGTTTCTGACAACAGTCCCTAGACTCTGCCTATGCATGTGTCCAGCCGGCCCTGAAACCAAGGACCAGGAATGTAGTCGTGACTTTCAACTACCTAGTCCCAAACAGTGACTACAACTCCAATGAGGCTCCCTTGGGACTCCATTTTTCCATTAACAAAGAGGTTTCTTTATGCTATTGCAACCACCTCATCCCAGAGACTTCTCAGAGCAACCTAAAGGACTCAGCTAAAAAGTGCTCCCAAGTCAGCACCTCCATAAGTCCCAAAAGGAGCTAATTTGAATATCATATGCCAGATTTACCCAAGAAATGAGTATTTCCTGCTCAAAAGGAAGCCTAACATGCCCAAGAGACTCATCTACAGAGTACCAAGAACAATCTGGAGAGAAAGTCCTCTTGTGAAATCCTCCGGGGCACTCAAAGCTCTGCATTCCTTGTTCAGGGAAGTCTGTGTATGCTCAAGAAATGAAAAGTCTGTAAGAACATGCTGGGAATTTCATCATGGGGAATTTGCTAATAATTTCAAGAAACAGTTCCATTAGAAATGAATGGAAAAGTGCCATTTCCCAATTGTGTGTTTGACCCTCCATGCTCCAAAGCCTGCCACTGAAAGCTTCCAAGGGCACATGTCTGAGTGTCTGCAGATACTCACAAGACCATGAGTGCAGCATGCTGCCTTCACAGGGAGGACAGCACAGCACAGCTGCCCAAGTCGGGTCAGATTTGTCCGTTGGAGACCAGCTCCACACACAACACGTCAGAACCTCCTGGCTGCTTGATCCCTGATAACTTTAATATCTCAGAGAAAAGTGATGAAGACGCCAACCTCACAGTACTGTTGTGAGGATCAAAGGTGGTATATGTGATCCTAGTAATACTTCACAAAATGTGCCAATGTGTTTTTCATTCATTCAAGAAATATTTATCAAGAACCCATTAAGTTTCAGGTACTGGCATAAGCATCTGGGATATATCAGTGAATAAAACTAAAAAATAATCATAATTGCCCTCATAGAGCTCCTGTTCTTGGGGAGGGGTTGGACAAGACGATATAATAAACACAATAAATAAGTAAAGTTATGGCAGGTTACAAGGTGGTAAGTGGTATGGGGAAACCCACAGTGGGTAAGAGGAATTGGAGATGCCATGGATGGTTACAATGTGAAAGTAGGGAGTCAGGACAGGCCTCATCAAAGAGGTGACATTTGAGCAGGGACTTGAGAAAACCGAGGACACTAACCAGCGGACAGTTCAAGGAGAAGGCTCCTGGCACGCAGAAGGGAGCCAGGCAAGGGCCCACAGGGACATGTCTGACAAGAGGCCGCAAGGAGGCCAGCAAGGCCGAGCAGAGTTGGGGTTGGGGCAGAGCCAGGAAAGCACAGAGGTGACCAGGGGCAGGGCACAGATCCTGGGGGACCTGTACCACCACAAAGCCTTAGGCTCAGATTCTAAGTAAGATGGGAAGGCTTTTGCAGAAAGCACTGACGTGAGCTAACTTTTTATTTTATAATGACAATTTTGCTGTCTTGAGAAAAGATTATGAAGAAACAAAGCAGGAGTGGAGAGACCAGTTTCCTAACGAGAGATGTCAGCGCTTGGACCAAAAGGCAGCAGTGCAGGTGTGAAGCGTGGCTGCATCTTGGGTACGATTTGAAGATGGGGTTCCGGAGTTTCCTGACGGATCAGGGTGAGGGTGTGAGATGGAGAGTGAGATTTGTGCTAATGTTTCAACCTGAGCAACTGAAAGAGTGAAGATGATGCCATCAACTGAATTGGGAAGGTTGTGTGGACATTGGAGGGAAAATCAGAAGTTCAACTCTGGACGTGTGCGTTTAATACTGATTAGCATCCAAGCTGAGCTGTAGAGGAGGCGTTTGAATATGGGAGCCTGGAGACTCAGGAGAGAGGGCGAGCCGGGCACTTAAAGCGATAGTCACAGCATGGGAGGTGTCGAGGCGCTAGTCCGAGGAGCTCACCGATGGAAGAAAAGGGAGGAGATTCAAGAACAGAGCTCCCATGTTCAAAAGCACAAAGAAGAGACATAACATTCAAGGAGACTGAGGGGGAGTAGGCAACGAGTTTGGAGTGAAACCAGGAAAGAGTGGTACAAAGGGAGAAGGAAGTGATTCTAGTGTCACATAGTGCTGACAGGCCATGGAATTAGCAGAATGGGCATCATTAGTGACATGGCTAACAGGAACGTGCAGCGGAGGCAAAGGTCTGACTGGAGTGGACTTAAGACGCATGACAGAAAGGAGCTGAGGCAGCAAGGACACACAGGTATTTCTAGAGAGTTTTCGGCATGAGATAGCAAAAAAATAGGATGCTGGTTGTGGGAGGGGAAGTAGGGATCAAAAGAATTTTTTATTTATCTCTTATTTTTAAATAAGAAAATAATAACATATTAATAAGCTGAGGAGAATGACCCAGAAGAGAGAAAAACATGATACAGTAGCGAGGAAAACGTGCAGGGGAGGAGCCGCGCGGAGGCGGAGAACCTGCGGCAGCCGCAGTGCCGGCCGAAGGCAGAGCCTCGCAGGTGGGAGCCCCGGCTGGGCCTCACCTGCATGGCCCTAGCTAGCCTTGCCAATATTTACTTCTTTGAATTGTAACCTTCCAGTTATCTATTGATAGAAACTGCTTGTAGGATTCTTTCCACTACAGCCTGTTTCAGGTTAGGGAAGGGCGAAGAGTTGGGTAAGTACAAAGATCATGGAGAGCTCTGGAAAGCCACCTACAGCACAGCCACCCTGGTGACGAAAGGTAGGTCTTCCGAAGGGAAAGGAGGAGTGTAAAGAGGGAGGGGAGGAACAACTTCAGTCGTGCAATCATCCAGGACCACACTGCATACAACACATTCCTGAACATCTGTAAGAAATAACTGCCCCTACTGGAGCCTCCATTTCCCAAGCTATGTGTGGTTTTTCTGTTTTCCTGCCTGCAATTGCAGTAGAAGTGTTAACTAGATCCTTAGTTGTCTTAAGAAACCTCTGAATACATATTTGAATGCATAGAAAGACATGCTATACCAGGTCAACAACCCTGTGTCTGGGGTAAACTGGACTCCAAAGCCGTCAGTGAGACTGGCAGAAAGAGCACCACAAAAGTCTGTCTGAGCCCTCAGGGTGTCTGTGCATGGAGAGGGGAGGGTGGAAGTACTTATAGCCAGGGGACAATCTCTAGGTGGTGGCAAAGTATGTGTTACATCCTGGGAATGGTGTGTGGGGAGCTTGCTGAGGGATTTATGCCGCCCTCATGCCAAATGTCCTACCAGCAGGTCTGCACAGTAATATTAAGAACCAATCTAATTAAAAAAGAATGCACTGTGCTTGGAAACAACCACCAGCCATAATTCATCAGCTCTAAGTGCTGGAAGTAACCCAGCCACAACCAAAGAAAAGGGGAGAATTGAGAAGAGGGAAGCAAAGGGGGTAGCAAAGTCTGAAATTGCCAGAGCTTGCTCTGCCTCCCAGCCCCAGGGCCCTTTAACTTGCCACAGCCTTAGCTGCCAACCCCTTCCCACCACACCTCTTTCCTGGTCCCAGGAGAGAACCTCCATAACCACCAGAACCTTGTTGCCCCAAAAGATCTCTACCAGAAGCCTTCTCTTCTCCCTGGAAAAGGATTGGTGGCAATTTCTAGGCTGCTGTCAGCAGCTGACTCTGCAAGTGTGATCCTCACACTACTTCTTCCCATGAGGGATCCAGGGTCCTTCATCTCCTTAGTGCTCACAAGAGAAGCAGTGCCTAATCTCTTCTTTCTGGAATGAATTATAGATCTCTGGCCAAACCAGATGAGCTCTGGGTACTAGCTCATCAACAGAGAGCTCCTCCCGTCAACCTGTTTGGCTGGAAAACTTTTCATTGATGATCCATTGTTGCAGATAGTCCTGATTATCAGACAAGTCATCCACTGTGATCTAGTGTCGACCCTAGTCCCCTCCCAAGCCTCCAGTGCCGTCCTTGCACACACGGTGCCATCTGTCTAGAACATCTCCCACCTTGTTGCTTCTGCTCATGTGTGCCTGCTAGGTGCCACTCAGGGCTACCCAGGGCCTTCTCCTTTTTCACACAGACCCACCCTGCCCTGTCCTGTGTCTAGGTTGGCTGCTCTCTTTATGGTTCAAAGCACCTTATGTCTTCCCCATCTTAGCACTTGCCACGTTGCCTATGGGGAGCGCCATGACAGGAGCGGCCAACTTCCTGGCCTCAGGCCAGTTCTTTTTTTTTTTTTTTTTTTTTTTTTTTGAGAAGAGTCTGGCTTTGTTGCGCAGGCTAGAGTGAGTGCCGTGGCTCAGCCTAGCTCACAGCAACCTCAAACTCCTGGGCTCAAGCAATCCTCCTGCCTCAGCCTCCCGAGTAGCTGGACTGCAGGCATGCCACCACATGCCCGCTAATTTTTTCTATATATATTAGTTGGCCAATTAATTTCTTTCTATTTATAGTAGAGATGGGGTTCA
>NC_033676.1:35256804-35274387 GCF_000165445.2 Microcebus murinus
CTGGCCTGCGCAAACAAAAGGCCAGACATCTGTCTCAAAAAACAAAACAGCAACAAAAAAAAAAAAAAAAAAAGAACTGGCCTGAGGCCAGGAAGTTGGCCGCTCCTGTCATGGCGCTCCCCATAGGCAACGTGGCAAGTGCTAAGATGGGGGAAGACATAAGGTGCTTTGAGACCATAAAGAGAGCAGCCAACCTAGACACAGGACAGGGGCAGGGTGGGTCTGTGTGAATAAAGGAGAAGGCCCTGGGTAGCCCTGAGTGGCACCTAGCAGGCACACATGAGCAGAAGCAACAAGGTGGGAGATGTTCTAGACAGATGGCACCGTGTGTGCAAGGACGGCACTGGAGGCTTGGGAGGGAGGGGACTAGGGTCGACACTAGATCACAGTGGATGACCTTGTCTGATAATCAGGACTATCTGCAACAATGGATCATCAATGAAAAGTTTTCCAGCCCAAACAGGTTGACGGGAGCATCTCTGTTGATGAGCTAGTACCCAGAGCTCATCTGGTTTGGCCAGAGATCTATAATTCATTCCAGAAAGAAGAGATTAGGCACTGCTCTCTTGTGAGCACTAAGGAGATGAAGGACCCTGGATCCCTCATGGGAAGAAGTAGTGTGAGGATCACACTTGCAGAGTCAGCTGCTGACAGCAGCCTAGAAATTGCCACCAATCCTTTTCCAGGGAGAAGAGAAGGCTTCTGGTAGAGATCTTTTGGGGCAACAAGGTTCTGGTGGTTATGGAGGCTTCCTCGGGACCAGGAAAGAGGGTGTGGTGGGAAGGGGTTGGCAGCTAAGGCTGTGGCAAGTTAAAGGGCCCTGGGGGCTGGAGGCAGAGCAAGCTCTGGCAATTTCAGACTTTGCTACCCCCTTTGCTTCCCTCTTCTCAATTCTCTCCCCTTTTCTTTGGGTTGTGGCTGGGTTACTTCCAGCACTTAGAGCTGATGAATTATGGCTGGTGGTTGTTTCCAAGCACAGTGCATTCTTTTTTAATTAGATTGGTTCTTAATATTACTGTGCAGACCTGCTGGTAGGACATTTGGCATGAGGGCGGGCATAAATCCCTCAGCAAGCTCCCCACACACCATTCCCAGGATGTAACACATACTTTGCCACCACCTAGAGATTGTCCCCTGGCTATAAGTACTTCCACCCTCCCCTCTCCATGCACAGACACCCTGAGGGCTCAGACAGACTTTTGTGGTGCTCTTTCTGCCAGTCTCACTGACGGCTTTGGAGTCCAGTTTACCCCAGGACACAGGGTTGTTGACCTGGTATAGCATGTCTTTCTATGCATTCAAATATGTATTCAGAGGTTTCTTAAGACAACTAAGGATCTAGTTAACACTTCTACTGCAATTGCAGGCAGGAAAACAGAAAAAACCACACATAGCTTGGGGAAATGGAGGCTCCAGTAGGGGCAGTTATTTCTTACAGATGTTCAGGAATGTGTTGTATGCAGTGTGGTCCTGGGATGATTGCACTGACTGAAGTTGTTCCTCCCCTCCCTCTTTTACACTCCTCCTTTCCCTTCGGAAGACCTACCTTTCCGTAACCAGGGTGGTTGTGCTGTAGGATGGCTTTCCAGAGCTCTCCATGATCTTTGTACTTACCCCAACTCGTCGCCTTCCTTCCCTAACTGAAACAGGCCTGTAGTGGAAAGAAATCCTACAAAGCAGTTTCTATCAATAGATAACTGGAAGGTTACAATTCAAAGAAGTAAATATTGGCAAGGGCTAGCTAGGGCCATGCAGGTGAGGGCCCAGCCGGGGCTCCCACCTGCGAGGCTCTGCCTTCGGGCCACGCACTGCGGCTGCTGCAGGTTCTCCGCCTCCGAGCGGCTCCCTCCCCTGCACGTTTTCCTCGCTACTGTATCATGTTTTTCTCTCTTCTGGGTCATTCTCATCAGCTTATTAATATGTTATTATTTTTCTTATTTAAAAATAAGAGATAAATAAAAAATTCTTTTGATCCCTACTTCACCCCTCCCACAACCAGCATCCTATTTTTTTTGCTATCCTCAGCAGAAACTCTCCTAGAAATACCTGTGTGTCCTTGCTGCCTCCAGCTCCTTTCTGTCATGCGCTCTTAAGTCCACTCCAGTCAGACCTTTGCCCTCCGCTGCACCGTTCCTGTGTTTGCCATGTCACTAATGATGCCCATTCTGCTAAATTCCATGGCCTGTCAGCACTATGTGACACTAGAATCACTTCCTTCTCCCTTTGTACCACTCTTTCCTGGTTTCACTCCAAACTCGTTGCCTACTCCCCCTCAGTCTCCTTGGAATGTTTATGCTCTTCTTTGTGACTTTTGAACACGGGAGCTCTGTTCTTGAATCTCCTCCCTTTTCTTCCCATCGGTGAGCTCCTCCGGACTAGCGGCCCTCGACACCTCCCATGCTGTGACTATCGCTTTAAGTGCCCGGCTCCGCCCTTTCTCCTGAGTCTCCAGGCTCCCATATTCAAACCGCCTCCTCTACAGCTCAGCTTGGATGCTAATCAGTATTTTAAACGCACACGTCCAGAGTTGAACTTCTGATTTTCCCCTCAAATGTCCACACAACCTTCCCAATCTCAGTTGATGGCATCATCTTCACTCTTTCAGTTGCTCAGGTTGAAAACATTAGCACCAAATCTCCACCTCTCCATCTCACACCCTCACCCTGATCCGTCAGGAAACTCCGGAACCCCATCTTCAAAATCGTACCCAAGATGCAGCCACGCTTCACCACCTGCACTGCTGCCTTTTGGTCCAAGCACTGACATCTCTCTGTTAGGAAACTGGTCTCTCCACTCCCTGCTTTGTTTCTTCATAATCTTTTCTCAAGACAGCAAAATTGTCATTATAAAATAAAAAGTTAGCTCATGTCAGTGCTTTCTGCAAAAGCCTTCCCATCTTACTTAGAATCTGAGCCTAAGGCTTTGTGGTGGTACAGGGTCCCCCAGGATCTGTGCCCTGCCCCCTGGTCACCTCTGTGCTTTCCTGGCTCTGCCCCCAACCCCCAACTCTGCTCCGGCCTTGCTGGCCTCCTTGCGGCCCTCTTGTCAGACATGTCCCTGTGGGCCCTTGCCCTGGCTCCCTTCTGCGTGCCAGGAGGCCTTCTCCTTGAACTGTCCGCCTGGTTAGTGTCCTCGGTTTTCTCAAGTCCCTGCTCAAATGTCACCTCTTTTGATGAGGCCTGTCCTGACCTCCCTACTTCACATTGTAACCCATCCCATGGCACTCCCAATTCCTCTTACCCACTGTGGGTTTCCCCATACCACATACCACCTTGTAACCTGCCATATCATTTACTTATTTATTGTGTTTATTATAATCGTCTGTCCAACCCTCCCCACAAGAACAGGAGCTCTATGAGGGCAATTATGATTATTTTTTAGTGTTTTATTCACTGATATATCCCAGATGCTTATGCCAGTACCTGAAACTTAATGGGTTCTTGATAAATATTTCTTGAATGAATGAAAAATAACACATTGGCACATTTTGTGAAGTATTACTAGGATCACATATTACCACCTTTGATCCTCACAACAGTACTGTGAGGTTGGCGTCTTCATCACTGTTTCTCTGAGATATTAAAGTTATCAGGGATCAAGCAGCCAGGAGGTTCTGACGTGTTGGTGTGTGGAGCTGGTCTCCAAGGGACAAATCTGACCCGACTTGGGGCAGCTGTGCTGTGCTGTCCTCCCTGTGAAGGCAGCATGCCTGCCACTCATGGTCTTGTGAGTATCTGCAGACACTCAGACATGTGCCCTTGGAAGCTTCCAGTGGCAGGCTTTGAGGCATGGAGGGTCAAACACACAATTGGGAAATGGCCACTTTTCCATTCATTTCTAATGGAAACTGTTTCTTGAAATTATTAGCAAACTTCCCCATGATGAAATTCCCAAGCATGTTCTTACAGACTTTTCATTTCCTTGAGCACTACACAGACTTCCCTGAGAACAAGGGAATGCAGAGCTTGAGTGCCCCGGAGGGTTTCACAAGAGGACTTTCTCTCCAGATTGGTTCTTGGTACTCTGTAGATGAGTCTCTTGGGCATGCTTAGGCTTCCTTTTGAAGCAGGAAATACTCATTTCTTGGGGTAATAAATCTGCATATGATATTAAAATTAGCTCCTTTTGGGACTTACTGGAGGTGCTGACTTGGGAGCACTTTTTAGCTGAGTCCTTTAGGGTTGCTCTGAGAAGTCTCTGGGATGAGGTGGTTGCAATAGCATAAAGAAACCTCTTTGTTAATGGAAAAATGGAGTCCCAAGGGAGCTCATTGAGTTGTGAGTCACTGTTTGGGACTAGGCTAGTGGAAAGCTCACGACCTCATCTCCTGGTCCTTGGTTTCAGGGGCCGGCTGGACCAATGCATAGGCAGAGTCTAGGGACTGTTGTCAGAACCCACAAAGCCCAACTGGGTGTGGAATAGAGAACTTGGGGACCAGGCACTTACTTGACTTCTTGTGAAAAAAAGAAATGTATTTTTCTCTAAAACAGTAACTGAATGGGGAAAGTTTGAGAGGCCAGTGAGAAAAAAGAATCATGGAGATAAAGTCACATTAAATGGACAGCTTCAGTAAGCTCAGTTTTACAGACAGATTTATAGACTCTGAGTCCTCCAAGAGGAGCAGGGAGCTAGTTCAGAAGGAGGCAGACACTGAGGGCACCATGTCTTGGTTGGCTGCTCTTAGCAGAGGCTTGCAGGACATGGAGACTTCATCTGCAGGAATGGCTGGCCCTTGGGACAGAGGAAGAGCTTATAGCAGCCCAGAAGCTCTGGATATGTGTCTGTGTCCTCTTTATTTTCAGGGCATGCTTTCTTGTATTCTATAGGTCTCCTGTACAGATTTAACGATTTTCTTAGTTCCATGGACTTTTGAATCATTTTAGAGGTGAAATTATCTTAGAGATCATTTAGTTTGATCCTCTTACTTTTCAAAGGTGAAAATGAAGTCCTGTTTGTGGCTTGCTCACTCAGTATTTACAACTGCAGTGGCAGCATCTACACCAATGGTGACAATGACAACTGCTACAATGACTACAACCTCTAGCACCATTTATTCAGCACCTGCTATTAGGAGGACCCCATGTGGCCTTGTAACAGATATTCTGCATTCGTTGTTTCATTCCTTCTGCAAACTAACCAGCAGTCCCCAACCTTTCTGGCACCAGGGACTGGTTTCACAGAAGACAATTTTTTCGCAGACAGCAGTGAGTGGAAGGGGCAGGCAGAGCTCAGGCGGTGCTGCGAGAGATGGGGAGCTGTGAACCGAAGCTTCGCTGGCTGCCTGCAGCTCCTCTCCTGCTGTGCCACCCCACCTTGCCCTTCCGCATTCCTAAGTTTCATGAAAGACAGTTGTTCCATGGACTGGGGTCGGGTTTTGGAGCAGAGCTCTGTGGCCAGGTCCCTAACAGAGTGGTATGGTATGTGGCCCCAGGGGTTGGGTACCACAGAAATAAGCTGTGAAGTAGCCGTGATCCCATTTTAAAGATTTTAAAGAAATTAGGGCCTGTAAATTATTTACCCAAGGTTACACAGTTGATGTCTGAGCCAGAATTCAGTTGTTTGGCTGTAAGGCTTGTGCTCTTTTTGCCTCTCAGGAGAGGTCAGTCCTTCTTCCCCACTTATTTTACACTTATCATCCCTTTGTTGTAATATGAAAGAGCAATCTTATTCAAATGAGATTTTCTTGGTATGAAGTTTTCTGGTAGTGTGAGGCTTTTGAAGGTTGTCATTCTAAAGAAGCCCTAGTTATTACGGTGATTCTTATCAGAGTGGGGGTCTATGGAGTAACCAGCAGTGGGGTGGTGATGGTCAGGGCTGGCTCAGGAGTGGGCAGGGTGGGAGTTTGCTTGTGTATTTTGTTTGAGATGAGGGCTGTGGAAGACTAGCCTGTCAACCTGTGGGATACAGTTGTCTTCAAGTATAACATGGGCATCTCCAGGAGGGGCTGAGACATTAGGTAACTATCAGGCAGTCACTTCTGAGTAGGCAGTAGGTACCAGCTACTTCCCAGTTTTTATGGCCAACAGGGAGGGAGGAAGGGGCCTGGTATGAGATACAGGTGCAGGTGGGTTTGGGTCAGTAGGAGTAAGCTGGAGGACTCTGCTGGACCCTGAAGAGCAGGTAGTGTGGCAGAGCACAGCCTTGAAAGAAGAAATCAGGTCACAGCGTGCCCGCAGTTAAAAGTTTCCAAGTGTGCTCTGCTGTCCTGGGAACAAATTCCAGCCTTCCTATCCTGCCTTACCCCACCCTGTGGGACTCATACCCTCTCTGAGTTCTATTGCTTTCCCATCCACTTCCTTTTGGTCAAAGCTCATTTCCTTCCTAGGGACTTTCTACAGCCTTCCTATGGATTCCAATGCTCCCCTTGAATCCCATCCTGCCATCTCCTTCCTGCTGGTCTGGTCTCAGCTTCCCTGACCCCCGTAACCTAGAGTGAAATAGCCACCCAGTCTCACCCATGCCTTGTTTTACTTCTGCACATAGCAGTTACTGCCATCTGTTATTTTTTCTCTTTTCAAATTTTTTTAATTTCAAAAAATGTAGGGAGTACAAGTATTTTTTGTCACATGGATGAATTATATTACACTGAAGTCAAGGCTTTCAGTGTACCTGTCACCAGAATAGTGTACATTGTACCCAATAGGTAGATTTTTATCCCTCACTCCGCTCCTCCATTCCCCCTTCTTAGTTTCCAATGTCCATTACACTGATTTATGACTATATATATATCTCTTGTTTAGCTCCCACTTATAAGTGAGAACATGTACTATTTGGTTTTCCATTCCTGAGATATTTAACTTAGGATAATGGTCTCCAGTTTCATCTAAGCTGCTGCAAACGACATTAGTTCATTCCTTTTTACGGGTAAGTAGTACTCCATGGTATATCCACACACCAGATTTTCTTTATCCACTCCTCAGTTGTTGGACACTTAGGTTGATTTCATATCTTTGCAATTGTGAATTGTGCTGATATTTTTCTTCTTGCTCTGAGGCTTATTTTCTGCCTCTGCCCTCCAGACTGTGGCATAGGGGCCCACTGTACCCCCCGTGCCTCAGTGTCTGGCAAATAGTATGTGCTCAAAAATTACTTGTTGGATGAATGAATGAATGGTGTGGTGGAGCAGGTGGAGGTTTGGGGTTCATTCATCCATTTATTTGCTCATAAGTCCATCCAGTGTTTGGTCCTATCTCAGCTTCAGGTTATCTGTGCCACCTTGGGTGACTTACCTAGCCAGCACGGACCCTGGCTTTCTCATGTATAGGAAGACTACTTTGCACAGTTGCCATAAAGACAGAATGAGATGGCACATGTAAATCTGTGATGAAAGAATGGTGCATAGCTCTATTGAGGTGTGGGGCACATAATAGATTGGCTTGTTACTTTGCACCCAGCTCCTAGTATTAATATTAATATTAATAGATGAATGAACCAATGTTCATTTTCACATTTTCCTTGACCAACACCAGGTAATTAGTTCATTACCTCAGCCCTGTCTGGCTGCTTTTTTGAGTTCAGAGAGAGAATACAAAACTTCCCATGGGAGAGGGAAGCACGACAGGGGTAGTGATATGGAGTTGGGGGAGGTGAAGGACTGGGGGTGTGGGGGGATTCTGCATTGGTGCATGCCACAGAAGAGAAGCTTGGGCTGTTGAGTGCCATTGAGGATTGAGTTGTTGGAGCCCCAGTTAGGCTTGCTTGGGGAATATCCTTGACACTTTAAATTGTGGTGGGAAGAGTTCTGCAGCCAGACAGCTGCTAGCCTTGTTGCTGGAGGTTGTGTAGATCTTCTCTTCAGAGCAGGCCATCTGGTGCTAGGCTGCCTGGGTTTGAATCTGCTGACTCAGCCACTTATTAGCTGTGTGACCTTGGACAAGGTACTTTATATCTTCGTGCCTCATCTTTCTTATCTATAAAGTGGAGAACTTGATAATATAGTCTGTACCTCCATGGCGTTATGATGATGGTTGCATGTGCGTCAGATGGAAGGGGCTTAGAGCAATGCTTAGAGCACAGTGAAATGTTATATCAGACAGAATACATATTAATAATTAATGATACATATTAGCTATTACATTGGAAGTACCCTTTTATTCTCTGTTTCTTGACCTATGAAATAGTGCTAATAATACCTGCATTATAGGATTCTTGTAGAGAGTAGATGTACAGTTGTTAAACTGTGAAGTTGGTCAGAATGTGACCAGTGTAATATCGGACACTATTTTGCCCATATGCATTAAAACTTGTTCTGGTTTTACTTTCCCTCTTCTCCTCCTGTTATTTTCAAACTTAGTGTAAGATGTGTTAAAAGGCAGTTAGTGCTTAGAGGTGGAAACTACAGCCCCAGACTCAAGACTAACTAGGCTGAGCACTTACTTTTTACAGAGACAGACTCTTCAGTGTAACCCCCATTTGCCTTAGCTCAGTTTTCCAGGAAGTCAATCTCTTCTCTCCACTTTAAGTGGCCCATTAACCTACCTGGGGAGTAAAACAACTTCAGTTCTGTGATTTCCAACAAAATATTCCAGTCTCTCTGTGGCTTCATATTGTCCTCACCTACAAAGTGGAGGTGATGGTCCAGGTGCTACATATCTCACAGGGGTGTCAGTAAAATGAAGTTGCAGATATACAAAGCATGTGGTTGAACTCTTTAAAAGGGCTCTAAAATAGGACAGTGATATCAGAGTATTCGGGAAGGTGGGAATATATAGCCAAGGGCCCAGTAAGAGCAGTGTGCTTGCTTTTTCCCCTCCTACTACAGATATCTCACATTTTCTCTTGTGACACCCTCCCCGTAAGCACATGCACATATACTTCTCTATTTCCCCACTTTCCAAGTTACTGTTGCTACCAATGGCTATTGCAAGTGGAGAAAAGTCTATATGTGTTTGAAGAAGAGACGTGTGTATTGCAGACTCCCCCACCTAATCATGTTCAGTTGCTCATCTGTGCACTGTGGCTGGCAGGAGCAGAGGACTCCCTTCCTGCCACGAGGTGTCACGCTGTAAGCAGGTCGGCATCCTCTGGGTATAAATACTGTCTCACTAGCTTGGCACAAAACACTCACAAAATTAATTTCTGGATGCAAGGAGAAGCTTTTTGTTGTTGTTGACTTTTGAAGTAAGGGAAGGCTTATGACTTTTGGTCTACTTTTTATGTTCTCACTTGGAACTTCAGAAACAACTGGAATTGCCTTGGCAACTCCACAGGACAAAGCTGCTCACCTTTTGAGCAGCTGATTCCACCACAAACAAGGTCTGAAAAGCATTCTGAGGAGGTCATTTCATATTTGCTGAAGTTAGATATGGGGAGGAAGACGAGAGATTTGAGGAGCATGAAAGAAGAGCATTGAGAAGGGGCACCTGTCCTGTGCTACAAGGTCAGGGGGAAGGCTATGCTCTTGGCTTGGATGTCCAGCATCTACCATCAGTGAAAAATGGAAGGTTTCAAGTCCCTAAAACCCAGGAATAGTCTGTTGTTAAAGGGCTGTGGCTAGGTGTGTGGCTGTAGGCATTTCTGGACCTTCTTAGCTCTCTTTTTGTTTTACACACTGTGTGTGTATTTTTTGGCCTAAGACCAGCTCTACCACGCAACCTCATCTTGCCCCCAGAGCTGTGGTAGTTTTGCGTGGGAACACGCACTCTTTCTCCCCTGCAGAATCTTGTGTCCTCTCAGGGAAAGTCGTGTGGTGTGTTAGTGGTGAAGCGAGAGGGAGCTATGTACACACAGGGCCCAGCTGAAAATGACCTTAGCGCAGAGTTTATTTAATATATCCTCCAAATTGTATTTTGAAGCCTCTGTTAACATGAAAGCACTCTCTTTTCGAGCAGCGGGAGTGTTTTATAAATGGAATTTGCAGACCAGCAATGCCCCCATTAATTTTCGCTGTCTACAATTACCATCATTACATTCTTAAAGCACTTTTAAAATAAACTCCACCATGATGTAATGTACATGCTGAGCTCCACTGAGCAGGACAGCAGGGCAGCAGCATCTGGACTCCGGGCTGCTATCTTCTAGGGAACAACTTGATGGCTATAATTACTGTCATGTTATGGGAACTTAAAAAAAAGGCGCCAGAGTTCCAAACAAAACATAAAATGGCTTTGATATAATAAATGTTACTATCATTGTTTAAAAATGCTGTGACCCATCTGCTATAGTTTCTGAGAAAGATATTTTCCAGCACTTGATATTTTCCCCCCTCTCTCTTTCATATTCTATTACTGTAGATAAGGATGAAGAAAATCCTTAGGACAGACTTGTTTTAAATCAATGTAACACAATGCCAGCATTGTCTTTCTTCAAGATGAACTTTCAAATTAAATTTGGCATGAACTTTACCAGAACTCCAAACAGCTTTGCTCCAGAGACACTGTATCCACCCTCTTAGGGAGAATTAATAATTCAAATGTTATGATTGTGGTTAATTGCACTCAGGGTAGGGCAGGCCTGAAGCATTTTCCTGTAGGGTACATCCACAACCATTGCACCTCTGGACGAGGCATTCAGAGCAGTTTAGGCCATGCCAGAGGAATAGAATTATACAAAATGCACAGGTATTGTAAATGTCATCCCATGGGATCCAGTTTGGAAGGGCCCATAATGAATTTGGTCCCGGGTATTGGACCAATTTCTGTATAAAGTTATGAGGAATCACTTATATGAGGAAGAAGTCATCCATTGTGTATACTGACCCATGGTGGTAATTCACTCAGTTTCTCAAGAAAGTTTTATTACATGAAATTCATTGAACCTTGTGAAATCCAAGTTATTGTTTCATAATGAATGGGTATTAGCAACTTTAAGAAAGGCAGTGCATCTTACTTAGGCAATTGGTTAGCTTTGATCATAGTGTGTGCACTGACCCCAAGTGGAGTTGATCATTTTTCTCTGCTCCTTTGCTGATAACATCTTTAAGTTTGAGGATGGACCTTCTGATGTAAGAGTTGGGACTTAACCAGGAAAAATCTTTTTGACCCAATCTGAATTTCATCGTAGTCAGTAAATTTGTAGAGTAATTTTGTTTTTGCTTGTGTCACATCCATTGACTACTTCTCCATGTTATCTTGGGTAGTGACTTCTTTTTATTTCATTTGGTATCATGTTTCCCTTTCTCCATAAGTCCTCTCTGTGGCTGGTTAGCAGTTAGATCACAGAATTGAGGGAAACAATGGTTCAATCTCCAGGTAAGTTTCTTCAACCTCATTCTATGTAGTCAGCACTGGCCAGCTCCCTGGACAAAACATATGAGATCATACCAAGCCAAACCACGTGGGGAGGGTGGATGACCCCAGCAAACCATCACACTTTTGGAAGAACTAATCCAACCAGAGGCTCTACTGATAACAAATATGTTAGACCTTCTTTGGGCACAGACCAGAGTGCATTGTTAATTCTACGTTTCTACGCCTGCTGTCCAGAAGATCTTGCGTTCATGAGACACTCTCTAAGTTCTGTTCTTCTCAGAAGTTGGACTTAGTTTTTGCACTCCATAATAATGTTAGGTTGGAGAAAAATGGTAGATTAGTTTGCAAGAAATGTGAGGTCAATTGATGGAGGGAAATTTGCATACAGTCCTAAAGTCCAGGTCAGGTTTTAATTTTGATTGATGATATAATCAAAATTTGTCGGGTAAGGATGCTTCTGTCCTTTGAAAATTAACCATACCTGTGTATGGCTCATTCCACCCCTTTATTGTATATGGCTCCCAAATACTGCAATGTCAATAAGGCTAATAGATTGTTATAATATTCCAAAGAATGTTTGTGTAAGTGGTCTTTCTAGAAAACAAATGGAACTTTCCCATGGAAACAATATTATACCATTTCAGCATTAAGTAGTACTTCATAAAAAGACTTCAATAACATTGAGCATTCAATCTACTTTCTGTTTGTTGAAGTGTTTATGGCTCCTACTCAAGACAAGAGAAATAACAAGGAAAGAAATGACTCTGAATACAGAACATTTTATTACACAAGTAAAAAGAAATGAGAGCATAACTGTTAGCTCTTGCCAACTTTTGAAATATGGATTCCATTTGTCTTTATTACACTCTATTCCCATACTGCCTTTCCCCTAATTATTAATTTTTGAATGTTGCTATTAAACAGAGATATGTGCCTACTGGAAATAATCAAAGCTATGCCAAGAAACTTTACAAATGAGAAAAATATATTTTTACTATTCTGTCAATAAATTAAGAGGCATGTATTATTATAGTTTATAATCCCTTTTCTTTAAAAGTCATATATGCATTATCACAATAAAATGTCCTGTCAAATCTATAATAATCATGATGACTCATAGATACGTGATTCTTCTTATTAAGAAAAAAGGGACAGGAAATCCAATATAAATGAACTGTTTTCCTCAGTAGTGTAATAAAACGTGGATACTGGTATATGAGTTTTTTATTATATCATCCACTGATAATCTTTGGGCTCATTTCCTCCCCGTGAAGAATCAGTCTCCTTCCTCCCAGTTCCAGCCCCCTTTGGCCACTGACATCTTAGCAACGCTATTCCCTGAGCTGGGGAGGAGGCCTCCCAATTCCAGCCACCACAGTATAGTATATTTTAAGAGCTGTAAATTTTCACCGTCAGATCTGAGCCAACAGTGTTAAGCTCTAGAAGATACACATCTGCTTCCTACTCAAATGGTCTTTTGTTGTGCTTCTTGGTAGAGGGGGAGTTGTAATGCCACAAGAATAGATCCCAATGGGTGTATGTGTAGGGGTAAATTATAGCGTTTCAAAAAGAAATGCTCATGACTACAAATATATCCAGCCTTAATTCTGTTTTTAAATTCTTTTCTGAGTTACATGACAATATTTTATTGCTCTTTAATGAACAGAGTGAGTCACAATTAAATTTCTAAAGTGAAAAATTATTTTGTAACCTGAGTCATAACCCCTGAATGTATCTGGTTTCTAAGTTTGGATTTCCAAATGTCAGGTTTTTCTCAATAGGATCACATGAATACAGGGCCAGAAAACAAAAGAAATATCCAAGCAACTACTTGAGAAGGGTGTCTATAGTCCCTGCCAATATATTCAGCTGAGAAGTATTTATTAAACACTCACAAGGTTAATTAAAGAATACTTAGTGTTAGATGTATATTTATGTTATCCCTATTCTAATACCTCAGTAACCAAGAGGGAAAAGATGATAGACCAATTTCATAGCTTGCAGCAATGCAAAGAGATAAATATAGTCAGTATTCAATTTACAAAGCGGGTTTATTTCAAACTCTGTTTGTAAGTCTTTCTTTTGGAACTGTCAATGCATTTTCCCATAGAAACAAAATTATAAATGGTAGTGAGGTTTCCCAGCCAGCCTACAGAATATGCTTAACTCATATACAGCTGAAAACTAGTATGAGAGAACTTGATTACCAAGTTTCTATGGAAATATGTATTTGCTTATTCACTCGAGTATGTACGAAGCGTGTGGTGGGAATGCAGAGACACTGTGGGTCTTCGATGTAGGACGTCACAGTAGCACCAGGCAGTCACTGCCCGTCCCTCAGTCTGTGTGCTCAGGTGGAATACAGCACAGTGTGTTATTTGAGTCCACGGGATGGTAAGCTGGAGGTGGAGGGGTCAGGCAGGATTCTCAGAGGATGTTTGAGCTGATTTTGTTTTGCTGGAAAAGAAGGATGGAGTCAAGGAAAGGGGTGAGAGCGAGGAGTCGCTCTGGGTATGGGAAGGGTGTTGTCATGAAGACCTAAAAGTTCTTAGCACAGGAAGGATGTGATGAGGTTGATTATCATGGAAGTGGGGGTCAGATCAATGAGGACTGACAGATGTGAGTTTATGTGTCCCATTTGGAGATGGGATTTCAAAGAGAGGACTGACACTATCATATTTACACTTTACAACTTCACTTGATCACAGTGTTAATACTGTGTGGGAGAAGCCACCAGCACAGGACAGGGAGAAAGCCTGGGAGCCTGTGGGAGCCATCCGAGGGCATTGAAGAGGTACCAGGGCAGGATAGGTGGGCAAGGAGAAGAGGAAACAGAGTAAGGATGTTAAGGTGGTCAATTTGATAGGACCTGAAGACAGATTGGATTTTGGTGATGAGAGAATATCAGATAAATAGAAAAAGATGGCACTGCTGGTCACACACGCACACACACACAAAGGAAGTGACCAAAGGTGCCGTTTCACCCGCGGGGAGGAGGAGCTCAGCCACAGGTGCGTGCCGGGTCATCGCTCCACTCAGAGGGCTGGTGCTCAGCAGTGGTCTAGGCAGGAGACTCAGCAGGTGAGAAGAGAGACCATAAGAGTGGACAGGAAGATGAGAAGGGGAACCAGAGATGCGGACCACAGCCAGAAGGGAGCAGACGTACCCAGAAGTTGAGACAGAAGACCATTTCAGAGAAGACGAGAGAGCGAGTGGTTCTGAGATTAGGGTTGAGAAATGAACATTGGATTTAGCATCTAGGAAGATACTGGTGTTCCAAATTCCAATTCGGGAGACCAAGAACATATCTTTCTTTGTCCTGTGCTGGTGGCTCTGTCATAGAACAAAGAAGTTGTACCACAGTGACGTGGATGAGGGTGGGGCTGTTGGCCTCTGTCAGAGGGTGGTGACCATGGGTGGAGATCGTGGTGGTGGACAGCTGCAGCCCTGAGGGGAGGGAGCCGGAGGGTGACATATGGGTGTGTGTGCACAGAACACCATTCCAGTGGCAAAGAGGGAGAGACCCAGGGAAAGTGTCCTTATGGTGATCAGCTGTAGGGGATGGGCAGAGCCACAGACATAGGCTATCAATAAGCTGATAAGGAATTTACCAGTCACTGTATTGTCATCATTACCAAAACGACCATATTTAAGAAAGCGTGAGGATAACATGCACACTCCTCAGCAGAGTGCACAAGCGGGTTCTCTCTGCCGGCCTCATCACTCGCCCTCCCCACTGCGCTCCCAGGAAGGCGGCTGCCCTCCGCAAAGACCCGCCGGCTCCACTCCTCCATGCCCTCCACACGCAGTGCCATCGGGCTCGGACATTCTGTGCTCCTGGGCTCAGCAGTCTTCCTAAACCACTGAGCCCAGAGGCTGCCTCCTCGGTAGAGCCTCTGGCAGTCTCTCTGCCACAGTAGTTTTTCCCATCTCTGTCCCCTCAGTCCTTTGTTCCATAAAACAGTGCAGCTTAAATATAGCATCTATCTCCCCCCTGGACTGTGGATTTGAAAACCATGGAGGTGCTTGTGCATTCGGATGTTTTGGGTGCCTAGCACAGTGCTTGCCCTATGATGAGAGGGTTTAATGACAAGACCTCACCAAATTCAAAGGTTAGTTGTTAAAACTATTGGTCACGAAAGATGGCCCTAAACCCGACTGCTGTGGGAATAGTAGAGACCAGCACCTCAGCCTCCTTGGGTAGGTATATTATGGGAAGGTGCCTAAATGCTCTTAAGGCTTTTATATTAATAAGTTGCACAGATTCCTAGTGCTGTGTCTTCAGTGATATGGGACAGCCAGGGTGACTCATGACCTTTTATTTAAGCATGGGAAGAGTCAATTTTATTTTGTGAGAAACTCTGTGTCACCTTTGGTGAAAAAAAGAAACGTACACAAGGCCTTGGCAAGAAGACCTAGTTCATAAATCTATAAAATAAATGAAGCTCTTTGGAGACATTAACTCTTCTATAACCTCTTTTGACAGGTTTGGAAAGTATTTATTATGAGATGGAGCCAATTCCAAAGTGAAGCTCAGAGAATTTTCATTCTTTTTTTTTTTATTAGAACATGATTTTTATTTCATCATATTATGGAGGACAAATATTGTTAGGGTTACAAATATTGCTCCTGCCCCCTCCCTTCCCCCGAAATGTCCAATCCCCTGGTGGTGTGCATCGTACACATTATGGAAGCATACCTCCCTTTCCTCCTCCCCATTCCCGCCTGCCCACCACCTGCTAGAAAGTTTTGTTTTGTTTTGTTTAACATTTGGGTTACATTGTATATCCTTGCCTCTCCCTAAGAAGGGTTACAGTTATGCCCTCCCCCTCCAGAATGCTCGTCCCATCCCTAAGATTGCCCCCCGACCGAATCTCTGGTGGGTATTGCCACCATTTGAAAATCGAAGTTTAAATCAGTCAGTACCAATTTGATGTATATGTGGAGCCCATTTTCCAAGTCTTGTGTCACCTCACTTTGGATAACGGGCTTAAGCTTAATCCAGGATAGCATAAATGGTGCTAGGTCACTGTCATTTCTTAGGATTGAGTAATAGTCCATTGTGAGCATATACCACATTTTAATTATCCACTCATGAATTGATGGGCACCTGGGCTGTTTCCATGATCGTGCAATAGTGAATTGTGCTGCTATAAACATTCTTGTGCAGATGTCTTTATAATAGAATGTCTTATGCTCTTTTGGGTAGATGCCTAACAATGCTATTGCAGGGTCAAATGGTATTTCTATTTCTAGCTGTTTGAGGTATCTCCAAATTCTTTTCCACAAAGGCTGCACTAATTTGCAGTTCCACCAGCCATGTAGGAGTGTTCCTGTCTCTCCGCATCCTCGCTAGCATTTGTTGTTTTGGGATTTCTTGATATAGGCCATTCCTACTGGGGTTAGGTGGTATCTCATTGTGGTTTTGATTTGCATTTCTCTAATAATTAGAGAGGTTGAGCATTTCTTTATATGTTTGCATGCCAATGTTCTGTCTTCTTTGGAGAAGTTTCTTTTCATTTCCATCGCCCATTTCTTGATGGGATTGTTTGATTTTTTTCTTGTTAATTTTTTTAAGCTCTAGATAAATTCTTGTTATTAGGCCTTTATCAGAGGTGTAGAGAGCAAATATTTTCTCCCACTCTGTGGGTTGTCTATTTGCTCTATTGATGGTTTCCTTGGCTGTGCAGAAACTTTTTAATTTGATAAGATCCCATTTGTTTATTTTTGATGCTGCAGTGATTGCCTTGGGGGTCTTCCTCAAAAATTCTTTGCCTAGGCCAATGTCTGATAGGGTTTTCCCAACATCTTTTTCTAGGATTCTTAAGGTTTCATGTCTTAAGTTTAAGTCTGTTATCCATCTTGAGTGAATTTTTGTGAGAGGTGAGAGGTAGGGATCCTGATTTGCTCTTCTGCATGTAGCTAACCAGTTTTCCCAGCACCATTTGTTGAAGAGAGATTCTTTTCCCCAATGTATATTTTTGTCAGCTTTATCAAAGATTAGATTGCCGTATACTGATGGTTTCATCTCTGGTATCTCCGATCTATTCCAGATATCTATGCTTCTGTTCTTGTGCCAGTACCATGCTGATTTAACTATTATTGCTTTATAGTTCAGTTTGAAGTCAGGAAGACTGATGCCTCCCAGTTTGTTCTTTCTATTTAAGATTGCTTTGATTATACGAGGTTTTTTCTGATTCCATATGAAGTGAAGAATAATTTTTTCTAGATCTGTAAAGAATGCTGATGGTATTTTCATGGGGATTGCACTGATTCTGTAGATCACTTTAGGTAATATTGACATTTTAACTATATTGATTCTACCAATCCATGAACAAGGTAGATTTTTCCATCTGTTTAAATCTTCTGCAATTTCTTTTTTTAGTGTTTCATA
>NC_033676.1:35278778-35358998 GCF_000165445.2 Microcebus murinus
TACTAGTTCTTCTTTGTAGGTGTGGTAACATTTGGGTGTGAAGCCTTCTGGACCGAGACTTTCCTTTTTAGGGATATTTTTAATTCTTGTTTCTATTCCAGCTGTTGAGATTGGTCTGTTCAGGGAATCTATTTCTTCCTGGTTGAGCCTAGGGAGGCTATGTGTTTCTAGAAATTTGTCCATTTCCTCTACATTTTCCAGTTTGTGTGCATAAAGATTTTTGTAGTACTCATAAATTATATCTTGTATCTCTTTGGGATCAGTTGTGATATCTCCTTTTTTTTCCTGATGGAGCTTATTAGAGATTTCTCTTTTCTGCTTTTCGTTAGCTTAGCCAATGGCATGTCAATTTTGTTTATTTTTTCAAAGAACCAACTTTGGGTTTCATTAATCTCCTGAATAGCTTCCCTGTTTTCAATTTCATTTAGTTCTGATTTGATGTTGTTGATTTCACTTCTTCTGCTGGGTTTGGGGCTGGTCTGTTCTTCTTTTTCCAGCTCTTTGAGTTGTTTCGTTAGATTGTCTATTTGTGATCTTCTTGGCTTTATAGGCATTTATGGAGATAAACTTTCCTCTCAGAACTGCTTTAGCTGTGTCCCAGAGGAGTTGATATCTTGTCTGTCCATTGTCGTTTTCTTCATAGAATTTTTTTATTTCTGTCTTGATTTCTTTATTTATGAAGTAATCATTTAGTAAGAGGTTGTTTAATTTCCACAGTTTTGTGTAGAAATGTGAGTTTTTGTTAGGGTTGATTGCTAGTTTTATTCCACTGTGATCTGAGAAGGTACATGGTATGATTTCTATTTTTTTTTAATTTCTTGAGATTTACTTTGTGTCCTAGGATATGGTCAATCTTAGAGAATGTCCCTTGAGCTGATGAGAAGAACATATATTCATTGAATTTTGGGTAGAATGTCCTGTAAATGTCAGTCAGATCCATTTGTTCCAGGGTTTTGTTTAAATCCATTATTTCTTTATTAATTTTCAGTTTGGAGGATCTGTCTTGTGCCATCAGTGGGGTGTTGAAATCTACGGTGATTATGGAGTTGCTAGTAATCCATTTGCTTAGATCCAGTATGGTTTTCTTTATGAAACTGGGTGTACCTAAGTTGGGTGCATAGAAATTTAAAATTGTTATCTCTTCTTGTTGAACTGTGCCCTTCACCATTATATAATGACCCTCTTTGTCTTTCACTACTTTTGTTGGTTTAAAAACTAAATCGTCTGAAATTAGAACTGCCACGCCAGCCTTCTTTTGGCTTCCACTTGCCTGGAATACTGATCTCCACCCTTTTACTTTTAGTCTATATGCATCCTTGCAGGTTAGATGTGTTTCCTGAAGACAGCATAGATTTGGCCTGTATTTTCTTATCCATTCAGCCAGCCTATGTCTCTTGAGTGGAGAGTTTAAGCCATTCACATTTATTGAGAGAACTGATAGGCAAAGTAGATTACTATTCATTCTGTTAGGTTGGATGTTGTTGCTTTGATTTCTCTCTTGAGCCATTGTAATATCTGGCCTTTAATCTTTGGGTTTTGGTTGTTTTTATATTCGTGAGTTTTTATTATGGTGTTCCGTGCGTAACACTGTTTTGAGTACTTCTTGTAGGGCTGGTCTTGTCTTGGTGGATTCTCTGAGACTTTGCTTGTCTGAGAATGTCTTTATTTCTCCTCATATATGAAGCTTAATTTTGCAGGGAATAAGATTCTAGGCTGGGCATTGTTTTGTTTCAGAAGAGTGAGAATGGGGCCCCAGTCTCTCCTCACTTGTAAAGTCTCATTAGAGAAGACTGGTGTTATTCGAATTGGCTTTCCCTTGTATGTTACTTGCTTCTTTCATCTTACAGCTCTTAGAAGGGCCTCTTTAGTTGATATTTTGGTCAGTCTGATGACGGCATGTTGTGATGTCTTCCTGTTTGCATTGAATCTCCCAGGCGTCCTCTGAGCTTCTTGAACTTGTATATCAAGAGTTTGAGTAATGCCTGGGAAGTTTTTCTCTATTATATCTTTAAATAGCTTGTCCAACCCTTGAGTGTTGTCTTCTTCTCCTTCTGGTAATCCTATGACCCTCACATTAGGTTTCTTCACATAATCCCACATCTCTTGTAGGCTTTGCTCTTTTCTCTTGTTTCTCTGCTCTATATCTTTAACTGTTTTATTTAGTTGGAGGGTGTTATCTTCAATCTCTGAGATTCTTTCTTCTTTTTGATCTGCCCTGTTCTTGAGACTTTCCACTGTATTTTGTAGTTCCCTGAATTGATTCTTCATTTCCAGGAGTTCAGTTAAACTTTTCTTCTTCATTGTGTTTATTTCTTTAGTGAACTTTTGTTCTAGATCTTAAGGCTTTTTGTGGTTTCTTTGTGTTGGTTAATGAGTTGTTCTTGCAGGTCGTTGAATTTTCTGATGATCCACATTCAAAATTCCTCTTTTGTCATTTTGGTTGCCTGATTTTGGTTGGTGTCTGTTTCTAGGAGGCTGGTGTTCCTGTTTGGGTTGTGCTTTCTGTTTGGTTCTTCATATTTCTGAGTTCCTTCGCTGATTTCTTCCCATGTCGATCATTGTTTCTTTCCTTTAGGTTTTCGTTTGGGTATTCACACACCTTGTTTAGTTTCTGAGCCGGTAGGTGGTGTCTGTGGGTGAGATTCGACCACTCCCCGTATAATGGGTCAGTAGGTGCCGTGAAAAGGGTATGTAGGATGTCCTCCCTCTCAGTAGGTGGCGCTTGCTTGGAGGAACAGGCTACGCTGTTGTTTTTGTGTCCTGTTATCAGCTCTTGTTCCTGTAGAGAGAACTGGAGTGCCTCAGGTGGTGGGTGGGGCCCTGGGACTTCCAGGTGTGTCCTTTTCTCCCCCTCAGTGAGGGCTAGTCTAGAAAAGAGTCTGGGCAGAGCTGGGTTGGCTAATCCTGCCCTCAGGCACCACCAATGCCTTTAGCAGGGGTCAAAGTTCTGTTCTCTGTTTCCAGGAAAAGCTGACAGGGAGTGGCTGGAGTGGCCCTGCTCAGTCAGAGAGTCTGCTTATGGGGGTGGGGCTGTCTGAGACCCACAGTCTGGAGTGGGCCTCGCTTCTTTCCACCATCTCCAACTCCACGGCTACTCCTGGACCTCTGCCAGCAGGCCAGACCACACACCACCAGAACTCCCCTGGCTGTGATGCCGGCCGAGAGGTTCCCTGCACAGGAACGCCACCTGGGCTGGGCTCACAGCCTCCTTTTGGGGGGAAGGTTGCCCTCTAGGATGCTGATCTGCCCCTGAAGGCACACACACCTCAGTAGGCTGTTCACGTATATCCCTTCTGTGCTCCGGGCAATGCGAGACCTTGGTGCATGGGATGTGGTCTGCAGGTCTGACCTCTGGGTCCCAGAGTTCAAACTATATCCCCACCAGGGAGAGGAGTGCCAGTCCCAATTTGCCCCTGGGGAGCCCAAGCTGGGTCGATGTCTCTCAACCTCAGGGTCTGCCCCATTCTCCTGGGATCACTGTGCCAGCAGCACCTGGGACGGCTGGCGGGTAGGGAGCTCACAGTCTGAGTTCCCCCTAGTCAGCTGCAGGGCCCCAAAAGGGAAGGTCCCATTCCCTGTAGGTGCCTCCGGCTGGTGGCTGTATTGTCTCTCTTGGCAGCCGCGCATAGGGTCAGGGGAGGGGAGAAGGAGGCGATATGGCGCCTGCTGTGTGGCTCGGGTCTGTGCACTTGGAGGTGCCCCGTGGGGTTTGGGAGCCTGGTGCCACATCTGCTACTGGCTTACCGCTCACTGGTGGTGGCCATTGCTGGGCTGGTGTCTGCAGGTCTCTCCACCTGCTGGGGAGCCCACCAGCAGTCCGAGATGCAGGGGAGGGGTAATGGCCCACCCACCTACCCTTCCCGCTGGTCTCTGGGCTGCTCTGGTGGTCTCAGCTTCCAGTTCTCCTCTGCTACCTCCTTCTGTGGAATCTCCCATGGTCTCAGGTACTCCTCCTTCCGACCCTTGTCCGATGTAGTGTCGTCTTCTTGCTTCTTTCTTCTAATTTCTCCTAGAATCTGTCTTTTCTGCAGAGACACTCTGTCTGGCGGTGTTTCTCACCTGCCATCTTGATTCAATGCCCTCAACCTGCTATGTTGCTTTATTTCTAGGTTCTCCATTTTGTTTCATTGGTCAATGTGCATACCTTTATATTAGCACCATGCTGTTTTGATTACTATAGCCTTGTAGTGTAATTTGAAATCAAATAATGTGATGCAGATTTGTTCTTTTTTTCTTAGGATTGATTTGGCTATTTTTCCTCTTTTTGGGGACTATATGAAGTTTAGGATTACTTTTCTAGATCTAGTTTTGTCATACAAAAATGACATTTGTATTTTGGTGGGTCAATGATGAAGTTAAAATTGAAATCAAAAGATTTTTAGAACTGAAGGACAAAGATGACACAAGCTTCCAAAATCTATGCATTACAGAAAAAGCAATGCTAAAGGGGAAGTTGATAGCCTTAAATGCTTACATCAGAAAGACAGATCACAAATTAACAACCTAATGTTATACCTAAGGGAACCAGAAAAAGAAAAACAAACCAAACCCAAAGTTAGCAGAAGAAATGAAATAACAAAGCTTAGAGCAGAACTAAATGAAATGGAAACCAAAAATAAAATAAAATAAAAATCAATGAAACAAAAAGTCATTTTTTTAAAAGATAAACAAAATCTGTAGAACGCTAGCTAGATAAACCAGAAATGGAAGAGAAAGGACTCAAACAAGCTCAATCAGAAATGAGAAAGGAAAAATACAACTGAAACCACAGAAATAGATTTACTTCTATGAAAAAAATTTTTGTTTTGCTAACATAATATGATTAATTTCAATTTTACATGGGTAATCTAAACACATGTCTATCTCCTGTCTGTCTTTTGCAATCACAATATACATGTAGAGTCCATTCACTTTATTGTGAGGAAGGAGAATATATACATTATTGATTCTCTTCATTAACCAAACAGAAAGTGGGGAAGTTGTCAGGATAAGGGGCCTCACCAAAGAAGGATGGAAGTGGATCTCCTGGAAGTCACTTCAGTCATCGGGGCTAACAAAAGACTGGGGCTGTCTATGGTTATTTTTCTGGTTTATTTCTAGCTCTCATGAATATGCATATCAAAACAGTAACATTTCCAGGGAGAAAACAGGCAGTCTACAGTGTCCCCTTTTTCCCTAAGGTATAGTACAGCTATTAATATTTTGAAAATACCATTTTGAAAATACAGAAGCTCCTGAGGTGATAAAGGAGGTCAATTTGCTAAATGGGCACCTCTTTGTTGTGGCTTAGAGATCTGAGCCTGGTTTCTGGGAAATCAGGCAATGTGGAAGTGAAAGAGATTTTGTGCCCAACGTGCTTAGCCACCACCAAGCAGCCAAACACAAAGAGCATTGCCTGAATAAAGGAGACAGGAGAAGTCCAAGACTGCAGTCAGTTGGGCAGTCATCTGTGGATTTCTGAGTTCATGTCCTCATCCACTCTTTCATGGGTTGTTGAGAGCTGGTTTGCTGGCACAAACAAACAAACCAATGATGTGAGTCATGCTTTGTCTCGTAGCTGCCTTTTCCCTGCTCTGAGAAGGCTCAGATTTAGCCTTCTGCCAGGAAATACTCACTAGGGCCTGTCTATGCAGCAAATTCCTGCTGGGAGAAGTAGCTATGCTGTGGAACTGTTTCATTATAAGATTTTTCACCTGCTCTTGCAAAGCCAAATGGACTGATGGATGCTTGAGTAGCCAAGGTTCTAATATAATTTCTTAATTACTGTAATGAGGTGAGCAAAATGAAAAACCATTTGGGGCTCTTGGGGAAATATTTTGCAAACCTATACAACAACCCCTGAAGGAAAAAAAAAATTCAGATTGTCAGAAATCCTCATTTAGGTGAAGGAAGCCTTGCAATCACCTTAATGATCAATCACTGGTAAGTCCCCCTAGGTTTCAAGTTGTTCTGTGGGTCTTGGCACATGTAAACTAGTCAGGAAAGAACATTAGTGGAGTACCTGCTAAACGCAGGCCTCTGCCATAGAGGGTTGTGTTAAGGATGTGTGTGGTATGGTTGTGGGGTGTGGTGGGAAAGGATGAAAATGGCAAGACGTCAGAGAAACAAAGTATGTGGCTCCCCTCTTTAAAGGAAAATTGAACAATTATGAAATGAACTAAAGATATTTTTGAGGAAATATGAGTGGAAATGCATCCAGTGCATACACTATGGACATACAAATTTGAAAGATTGGTTTGCTGTATAATATAGGCTCCTCTGCACACATCCAGATTGGTCAGGGAAGACACCCCAAGAACATGAAGAGGCGGAAGAACATTTCTGTCATGAGGGTGGGTGTGTGGCAAGCCAGAAGTGTGCATAAAGGGGTAACTGGTTATCAGTGAGGGTTATCAGTAACAGGGATGGGGAAGGTGGGAAATGTTCCAGTGAGAGTGATTCTGAGTGGTGCTGCCTTATACCTCTGCTGTTGCTGTTCAGAGTTACCACTGGTCTCCTTCTAATCATCTGTTCAGCTTGCCTGAGTTGCCTCATTGAAGTAATGATAACCAGAAGTCACTGGGCACCTACTATGTGCCACATGCTGCTCAAATACTGTGTGTGAGTCATCTCATTTGACCTTCAGAGCAACAGTGGGTGTTGCTAGGTGTCATTATCATCATTCTCATTTTATAGATAAAGAATGTATCCCTTAGGGTGAGTCAGGTTATGACACATAACAAACAACTCTCAGATCTCAGTGGCTTAAAATGTGAATGCTACCATGTCAAACACCGGGTGGCAGAGAGGGGTTTGCTCACTGAAGTTATGCAGGGATCCAGGCTGACAGCGGTTCCATAATGAGTATGTTTCCCTGATCTCTAGAGAAGAAAAAGGGAATCTGATGACCTGACTCTGAAAGTTTTCACTTGGAGGTGATGCGCGGCATTTCTACTCACATTTCATCAGACGAAGCAAGTCATACGGCTATTCTTAACTTCAGAGGGAGCAGGGAAGGGAAATTCCAGTATGTAACTGCGAGGAGGGGAGAAGAGGAATATTTGTGAACGGCCTTACTAACTAACTACAAGGAACTGAGGCACAAAGAGGGGAGGTGACTTGACTAAGTTTTCCCAGCTAGTGTGGTCCCATGGCCCTTTTCTCTATAGAAACTACATTTGCTTTACAGACAAAGTAGGGGGGAATCAGAGAGGATGGCTGGTGGGGAAGACTGTGATTAGGGATGAGAGTCACTCCTTAATCCCTCGCTCTCTGTGTCTAGATTGCAGTGACTAGAATAGAATCATTGAGAAGATCATTTCACAGTATGTCTTGGGCCAGGAGGTGGCAAAGAAGAGGGAGGAAGAGAGAAAGTACAGAAGAATGATGAGATGCATTTAAAGCAATTCACATTAGTTGTCAGAAATGCAGTGGATGTGTTGTCCTTTTGGGGGAGAGTTGAGAGTATTGGAAAACAGTCATCTGAAAATAGCAAATGGACTTGGCCACAGTTGGCTTCCCTTGATCCTCAAGATGTTGGAAAAATTAGGAAGACTATTCTGCTGCTTGTTTCCTGCTGTCATCTTAGTGCCTGCGTTAGAGTTGCCGTGAAGAGATTCAGTCAATGCTGGGTCTAGGCTAGAGGAAACCATTTATGGAAGTGAAGAGAGCATCTGAGAGAAAGGCCCCGAGAGAAGCAAATGCTTGGCGAAAGGACAGAGAATGTGAACAAGGGGACAAGTGGGTGGGGTGAGGGACAAAGCGGGGGAGAGAGAGTGAATATGAAATAAGTAGGCCTACCCACATTCATATTTTCTATTCCAAGAAAATCAAATTTCTGGGATATAGAATCAAAAATAAAAACTTCCTCTATAAGGAGGCTGTTAAATCAGCCAACCCAGCCAAGAATTTGAGCCCTTCTGTGATCTTCTCCGCCTTATCGGGGTTGGCAAACTCTTTCTATGGGGCACACGGCATCAGTCAGGCTTCCACTGTGTGGCTGAAGCTCAGGGTCCCCACACCTGTGCAGCCGGCTCAGCGGCGTCGCCCCGCCAGGAGCCCCACACCTGTGCGGGCCGCCGCTCTGTGCGGGACGTAGGGCATTGTGGGTGGGGCCTGGTGATTCGATTGCGAGTGGGAGGGACAATCCCAGCAAGGGAGTGGCGTTGACAGGCGTGGCCTCAGTGGGTAGTGTGTGGAGGCTTAACCATCTCAGCCCTGTTTTTGTCTGTCACCCCTTTGATAGATCTCAAAACCATCACACCTACCATGCCTACTTCTACTTCCCTCCCCAACAAAGACAGATGGCACGAAAAAATTAAATAATATTAATAATAATAGTAATGGAAAATAATGATGAAAAATGATGTCTAAACCTAACAGTTAGACATCAAAGTGAATTGTAGGCACTTAGAACAACTTTACTTCATGTGCTTTTTATACATTTATATACCACACAGCAATTTACTGGGATGTGGATTTTAACATACTATCTATGGTATTGGCAAGATTAGAATTATTGAGTTGAACGTCGGTTCACTAAATACCCTGGAACTCATTTATAGTGTCGACTGTATAGGAGCAGAGCTAACACCTCTTTATGGGAACATTGAGAGGAATTGCGCTTTTACTGTATGTAGTTGTTATGTTTCAAGGGACGTGATTTCACCAGTAGCTTTGCCAAATTTTTGCAATAACGGGATTCTACTGTATTTCTATTTTAGTACCACAATCTCATGCATTGAAGTTTATTTGAAAAAGAGAAACAACATAAAAAAGAATGAAGTTCAGCCAAATCCAACTTATTCAGGATTTAAATTATAATCCAGCATAAAGTTTATCCCAAACTTTTGCTTCTCTTCCTCATCTTTAGTGTATCCCATCTTAGGTTAAGTTCGTGCATAGTAGCACACCCCCCACGAAGAGTCAGTGGGCTGTAAGTAATTAATTTCTTGTGGAAAATGCTGCTTAGATGCTTTTATAGTGTGTGTGTGTGTGTGTGGTGTGCCAGAATAGTGATGGTTGGGAGCTTTTGGTAATGTTTTCTAATATCTACATATTTAAATTACCTAGACCATATGACCTCTCCTTCATATTCTTGTAGAACAGATCATTAAGACATTGCTGTATTTTATCCATAATGTACCTTTCAAAGATAAACTATTAAGGATGGGAATAACCCATCTGCTTGCTGTGAATAACACCATGTGTGGAGAACAGGCACAAATACTGACATAATTGTGGGAATGAAGCTGTCTACAGAGATAGCCTGATACTTAGGAGAGCATGAACCTTCTAGAAAGATGAACAAAAAGAAGGGGAGGAGTTTTTTTGTTTTTTTTCATTTCAGGGTATTATGAGGGCACAGACATTTTGGTTACATGTTATGTCTTTGGCTCACCTAGGCGAGGGTTAAAGGCACGCCCTGCCCCTCCACAATGCTCACTGTGTCCTTTAGTAGAAAAGAGTCTTATTTTGAATAAAGAAAATCTTAACTTGTGAGAGTGAAATTAGTGTATGGAGCCAAATCCCGAACAATCCATAGTTTCTTTATTTTCTCTTTGATGACATTGTGACTTCCTAACTAAAAAGAAAAAAAAAAAAAACAAGGTAAAGATCAAAGTATTTGATCAATCCTTTAAACCATTTGTTTCCATTATTTTGCACATCAGCATATTTGTTTGAATTCGCCATTTGTTTTTACAATACCTACCAGGGAAAAAGTATATTTAACTAGAAGAAATGGAAGCCATTGGGCATCATACAAAAACTTTACAATACGACTAATTGAACTCCAGTATTCACTTTACCAGTAATTTTGTTTTCACTTTTTCAACAAAGTTTTAGCTAGGTTTTGGGGCCAGGCGGACTCTCTCTTTTTGATGACGCAACATAGCATGTGTACGAGAACACTCCAAATCTGGGCCCACTGGCTGCAAAAGGCCTGATTGAACCAGTGCCTCCAACTGTGGGGAGAATCTGCCCGGCCTCCCATTTGGCTGGAGGAGACCAGCTGTGGGCCAATTGCATGAGTTGTTCTCACTCCCCAGCTGGCCACGGTGCTGCTGTGGACACTTCTATGGTCAGACTTGTCTCCCAAGCACTTGCTTTCCACTACTCACTGAGACCTCGGCTGGGTCTCCTACGAATGGCTCCTTTAACCCAGTAAACAGGGAAGTGGATGGGATAGCTATTAAAAAAGAGTACATTTTAGTGGAAAGATGAGGTATTTTCCATTGTGGTAAAGTGCCTTTTTTTTCAATCATGAAATTGCTCAAAAGAGGAAGCAAAAAGAGGAACATGTATTCATTTGTTTTAACTCGAGTTCGTAAAATGAGTTCTTGAGAAAGCTAGCAGGCATCTATTTCGAAGAATGATGACTTCTTTTTGACATCCAAACATCCTATCACTTACAGTGTATGAACCGCCCCGTGATGATCTGAATTTATAAATATGACTATAGATAACCAACTAGCAGTTATATGTGGAGTTTCAATATGACCACATACAAAAGAGAAAGAAAGACAATATCTGCCTATATGACTATTCAAAATGACAAGATCAGAGACTGTTAAGGGTAAGACGAGACCTCTCCTTTGGTGACCAGTTAACTGATACTGGGAAGGTGTTGTTCTAGCAGGTAACTGACCCTGAGATATTTCCAAGCATGGCGCTTCTTATTAACCCTGAAGCCCAGAATTGCATGTGGATATACATTTTGGAGTACAGTCATGTAAGAGTATAGAATCAGCCTTGTTATTCAGAGAGACCCTCCCTGTTTGCAGTCCTCTGTAATTGAGGAACTATTTTGTCTATTGATTATAAATCACAGCTGTTCCACGCAGAGAGGAGAGCTAAGGTTTGGGCTACAAAATGTTGAAAACCACTGCATAGAAGCTACCACAACATCCAACCACAAACTTGCCACCAGCAATGGCAAAGAAAGCGGAAGGGAAGCAGATGTGGTTGCTGCCACCTTGGAAATTATGGTACTAACAAGACTTTATGTGAGGTAAGTGGCACGTGGGCGTTTGTTATGCTATCACTGAAAGTCTGTTCTGAGCCCTCCCAGATCTGGCTGGAGACCGGTTTTTCTTTCTGTGCTGGCTATTCTAGTTGACAATGATTATCCAGTATCAACAACAACATTGCAGCAGCTGTTTGAAATGTGAGCACTTTTCCCACCTGAACTTTTTGCCTGGTAGATTTCAATCTTTTCCTTTTCCCTAGCAGATTCTTCTCTGAGTGTGAGTCTAAAGAGAGAGAGCCAAAGCCATCCAGGTTGCCTAGAGAAAGGAGGCACTCCTTTAAAAAGCTAGAAACGACTACAAATGGCAATGGGAATCCACTCATGAGTTGGTTGTCTGTGATAGTAGTTTTCCAGGATTGTGTGCAGGAACTCTGAAGGAAAGTTGACTCATCAGATGCAGCAAAGGTCAGCTTACTCTAGAAATGAACTTGTCTTGAGCACACACGCAGGGTAAATAGCATATATGGAGCCCTTTTCATGTGCTAGATTCTTTTTTACCTTCTTAGTAAATCCAAAAAACATTTCGAAGAAGATATTGTTATCGATGAGAACATTAGAATGTGTAGCAACCTGTGTTCACTTGTATACACTGAGCACGTGGCACACTGTATTTCTTTATTATTTAATAACTATTATGCTTATAGATAAGGATATAGCCTTTAATAACTCTATCCTTATAGGATAGAGAAACCCAGGTTTAGAGAGATTAAATACTCTGCCAAGTTCACCCAGGCAGATAATGGCAGAACAGGGAATCATCCCTGGTACTGTGTGGTGATTTTGTGCCGTGCCAGAGGCTCAGTGCCCCAGAATCCCCTTCCCTGTGTGGTCCCAGGTCGGGATTAGGCAGAAGAGAAATTTGCATGGGATTTGGAAGGGGGAAGTGAAGCAGCTGCCATTATGCTCAGAGGTGAACTAAGGGTGCCTGGCACCATGACCGTGACAGCTGACACATTGTTGCTGACCTGCTGGTTCACCTTGTTGGCGTGGGGCAGTGGCTTGGGTCCACAGCTTCTCACGAGTCCTGAGCCAGAACTGGACCCTTGTGCAGTTTAGTGGCAAAGGGCACCTATCTTTTGTGCAAGTCATCTGTACTGTAGAGGCTGGAGGCTGTGAGAGCCAGACATGGGCTCCAGTTTGTACTTTGTTTCCCTGTTTCATGATCACTTGTCTTCCTGGTCGCTGCACTCACCAGCCTATAGTGACTTTGGAGCTACTACCAAATGCAGAGGCAACAGCCTCCCATAGGCTTCTTTACAAGTCCTCTCAGTCGTGTCCAGTATAACCTCTATACTAAACCCTTTATTCCAGATCACTTGCGGTGGGTCTGCCTCTCCTTTCAAACTTTCCAGGATACTGCACTCACTGGGAGAACAGGGGAGTTCAGGGGACCAGCTGGCTTTAGTGGGATTGGGACCCTCTGGCTTCCTCAATCAGATGCTCGGAGAACAAAGTTGGGGGATATACCTGATGCAAAACAGAAAACTAACAAGTTATTTCCAAGTTTTCATTTAGCTTATCAGATTACAGAGCTAGTAATTTTATGGCCAACTATATGTTTAAGATGGGCCAAAAATAAGTTGATGAAAAAATATTTCTGTGGCCATTTGTGGACAATATAAAAATGACACTTTCCTGATTTCCCAATGTTTTTCAATACCTTAGTCACAGCCCACATTTGCATGTCAAACGTGTGAGGAAAATGAAAGTGTGCTCTGGCCCGACCTAGATGAGATCTCCGGAGGATGGCATTTTTCCACTTTTCATTCATGTGGTGTCATGCAGATCCAGGCATCAACACATGTCTCTTTTCCCTTAACTTAACAAAAATATATTATCTTATTTTTCAGTGTGCTTCTTCTGGAAAACAATTTTGCAATGTGCAAGGTATTGAGATGAAGTGCTGAAATCTTGGCTGCAGGAAAAGTTAAGCATAACCAACCAACACTTACTTCAGCCCCAAGTGCAACACTTCTGAGGCTTACCCTTTGCCATTTAGCACGTTCCTTTTGCCATCCGCTTGCACACTACAGACTCTGGGACTTTCCTGGGTTTCTCTACCTTCTGCTTTTGGGGTAATATTGGTTTAACCAATATTAAGCCAAGAAGAACAACATTAGAAAGACTCAATTTTCTTACATGACAGCAAGAGAGGTTTATACAACCTGCTGCTTCACTTTATTTCGAGGGGCCTTCTCTAGCTGCAGAAAGAATGTGTGCTCAGCCCTCCCTCCTGCCAGGCTGTCTGTACCTCTAGCCACCTCACTTCAGTATGTCACTCTCTGTCTTGGGTGAGATCATATGCACATGCTGATGGCCCTTCTTTGTTCTCTGGGGATTAGGGTTGCCAATATACAAGAAATCTTTTATGTGTGTCCCATGCAACATCTGGGACATACTTATACTAACAATTGCTTGTTTACCGAAATTTACATGTAACTGGGCATCCTGTATTTTATTTGCTAAGTTTGGCAACCTTAGTGGAATACTTCCTGCATCTCAAAACCTCCAAGGCTCTTGTGTTCCAAATCCTATACATTGACAGAACCTTCAATAATAAGCCAACCTTCAGACATCAGATCTTCTTGAGCAATGTGTTTGCCTTTAAGCACTTGAATGGGTTCTTCACTTAGAATGGGTTCTTCATTTAGTTCTGCCACCAAAACAAGACATTAATGGGGCATTTGATATAAACCTTATTTTCTTGACTTCTTTGGCTGCAGAGCTGAAGAGTGTGAAACATCCTAGCAGCAGCATCCACTTTTCTAAAATGAGTGCTTGCTCATAGACATAACAAGTGGCTTGATCTCTTTCTGGGTTACACAGCTTTTCTTCTATTTCCTTCTTTCTCTTCCAAGTTGCTAGTCCTCTTTTCCTACAAAAGTTAGGATATTCTCTCTTCAAATCTCAACTAGGATGAACATTCGTGCATCCGGATTTTACAACTCAGAAATTGCCATCTGACCAGTCCATGAAAGGCCTTCCTAGACTGGAGTGTGGATTCCTATCACTCAGCTCACACGACACTGACAGGGATTCAGGGGTAATTTGGGAAATAATTGTACAGAGGAGGATATGGCTAAGATTTATAAATGCTTCTTGAAATTAGTTTGAAATAACATTTACTGTGCTTTTCCACATTCTAAAACTGACATATCTATTGTACAAAAAATGCAAATTAAACAAAAGCAAAAAGAACGAAAAAAAATCACTCATAAACATGACATCCAAAGATAACCACTGTTGATATTTTTGATGTACATTTCTAATACTTTTCTATAAATATATAAGTTGTTTGACTAAAAGTACCATGTAACACAAAAACACTTTGCAACTTTTTAAAATTATTCAACCATGGGTTGTAAACATTTTTTTTCAGTGTGAATTATACATGTATATCAATAATTCTCAATGTTTTGGGGGTTGCAGATCTCATTTAAGAAAGTGAAATGAGCTATGAACATTTCTTTCAAGAAACTACTTACAGAGGTACCCTGAGAACTCTGATAGGATTTCAGGGCCTTGGAATGCATCCGTAGATCCTACAGGTAAGGAGGCCCTGTCCTAAAACATCACAACTGACTGAATTAGTACCTGCACATGGGACATTCTGAGGATCTCAATAAGAATTTATTTTATATAAGCTAATGGGATAATCAGACATTTGGTACTTTGGGACCTCAAGTACTACGTTTCTTGTTTTTGTTTTCTTAGAATCTAGGTTTAGGGCATGGCAAAGAGGAAACATTAGCAAATTTGTACATTTTCCTACACAGACTTTATAGCATGTGAGTTCTGAAGACTGTTGAATTGCTGGGTCTTCCTTTTATTCCAAGCCGATAGCAGTCATGAGCAAGAAGCCTAGTTTGGATTTCACAAGAACTTTATCACAAGTCTCATGTTTCCTGTAAGAAAGCTGAATCTGGCAGCACACTTGTTGCAAGCAAGACTGTAACTCTGCTCTCAGCAGACTTGTGCTGCAGATAAAAAATTAATTCTCAGCGGAATACAAAGTCAATCCATTAATTCCTGAATGCTAAACACATTGATTTTCTTCTGTCCCTTGGCTATTTTTCTTCTGTATGTAACATTCAGTTTATCTCTATAGCTAGAAGATGAGGCAACTTGGGAAAGCACTAGAAGGTACAGTCCTCTAAATGAAGATTGTTTGGTCCTGTGGCTCCCTGTGCAGGTCTGGCCTCCGACAGGACTATACGAGCATCTGCAACCCATACAATGTAGGAACATGGCTGCTGAAATATTATTAACTACAGGAACTGTAGGCACTAATTATCAGGCATTTTTTATGTGATGGCCCTTGGGCTAGGTGATTTACCTAAATTACTTTAAATTCTCACCACTCTGAAAAGTTGGAATCATTTTTCTCTTACGTGGTTCCATGCCAACACCAGTCACGAGCAAGAAGCAGAGTTTGGATTTCACAAGAGCTTCCTCACAAATCCTCAGAGGCAGTGCTGCGGAGTGGTTAAGAGCACGGACTACAGCATTGCACAATCTGTTTTCATACTTCTTGGCCTCGTGACCTTGAGAGAGTTACTTAATCTCCTTCTGCCTCATTTCTCCCATCTGTAAAATGGGGATGAAACATGGATTTGATCCTCTATCCTGGGGAGGTCTACTGCCTGAGTCAGTCTAACCAGATTGTGAAGGTCCCTTTGATTCCTGCCTCCCTTCTTCCTAGAGCTCCCTTCCCCCTCACCCCCCACTAGCCAGATCTCCCCTCCCCTCGCCTCTTCACAGCTTGACTTGCAGCTTCCGGTTTCCAGGCTGCAGAACGCCTGCTTTCACTGTGCCAGGAATGCTGTGAAAGAGAGGCACAAGATGTCATGGGAATCTCACAAAGCCTCCGAACACAGAACCATTTTCTAACAGATGACTGTCTGGAATTGTAACTGGTTGAAGGGAATATTTGGTGGCAAATTCCTTCTTAGTACTCTTCAAAACACAAAATATGGGAAGTGGCTACCTACTTTTCCTCAATTAATTGGGCTTTGATGTCGGTCTGGGAGAGCTACAGACTTCCATGTCGTATCTTAATAACATTCGGTCATATTTGGACTAACTTGCCATGTTTGGCCCCAGCCAGTAGGGAAGACCAGCCTCAACTCTCCCTGCATAAGCCCACAGCCACCCTTGCATGTCGATAACTATCCCTTTATTTTCCCTTTATGTAGGGGGTAGGAGGAGAATAAGGAAGAATTGTAATTATAAACATCTGGTTTTTACTTTATGATTAGGTCATGTTAAAGATTTTGGGAAGCCTTCCATCAGTCTCAGTTAATATCTTTCCAATTATGTTTGCCTTGACATTTGCCCTGGGCCTTGTAACTTCTCATTTCACCTTCTGGAGTTATCCCACACACTTTGGGCTTGGTGAGAAGTTCACCAGGGAGGCAGGGATTGCTGCTGCTACTGCTCAGTCAAGAGGAAAGGCAGCCAGCAGTTCTGAGGGGCTGGGGAGAGATTGCCCAGATGTGGAGAAGAAATAGAGCTTGGCCATTCTTTTGCCTTATACTTTGGCTTTATTTTAACTTCAGAGTTCAAGGACCAAGACATCAGTGAAAATCTTTATAGCCCTGACAAACTCTTTTCTGAATTAGAGACACAGCTGCTAGCTGGAAGCCTGTTGTTTGTGAGAAAGAATCGTTTGATTAGCAATAGAACTAGCCTATCTGCAATAATCTCCCCGGTAATGTCAGTCCAGATATTGAAAGGCTAGATGAAAGAAAAGTGTGTGAACTAAACACACTGGCTGCTTTCATTCAGCAGGTGTTTTGTTGTTGTTTGAGCAATTTCTAAATATTCAGCTCATTGTAAAATGACGTGTAGATAAAGTGGTACATGAGACATTGTCTCCTTTTGCAAAAACCATACGATTTAGTTGGTTTTTGAGAGTGGCATGCTGTGGAACGAGTTTTACTTACTTCTTTGTGTTTTATGGACTTTCCAGGACATCAACACAATTTTAATATAGATAAATAATGATGTCATCAGTACTCTATGGAGTGCCAAAAATAGCTCCTTCAAAGAGGTGAGTAAAGGCACAGGATGCCATGCTGAGGGTACTGGTAAGTCTCCCATGGCAGTTCTGGAACAGGCTATTAAGGAAGGGCAGCCAAGAGCCAGCGGCAGAGAGAAGGTGGTGAGGGCCCTGCCGGGCGGTGGCGGGACTGACGTCTAAGTGCTGCTCTCAAACGGCCACCAGCACCAACCACAGCCTTTTTCGTTTCCTTTTCTTTTCTTCCTTCCTTTCTTTCTTTTTAACACTTTCAAAAATTATACCAAACACAAAATAAAAAGCTCCTTCAAGGGACATCTTGTGTATCATTTAGAATATAGGCTTCACTTTCTATACTCTTTATAATTTTATGTAAATGTTTTATACAAAACCTTACCACTCAACTAAACCGCATGGTTTTTGCAAAAGGATACAATGTCTTCCTTTCTCTCTCAAAACAAGTGTCCTTTCTTAAGGTGAAAAATGGGAGAAAGAAAGAAAATCTTGAGGTTGGAGGATAAACAAGCCCACATTCTTGTAAGTGAAAAAGGATACTAAAACTCATTTGTCTGAAAAGAGATATTTGAAATTAGTTTTTGGTGCCACACTGTGGTAAATCTTGTGGAACTGGACCTGCCTGGTAGCAAAGCCGCCCTCTGAGGAACGCTGGGAACCATCATGCTCAGGTTTGCCAGGCCTGCTGCCGCACCCCGTTCTAAATTCTGTGGTCTTGAGTTTGGATGATGAACATGAGGCCTTTGCAGTTTGCATAGGAATTTTTCCTTCCAGAATTCAGTATGTAGGACTCTATAGATGGCAAGACGTCAGATGTCTCTTTCAGAGGTTGAGGTTAGTACAATGCCAGGTGTATTAGTTCTCCAGAGAAACAGAACATTTATGTATATATAATATTTTATACATATTAAATATATTTATATATAGTGACAGAGATTGATTTATATCTATATTTACATATGTCAGATATATGTAAATCATGCTATACATATTTACTGGCTTAATTGTATAAATGTATGTAAATATAATCACATATATTTGCATAGATAGAAAGAGAGAGAGATGCATTTATTTTAAGATTTTAAGGAATTGGTTCATGCCAACAATAGCTGGGGTTGGTGAGTCTGAAATCTGCAGAGCTGGAGGCCCAGCGAGAGCTGACGTCCCTACTCTGAGGACAGTCTGGAGGCAAAATTCCTTCCCTTTTGGGGAGCCTCAGTCTTTTCTCTTAATGCCCTCAATGTACTGGATGAGGATTGATGGAGCCCAACTCAAAGGATGCCCACAAGAAGCAGCTGTGTACTTCTTCACACCATCCCATTGCATATTCCAGCCTCTCCTGGAGCTAGCTAGTTTGCTCTGCCAACTCCCACAGCTTTTCCAGTCCTTCTGCAGTAGAAGGGGTGATCGTGGTGGACTTTTTCTCAATTTCTCCATCTGGTATGTCTCCTCCTTATTCTTGCCTGTTGTGGTTTCAGATTACTCCCAGAGTTGGAATTTCAAGTGGGTAAGAGACAGGAAAAGGCTTACTCAGGAAAGGGCTTACTCACGGGGGCTAGTGCTGTGTGGATTTGGCTCTGCTGGTCTTGGGACTTTGTGGATAAGCCGAGCTGACTCAACTTTAGACATTAATTATTCACTTGCAATTAATTGAGGATTTAACTCTCATGCATTCCTACCAAGTCTTTCCTCCCCATTTCTCATAGTTGTATTCATTCTTTGGTTAATGCAATAGCCATGTTTATGTAATATTGTTTATTCTGGGTCAAATGGTTTACTATAATCTTTTCTTACTACTACTACTATTTCTCCTCCTCCTCTTCCTCCTCCTCCTCCTTCTTCTTCTTCCCACTCTTAGCCACCATTCTCATGTTAAAAATTGCTTGTTTTAAAATTTTCTATCTGTCATCACCTATCATGTATCTATCATGGCTTCTTAAATGCTCCAACAGGTCTAACAAGCTTCTATCAATAATTTTTACAAACACTCAAATTCATTAATGAATCAATGTATCAGTTTTTAATTTTTTTCCCCTGTAGAACTTCTTTCCAGGGCCCTCCTCCTTCTATTCCATGTCATCTAATTCTGAAATCTTTTGTGTAATTGCAACAGGCTTCCCTCTGTGCCTGCTGCAAAGTGAACATTACTGGCCTCCATTCACCATCATCCCAATAATTTCTCTCATTTCTTGCCTGTCTTAGATACTCTGTTTCTTAGAGTATAGGAAATCCCCCTCCTGTATCCCTCCTTTGCTTTATTGGAAAACATTCTCCACCAGAATGCCTATGAATTATTAATATACAGTATAAACATAAATTCTACTATTACATTTTTTAAAATTGTTTGCCTAGACATAGTATTTTAGGTTGAAAAATCCCTCAAATTCTGAAGCTACTGCTCTCTGTCTTGTCTTCTGACATTCAGGGTTTCTATTAAGAAGTCAGATACAAGTCTAATTTCCAATCCAATAGTTCCCAAAAATTATCATCTGGAAACATTTAGAATTTTCTCTTTTTGCCTAATGTTCTAAACTTTTACAATGATGTTCTTGGATGGTCATTTTTTTTTTCATTCATTTATTGGGCTCTTTGTGAGTTTTTCAATGTGGATACTCAGAACTACAGTTTGCATATTATTTCTTTGGCAATTTAGTACATTCTGTTTTCTCTATTCTCTTTGAAAATACTATTGGTTGGATGTTGACCCTCCTGAATTAATCTTCTAGTTGATTTATCTTTTATCCCTTGTTTTCTGTCTCTCTATGTCTTGGTTTTACTTCCAGAAGAGTTATTTTACATTGTTATTCCACTATTCTACTTGATGTTCTATTTCTGCTGTGATAAAATTTTATTTTCAGGGATTCTTTCTTGTTTTTTTTTTTTTTTTTTTGAGACAGAGTCTCTCTTTGTTGCCCAGGCTAGAGTGAGTGCCATGGCGTCAGCCTAGCTCACAGCAGCCTCAAACTCCTGGGCTCAAGCAATCCTTCTGCCTCAGCCTCCCAAGTAGCTGGGACTACAGGCATGCACCACCATGCCCGGCTAATTTTATATATATATATATATATTAGTTGGCCAATTAATTTCTTTCTATTTATAGTAGAGACGGGGTCTTGCTCTTGCTCAGGCTGGTTTCAAACTTCTGATCTCGAGCAATCCGCCCGCCTCGGCCTCCCAGAGTGCTAGTCTGAATATTTATTTTTATAGAATATCTGCTTTTTAATGAATACAGTATTTTTTCTTATCTATCTGAAATATTAATAGTAGCTTTTCAAGACATTTTTCTTCTCTCTGCTTTATCTATATTTCTTAATTCCACACTGAAGATTGAGTTAAATTCTTCTCCATGTGCATTTGTCCTGGGCCTGGGATAAAGGTGTAATGATTACCCAAAGCATGTTCTTTTCATGGAAGATCACTGGACTGCAAAAGACCGAGATCCAGAGCACATTTAAAGCATCTACTCACTTTATCTCTGCCCATGTTCTTTTGGCCAAAGAAAGTGATAAGACCAAGCCCAAAGGCAGGCAGGCAGGAGAGTAGACAGCTGTCAGTAGCTTGCTGAACAAATGATAGCACACGCATGCATGTGCACACACACACACACACATGCACAACTCATAAACATATATATACACATAAGCTTTTAGCTTTAAGGATTAAATGTGTTTTGTTTGGCAGATTTGGGCTGTAAGTATTACTTATATGGTTTGTAAAAGGACCAGAGAGAGTAACAATTTCTGGGTTTTAATTTTTGTGGTGGCGAGGTTATTCTTTATCAATGTTTGGAAAATGGTGCAGTTGGGTATCCCTTTTCATTGTTTATCCAGAATTCCATACTCCATTTGCTTTCAGAAAACAATTTCTCTTAAGCTGGATTCTGATCTACCATTATACCTATGTGTTCACTGAATTTACTGAAGAATCATTTCCATTACTGAGCAGTACCATTTTCCTTCAATAAACATGAATTGAAGCCAATGAACACATTCATTTATGGGAAGAAAACCCTACCAGGGCTATCGTAGGTGGCATGGTGGGTAAATACCAACCCAGCTGCTTGCCTCTGGAGGTTTCACTGGAAAGGTTGGCTCTGATTATTAGTGGAAATATGTCTAGTGGTATCATCCTTTTCTCAGATGTCTGCTCACTTCACTAAACCACTGCATGTTTTGGCAGAGTGTGCTAACTTCTAGGGAGAGGCCTCCAGAGGGGTATGATATGTATTCTGTAGGTAGGGATGAGGTGTGTGTGTGTGGAAGCTTTCATAGTGTCCATCTACATCAAGTTTTTAGAAAACAGCATATGTGGTACCATTCCCCTTGACTTTACAAGCTCTCAATTGAAACAGGGCATCCTGTCTCACCTTGAAATGAAGATCCCGGAATTAGATGGCATGTACTTTGGACCTTACCTAAGAAATGTGAAACTTCTAAAAGGGCATCTTAAACACTTCTCAGTTAACAGAGGGGGTTTTGTGTTCATGCAGTGTATGTCTGTTTGCACGGTGATTAGACTTTGATCTCTTGGGGTGAAGATCTAGGTGTGCATACCCTCGTGCACAAACAGAGTTTATGAACATTGGGAATTAATTCTGGGAAACCTTGTCCTTTGGCATCTTCCAGTAAATCCTCTGGAATTGATTGAGTGCCTCCAATGCCTCTCCAACCAGCCATTCTTCTTTATTTCCACAGTCACTAGCTTAATAGCCTTTGTCATCTCACATCTGTATTATAAAAATAACTTAGTCCATTGTCTCTCTGGCTCCAATTGTTCCCAGTTTCCTGGTGGGAAATTGTCCCCAGTTTCCATCTTTGGCTGATGGAATGAGACTTTGAGACATACTCTTACCACGTCACCCCTTCTCCAGCTCTGCTAAAGAACTCCATCACTTGCTCACACAGAGCAGGTGGTCGTCCATGGATCATTTTGTCAGGTATTTTTGGGGCAGAGGAAGGTGACCCATGCATGTCTGATCCTGATCTCCATTTCTCACTCACACACACATAAAGAACCTGAAAATAAATTCAAGACAGTAATCTATTCCTTGATAACTTTTATAAAACAATGAGTGTGAGTTGCCCAAAACCTAGCTAGTAAGTTGGAAAGCTTTAAAAAATATATAGATTTCTATTAGAAGCCAGGATAGTGGCTACCTTTTCTGCTGTTAATGTTATAGTTCTTGATTTTGGTGCCAGATGCATTGGAATGTTCCCATATATATATATATTCATGAATATATGTGTGTGTGTGTGTGTGTGTATGTGTGTATTGCCCAACTAGATAGCATATTTGAAGACAAAGAATTGCTCTTTCATTTATTTTACATTTATTCCATTACTTTTTCTGAAACGTAACACTTCAAAGTGTTCTTGTTTTTGTTGACTTCTTTGAAACACACTTACTATGCTCATCGGAAATGCTTCCAAATACACCATTTGTACATCTCTTCTCATGCATAGTGGATCCTTGATTCCTGTTTAATAAATGGAATTATTTGTCTTTCTTCTGCACATCTTAGTAAATGGATGAGGACAGGGAAGCACAGAGAGGGGCGACATGGCTGTGAGATGGGAGCGATGAGCGTTCAGGTCGGAGACCTCTGCTCCAGGTCTCACTGCCTACATTTTAAGGTTGTCTGACATGTCTGAAAACTTTAAAAATGTGGAAGAAAAAGTGATACCAAATACAGTGCTAGGTGATATTCAACCAACACACATTCAGTGAATTGAGAAACTGTAAGGGAGTAAATGTAAATGATGTCAACACATTATCTCCAACAGTTAAGAACTCCACGCATAGTTCCCTGCATAGCCTTGATTCTTACTAACTAAAATGTGTGACCCGATAATATTACTGCTTCAAATGATAATTGCCTTTTGCCACCCAACTGGTTTTCAACAGATTTGTTATTACTGGGCACAAGTGATGAAAACAGTTTATTCTTAGAAACCTGTTCTCTTTGGAGCTGTAGGAAAGTGGCTGTTTCTTCTCTGAAACATCATAACTTTGCAATCAGGAACCAGGTACGAAATGGATAACTGTTTTCAAAAACAAAAAACCAGAAGCCACACTTTTAGCTATCTCTGTGTCATACAGGCACAAATAAGTAGCACCACTCCAAAAACCTGGTGTCAGGTGCTTTATTATATAATCTGAAGAGTACTGTTCAAGTTCAGGTGTTTACAAGAGCTAAGTACTATGTCACACACCAGGATATGGTCCCTGTGTTGAAGGAACTTAAGAAGCCTTGGTGAGGCAGTGTATGATGAATTACGAGTGACATGTTGGCCTAATGAAGCCAGAAACTGGAAAGATCATCTCTGGCTTGAGTGGGCAGGGCAACCTCATGGGGACGATGATACTTTAAATGGATTGTGAAAAATGGTAAAACATTTGACAGGGTGATTGGGGCAAAAATACAGGTAAAGATATGGGAAAATGTGGGGCAATTTTGGTGGAGGTCTTGGCTAGAGCAAAGCACTCAAATGTGGTCGTCAAGGTAGATAAATCTGACATGGGAGCTAGGTTGCAGATTTCCTGAGGGTGTGGAATGCTGGACCAAAAAGCTAGGAGGTTCTTGAAGTGTCCAGGTGTGAAATAATGATGGTCTGGCTTGAGATGTACTGTGAAAATTGAAAGAAGTATATTTCTTTTAGAGGGATTTATTTGGAAAAATTTCAGTGAATTCATGATTGCAATGTAGGGGATGAGAGAGAAAGTATCAGGGGCGACTAGGTTTTCAGTCTGGGTAACTGTCTAATGGAATCAAGGTGCTAAGAACAAAAATCCTTTATTTTTACTTTTAGAGCCACATTTCTAGGAATATTCCTCCAAACTCACTGTCTTCCCTTTCACCTGAAGCCACTCTCAACCCACTAGCATCTGTCCTCTCTCTATCCCATTCTTTCTTACCCAGGTCACCAGTGACTTCCAACCTGCCAAGTCTAATGGGAACGTTTCAGTTTTCAAGCACAGATCTCTTTGCTGTATTGACACTCTTCACCATTCCCTTCATGAAACCCTCTGTCCCACTAGTTTTTAGAATTCTTTTTTCAGCATGTAAAACATTTTTAAAAGAGCATAGGAATTTAAAAATCTGCAGAGCCAAACACAGTGTATAATACACATGATGTGAATTGTTTTCTGCCTCATGCGTTACTGCAAAGAAATCTTTGTTCTTTCATTTCTTTATATGAAAAATGAGGATGGCACGTATAACCCTGATTTTACAGATATGACAATGCCTAATTAATGGATTGCCCTAAAGAGGGAACAGAATATATGAGGTGCTAAATAATATTGTGCAAGTAGAGATTAAATTTGACCAAGTGATTTATTAGACCAGTCTAACAAGTGATATCATTGGCTCAAGGGAGCAGAATTGGGTTGGTTAATAAGAGCACTGGAACTTTTAGTGATTGAGTTGTGGATATTTGTTGTTGTTTTAACTGCAGGGATCCAGTGTAGCTTTTAGGTTTCCAAACGTTGGAATGTGACATTTATTAGGCCTACAACTCCATCAAAGTAATTGAAGCTATTAAACGATTGCGGTTAAAGGAGTAAAAAGTAGATGTTCCTCTCTGTTGGTTTCATTGAGCTGCAGTTTTGTACGCAAATTTGATGCTTAGGCACCACCCATGTTTATTCTTTCCCCTAATGCTTGCTATATCACATTTTCTCATTTTCCTTTTTAAGACACAACTTTTTCCCCTGCAGCCACATCGAGCTCCACTCCGGACTTCAGGCCCAGCTACATTCTTTCTGTTTTCTGCTTATAGTCAAGAGCAATAAAAGGTCTGTATTCAAAGCAGGGTTGGGGATGCCAGTGTTCCCTGTAGTGGCAGAAAGTCCAGCTCCCATGCTTGTGTGCTCTCTTTCTCTTTCTCTCTCTCCACCCCAAAGTAAAGAGAGACATGTTAGTCGTGGGAGTCACACTTGTGTTTGATCACTGTAGTAGACAAGCAACTGAGGAGCCTCTGAGCAGTAGATGAGGCAACCATGGAGTCAATTTTAGGAACTTTTTGAAAAATATGCTTCTTCTTACAAATAATTTGATTTCAGTCTTCAGGCTGGTTTTTGAAGCCTTGATTTTGGGATGTAATAGTTTCCAGTTATATTAAGTGGGGGTATTATAACCTCTTTGGGATAAAATGTATTTGCAAATCAGCTTATTTTCAAATATATATGCTTCATGGAAGGTTTTTGTTGTTTATTTTTTTTAAATTTTTTCCCTTCCTTTTATTTCATCATATTATGGGGGTACAAGTATTGTTAGGGTTACAAATATTGCCCCCCCCCCCCCCCCCCCCCCCCCCCCCCCCGCGCCAGAGATTCAAGCGTGTCCAATCCCGGGTGGTGGGCACCGCACACGTTATGTAAGTACACACCCCGTCCTCCTCCCCCTCCCGCCTGCCCACCACCAGATAAAAAGGTGTTTTTCTTTTCTGTTTGTGTGACATTTTGGTTACATTGTATATCTTTGCCTCTCCCTAAGAAGGGTTAGAGTTATGCCCTTCCCCTCCAAAATGCTCGCCACCTCCCTAAGATTGGGTTTCCTGCCCCCCCCCCAATCCCTGGGGAACATTGCCACCATTTGAAAACCATAGTTTTAATCAGTCAGTACCAATTTGATGGCGAGTAGATGTTGTTTATTTTTTTTCTGGTATATGTGAAAAGCAGTCAGATAAAATGCACCAATATTCAGCACGTGGGGCAGGAGAGGAGAACTGAGGCACAGCAGTGCAATGTGGAACTGTGCCTTGTTGAAATTTGTTGTGTGGGTCACAGTACTATTTTGGCTTTTTCTTTCATTTCAGCTGAGTAGCTACAGTTTTAGTGCAACTGTGTACTAAACTCTGTTGAAAGAGTGGCTCTGACTCTTGTTGACATAATTAGAATGCTTCAATTTTCAACACTTATCAGTGTCTATCATTTAATACTGTTGATTTCATGGGCTTGTTAGGATTGGTCAATATATGTGAATTAAATTTGTAATATAGTGAATGTCACATAGAAGGTGCTTAATTAATGTAGCTTTTGTCCTGCTGTCTTCAAGATTCCTCAAAATAAAACCTCTAATATATAGCCTTTTAGGGAGGTTGCAATACTTTACCTATAAAAAGGAAATAGTTACAATACTACTTTTAGAGTTAAAAAAGTCACAATTTTAAAAAATTAGAATTTACATGTCTGCTAGGGAGCATGAACCACATGGATTTAAATGATTAATCCTGCTTGCAAATCTATTTTACTAGAACTGAGTCCTCTGATAAAAAGTCACTCAGAACAATTCAGAAATCACTCTTTCGGATTCAGTAAATACTCATTAATGCTTATTAAACACATAACAGACTCTACTTGCCAGTGAGATTGGCAAAATATTTATTATTCGATTATGTGTTTGAGAGCAGAAAAAACTAAGAGTCTGAGACTTACTTTTTATTTAAGGAAGAAATTAACTGGTGACTAGAGCTGATTGATTAGAACAGAGAAACCAATTGGATGTTTAAGTTAGTTGTATAGCAAATGCACAGTCTTTTCCCGAGTAATTAACAAGGGCTGCTCTATGGTTTTAAACTGTTACGGAGCATTTTGTAATTTTCAAAGTGCTTCCCCAATCCTGGTCCCAGTGATCCTCACAGTAATCTTATAAATTATAGGTCCATTGTCTTTTGATGATAACCTAGGCTTTAGAGTCAGGTTGTATAGCTTCAATATCTATTGGCTATGTGACCTAGAACAGATTATTTAACTTTGCTGAACTTTAGTTATTTCCATATATAAATTAAGATATAACATTTACCATATATGATCATTATAGAAATTCATTTATGATAAGCATTTAGCACTATGTTGGACACATTTCAGGTGTTCAATTTATTGGGAACAATTATTATTGTTGTTGTTATTGTCTTTGACATAAATTGGAGAGGGGTGAATGATCCTGAGTTTATGGAAACTGAGGCCAAGGAGTTTAAGTGACTTATCTGTGATCCCACCTGGGCTGCAGAGTCAGGACCAAAGCTCTGAGCTCTTCATCAGCTGCTCTGTTGGGCAGCACACAACTGCCCCATGTGCTCCAGGAGGCTTGACTGAAGGGTGAGCAAGCTGGCCCCTGCCAACTTCACTGGCCACCTAGACCCTGGCATGGCTGACTTATTTTGTAGGTACTGTCTCATTGTGATGTTAAAACTTTAACAGAGCTTGACTCTCTTATTTAATTTTATTTTGCTTCCCAGAAGTATTAGAGAATTACTTGATATGAACACTTTGAATTTTTTTGTTTGTTTGTTTGTTTGTTGTTTTTTTTTTTTTGAGACAGACTCTCGCTTGTTGCCCAGGCTAGAGTGAGTGCCATGGCGTCAGCCTAGCTCACAGCAACCTCAAACTCCTGGGCTCAAGCAATCCTGCTGCCTCAGCCTCCCGAGTAGCTGGGACTACAGGCATGCGCCACCATGCCCGGCTAATTTTTTTATATATATATTAGTTGGCCAATTAATTTCTTTCTATTTATAGTAGAGACGGGGTCTCGCTCTTGCTCAGGCTGGTTTCGAACTCCTGACCTCGAGCAATCCGCCCGCCTCAGCCTCCCAGAGTGCTAGGATTACAGGCGTGAGCCACCGCGCCCGGCTTGAATTTTTTTATTATTTCAGAGGTAACATCCAATATTTTATTAATAGTATCAGATTATTAGATAATGATTAATAATGCCTGATTTATAATTACTCATGTTAAACTATAGCTTGCAATATGATTATGACTGTCAAAACTTATCACAGTGCAGGGTTCAAACTAGTTAGATATTGCCCTGGGATTAGCCATTAAATCATCTAGAAATTGAATAACCATCATGTGGCAGTGATTTATTTATTTAATTTTTGCAAAAAACAGTTTGTTTTGCTCTAACATTCTCTGAGATCAGATTTTAGGATACTTAAGAACCTAGAAACGGTGATAAATACCTGTAATTCTTGTCTTGTTCCCTATGGGGACAAATCTTTACATCACAGACAGATATGGAGAGAGGTAGTGTATTTTTCCATCATGTAAACCATTAGTTTGGGTCCATAAACATTTTAGGCTTGCTTTCTCCAAAGGAAGCATGGTTTTATCCACTCATTTAGATGAAAACAGTAAGAAATTAGAATCTAATAGTTCCAAAACTTTGCCTCAGACAATTCATATTTTTACTTTAGAGCAGCTTGTCTGGGACTTTGGTAAACGGGATAATTTTTCCCTGATGTTTGCCTTTTTTCCTAAGGGATCTATTACTAATGACAATATAGAAAATTTAAATTCAGTAATTAATTAATTTGTTCATATAACAGATATTTTAAGTGCCTACTATGCAGTGGTGTGCTGGTAAGGCAATTCTCTGGAATAAAAGTGGCCTGATTTACAGCACTTGGTGATTTCTGGGTGTATACCATTCCCCATGGCTGATTTCAAGCTCCCAGTGCAATGTCATTGACCACAGACTTGGGAAGAGATGAGTAGTATCTATTTTGTCAAGCCAATCTGAGCCTTCTTCAGCCCACCCTTGATCCTATGTGTTACACATACACACACACAAAGAGTCTTCAAAATGTTCATGAAAAATGTGAATTATGAAAAAGCTATGTGTGTTTTTCAAACATTTTATGCACCAAAATAAACTCACACTAACTTGTTATAACATGTCTGAATAAGATCTAATTTGGGACACTAAAAAGGTTAAGACACTAGTTTGAAAAGAGTCCCTATCAAAACAACACAAATTCTGCTAAAATTGAAGCAAGAACAAACATCAAATTTATGATGAAATTTGATTGGAATAATAGTGAAATCACTGATGCTTTACAAAAAGTTTATGGGGACAATGCCCCAGAGAAGTCAGCAGTTTTCAAATGGATAACTCATTTTAAGAAGAGATGAGATGATGTTAAGATGAAGCGCATCGTGGCAAACAGTCAACTTTAATTTGCAAGGAAAAAATTAATCATGTTTATTTCCTAATTGAAGAGGAAAAACAATTAATAGCCGAAACAATAGCTAATGTCATAGACTTTTCAATTGGTTCAGCTTGCACAAAACTGCCTGAAAAATTAAAGCAAACCTTCCACTCAATGGGTGCCAAAATCATTGTACTCAGATCAGCTGCAACAAGAGCCGAGCTTTCAATGGAAAAGTTAAACAAGTGGTGTCAAGATTCTAAAGCATTTCTTTGCAGAATTATAACAGGAGATGAAACATAGCTTTTCCAGTACAATCCTGAAGACAAAGCACAATCAAAGCATTTGCTACCAAGAAATGAAAGTGGTCCAGTTAAAGCAAAAGTGGACCAGTCAAGAGCAAAGTCATGGCAACAGTTTTTTCGACGCTCAAGACATTTTGCCCATTTGACTTCACAACATCTGCCTAGTATGAGAGTGTTTCGAGAAAGTTAACCAGCTCTTTAGCAGAAAAATGTCTGGAAACCTTTAGCAGAGAGTCCTTCTTCACCATGACGATACTCCTGCTCATTCCTACTCATTCATCAAACAAGGACAATTTTGCAAGAATTTCTATGGGAAATTATTAGGCATCCACCTTATAGTCCTGATTTGGCACTTTCTGACTTCTTTTTTCCCCCTAATCTTAAAAAATCTTTAAGGGGCATTCATTTTTCTTTAATTGATAATATAAAAAAGTTGGCATTTGATATGGTTAAATCCCCAGGACCCTGCCTTCTTTAGGGATGGACTAAATGGCAGGTATCATTGCTTACAGAAGTGCCTTGAACTTCATGGAGCTTATGTTGAAAGTAAGCTTATATTTATATTTTTATCTTTAAAAGATAAAATGAATAATTAATTAAATCAATAAAATAAAATTTTATTTTCCATGAACTTTTTGAAGACCCCATTTGATATCAGTAACAGATGAAAATGGAAATATTCAGCTAAATCACCAAATAACTTAAGATGATTTGATTTATTTTTTATTCAGGGAATACATTTGAGTTCTAATTGAGTAAAGCAGTGAAACAAAAAGCTGGAGTTTTATGTTAGTTCTATACACAATTTCCATCTCTATGATTGAAACTTGATCAGTATAAATGATTGATTCATAATTTTCAACCATGTGATTGGATATTTGAAAATAATATGGAAATGAGATTGTGCATTTTCATCTCCTGGACACAAACCATTGACCAGTGTAAATCTACGATGTTATATTTGTTACTTCATTTAGAACTGTATGGTGGTAAAATAGTGTCATTCCATTAAATATGGTACATTCTTCACATCAACTGATCAGAGTAGTCTACTAAAATTTAAGGTTTGGGATTTAGTACCCTATGTTCTGTTTCATGGCTAGAGCTAGCATCTATAGGCAGGTCAGCAATCTTGTAGTGTTGCAAGTGAAGTAGGTAATGGGGGATTGATGGATTAATAAAATTAATCCTCACTATTAGAAAAAAAATTCAACTATAAGCCCCATGAATGACAGGTCAATGGGATTTCCACATACATGTGTATGTGTTGTATGTATCCATATTTTAATTTTGTCTTTTTTCTTCCAAAAGTGATAATGAATGGTCATTTTAGAAAATATGATTAAAATACAAATAATTAAAGAAGCAAAAAAATCAATCATAATTTCACCATGCAGAAGCAGTTTCTACATTTTTGGCATTGTTCTCTTTGTATTTTTTAGGCACTTAAACAAGTGTTGAACTCATATTGTATATAGATCTTTGTTTCTTGAATTTTCTTAAGTAAACATCATGTCAAAGTATTTCTTCATGTAATGAAAACTCTTTGTTATCCTTTCAATTAGGTACATAATAGTTCATCTTCTGTGTGAGCCATCATTTTTCTAAACATTCTACAATTTTAGACATCTAAGTGGTTTTTCACATTTTTCTTTTATTGTAAATAATACTGCAGGAGAGATCTTTGTCTATAGATCTTTGGTTATATGTCTGATTATTTCCTGAGGAGAAATTCCGGACATCAAGTGTATGAACAATTGAAGGACTTTAGAAACAAAATCAAAGTGCTTTGCAGTGAGATGTTCTCAGCCCACCTGTCAGCAGTGAGGTGCTGCCCAACAGCACTTCTCAGCATCAAGGATGGTAAGTTTTTAGACTTTGCTCATTTGATAGGAAAAAAAGTGCTAAACAACATGAATTTGCCTTTTGAGTACTAGGGATAAACTTTTTTGTACATTTATTAGTCATTTGCATATTGTATGAATTATCTGCTCATATCCATTGCCTATTTATATACTGAAATCTTAAAGTTTTTAAATAGGTTTGATTGAGTTCTATAAATAGTGAGTATATAACTTTGTTTCTCATACTTGATGCAAATATTTTCCCAGTTTACTATTATTTTATGTACTTTAGCATGCTTTTGTGATATATGGAAATTGAAATGTTTAGTAAAGTCATCTTTATTTATATCTTTCCTTTGTAATGTCTTCCATTGAATTTGAACTTAGCAAGTTCATCCACATTCTAATCAGATAAATATTCATCTATGTTTTCTACTGATTTTTGTGGCTTTCATTTTTTAAATATTTAACTCTTTATTTTGTTTGCGCTGTACTCAAGTATATAAATATAATTTAAAGATATAATTAATTTTTACTAATATCTGACAAAGTATCCTAAGATCAATTATAGAATAGTGCTTCTACTCTTCATTAATTTGTGATGCTCACTTTACAAATATTTACTATTTGTAAATATTTATTATATACTAAGGTCTGTTCCTGAAACTTTAAAAAAAATTTTTTTTCTTAAACTTTTTCTTCCAAATTACAGAAGTAATGCATGCTAAACCAAGAATACTTGAAAAACACCAAAAATCACAAAGGAAAGAGATCATCCATATTCTCACTCATTGCATGTAATAATATATAATAGTTTAATCTGATTTCTTGCAATCGTTTTTTCACATAAAGTTTTACAAAAATAGTTATTTTTAAATATTCTTTTATCATTTAGCAATATGTGTTCCTAAAACTTTGATTTTGTTCCATGTTTCTGTCTAGTGTTGTGTCAGTACCATTTTTAATATTTAATTATTATAGACTTATGATATTTTTATAACTTCCATTTCTATTTATGCCATTATATTACTCCCATTTTGAAATTAGTTTGTCTAAACATTTTATTTTTCCAAAAGACTTTAAAAACAATTAGAACAATAAATTAGAAAAAAAATTTTCTGTTGGGATTTTATCACTGTATTAAGCTTATATTTTAATTTGGGAAGAATTGTCACAGTAACATCACTTAAAATAAATGTCACCAAAATTATTTACCTTATAAATCAATACAAAGTGAAACCCCAAAGTTGAGGTGTAGATGGAACTCAGAGTATTACAGAAAGTCATTAACCAAACTGAACTTGGGTCAAGTTCACTTACTTCCACGTATTTATTAGCTTTGAGGTCTTGAGCAAATCTTTTAAGATTTGTGAACTTATTTCCTTTTCTGTAAAATGGGAATAAGTCCTTCCTGCTTACTTCATAAGGTTGTTGTGAGGATCAAGGAAGAGTAGGATTACCAATGCTTTTTAAAATATTAAAACGTGTATTTTTAAGAGTTAAATTATTTTGATCCCTGTAAAGATCAAAATTTCCTGCATATGGACACATCAGGATCAGATATCTGAAAACTACAACTGATTCTCATTTCCTTCAACTGGGGAACTTATAAACTATGCTTACTGTCTATCTAGTGCTTTTAAAAATCAAATCGTTCAATTTTTTTTCCTTTCTCACTGCAGATACAGTTCATTTACAAAGACCAAAACTCATTAATACAGAAAAGAATGCCTTAGTATTTTATAAGCAGGACTCCTGTCAAGCAAATTGCTCTTGGCAGGAAAGCAGATCATGTATCTTGAGCTTATCTACCTCCTCGAGACTGCGTCCAGCCCCCATCACTCGGGTACACACAGAGCCTTGGCAGGCCGGCACTGCACTGTCTGGGTTGGGGCTGCCTAGCCCGAGGCATTTGAAGAGAGCTTATTCTCTCCATTCATTCTGTGGTTTAGGAAGCTCAGCTTCTTCTCCTCGAGTGATGATTTTCTGCTGTCATTTTCAAACTACATACTACTGTTTATTTGGAATCTAAACATTTGGGAAGCTTAAAAGACCCAATTTGTTGAGGACACAGTCTGCACTCTAATTTTACGCGCGAGAGACACATGACGAGTAAACATGTTGATAGCAGGATTTATTAAAATGTAACTTTTGCAATGTAATAAGGGGCCAGGAAGATTTAGTTCATTCTCCAATGGCACTGTTTATGATGGAATTTTAGATCTGAGAGAGACTGGACTATTACTTGCTTAACCCTTTGTTTTGCAAATGAAGAGCTGGATTTAGAGAGGTGGTGACTTTTCCAGGCCACGAGGCCAGTCAGCGGCAGAGCTGGGAGCAGAGGAGAGTCTAGCTTCCTTGATCTCTCCTCCCTTCTCTGACACTGCGCCATTCTGAATATAACACAGATGCAATGCAAAGTGTTAGAGTGTGGGGGTAACCTAGGAAGAGAAAAGTCATAGCTGCGACTGAACATCCTACTTATACCTGACTCACAAGGTCCTCAAACTCAAGTCCTCAGGCCGGGCGCGGTGGCTCACGCCTGTAATCCTAGCACTTTGGGAGGCCGAGGCGGGCGGATTGCTCAAGGTCAGGAGTTGGAAACCAGCCTGAGCGAGACCCTGTCTCTACCAAAAATAGAAATAAATTAATTGACCAACTAAAAATATATATATACAAAAAATTAGCCGGGCATGCACATGCTGTAGTCCCAGCTACTCGGGAGGCGGAGGCAGTAGGATCGCTGATCCCCGGAGATTGAGGTTGCTGTGAGCCAGGCTGATGCCACGGCACTCACTCTAGCCTGGGCAACAAAGTGAGACTCTTGTCTCAAAAAAACAACAAAAAAAAACTCAAGTCCTCTAGATACCTGAAAGAAGTGGAAACATTAGAAAAACCATACTTGCATCTGGAAGAGTCTCTTCTTAGGTCTTGTATATCTCCTTTCTCATTTATAGGAAAATATTTAATAGGAATCAATTGTTACAATAAAAAGTACCAGCTCTGATCATAATCTAGTTTTGGAAAATATGAATATCCACATTTGATCATTTCTGCAACCAGTCAGACTAGTTCTACACGTTGGTTGTTATTAAATTTGGGGACAAAGAAAGATCTACCTGCCAAAATCTCTTTCTTTGTCTGGCTTTCCGCAATCTTCTCAGTCTGCCCCACTTGACTTGGCAACTTCAAATGCTCACTCATCCTTAACAGGAATTCTGCTGTTAGTGGATTTAATTTCAACTTTTTTAAGTCTTCCGAACTTTGCTAGTTCTGATCCCCAAGTCTTTTTGCTCACGTTGTTCCTGTCCTTGGAACATCTACCTCCTTCTCATGGACATCTTTGGTCTGCTCTGGTCTGTCCTGGTCCTGAACTCCCAGGGGCCTCACGCCCATGTTCACGTCACACCACCTGGCCTCGTCTCCCAGCTCAGCTGTGGGCCCTGGAGGGGGAGGAAATGCAAGATTTTCTTCATAAGTGTCCTCAAAAATACTAGCTTATAGTAAGGTGTGTAAGGAAACTGAAAAGGAAAAATTCAGGCAAATGTGGGGAAGGGAGAGAACCGAGTTGAGAACCTGCTCCTATTCTTGTCGCAGGTTTTGTTCCAATCAAGTTCGACACAGCTCTTGCTGTGTTCTCACTTTGAGTTATGGCAACAATTATTTGCTTTTCATATATATTTTCCCCCTCAAATCGTCTTAGGTATTTATTTTTAAGATCTATTAGGACTATTGTAAGAATAAAAAATTAGGCAGACAGGCTGACTCGAGTAAAAAGTCTGCCAGAGGCAAACTAGAAATGCCTCTTCTCTGAGCTTATATTTCCCGATGACATATCTCTATCATAATCAGTCATCGCATATTATTGTGATCCATGCCTGTGTTTCTCCTATTGGTCTGTGAGTGTGGCTTGGCTTTATTGTATTTTGTGCTGAGTATCTAACACAGTATCTGGTGTGCACAAGGGCCACAATAAATGTGTACAAGACATTAACAAATTTAAGGTTTCTTTAAACAACCATTTTGTTGTGAGAAGAGTCTTTTTTTCCGCTTTAATTTTTCTTTGATTTTTTTCCCCCTTTAGTAACAGATAAAATGATGGTCTAGAGAGCTCAAGCAACAAAATGGCGTCCTCTTTCTCCACCTTACAACCTCCAAGTTTCCCTTGAATGTTACCTCAATTTGTTTGTTTTGTCTGTGGGATTGTGAGCATTTGTCCTTTCTATTTAAGGACAAATGCTCCTCATTTATGTGTGACAATTTTCTTCTATGAAAAAAAAAGCCAGTTCTTGCAGCAATGGTTTGCTGAAGCTGGTGAAATGAATTGGTTTTGTTGACAAATAGTCTTGGTCTGAATTGCTGACATTTCTGAGCCTTCTGCTGAATTGCACAACATTGTGCAACTTTATGTGGAAATAAATGAATTTATTAGTGATGAGTTGTGTGTTTGTGGCTGTGTCTGTGTGTAATAATAAACATCTTTTGTGGGCACTTACAGCAATAATGACACCACTCTTTTTCACTTCAGCCTTTACCATAAACCAAGCCATTATTTATTTCAGTGGGGGCACGTAACCTCAAAGAATGTTATGGGAGTAGCTTGTCGAAACAGAGTAATGGACAGTAGGCTCTGAGTAATCCTCTACTGGCAGGGTTGTGTGATAGCTCAGCAGACAGCTTCTTCTATGTTGGTGGTCTGTAATATTCCTACTTTAAACTGTTCACATCTGACACAGCTCTGACACAGTCGTCCCAGGAGTTTTCTGTGACTAAGACCAGCAGAATGTTTTCTGGAGTTGGTCTTAGTCACTCGCAGGGTCAGCCTATGCCTTGCAGATGAGCATGTTGGGGGACTTGAGCTGAGATTTGGTTCCTGCCCTCACAGAGTATCCAGTCTGAGGTCACTGAACAAGCTCCCAGAGGCACTCCACCTCATGCATGTCACAGATGGCAGGAACCCAGAAGCAAGCATATAAGCAAACGGAGCCGAGCTCAAAGAGGGCTCAAAGAGGGCTGGAACGACCGGGCTGTGTGGGTGTGGTGGAATCAGTCAGGGTGAGCACGGAAAACCCTGAGGGAGACAAGCGCTGGACTAGTGGATGGAAGGACTCGAGGTTATGGTAAGGAGAAAGGAGTAGACAGGGCATTCCAGTTGGCCCGGGGAGGGTCAGATGGGAAGTTAAGGAGGAAGGAGCAATCAGTTGTGGGAATTGGAAGGGAAATGAAACCATGAGACAAAGCAGCCCAGCTAAAATTCTCTCAGGAAAAAAATATTACAATCTCTCTAATCACCAAAGAGTTTTAGGTAAGACACTAGAAGGGAAGCAGAAGCCATGCTTGGTTCAGCAGACATCTACTGAGCATTTGCCCTGGGCAGGGCACTGGGTTAGGCACTGGTGGAGGAGAGTGAACGAGAAGCAGTCCTGCTCTGAAGGACCTCAGGGCAGCCATGTCACAGACAGGCTGCACATGGATCACTTCAATGCGCTGTGATAAGTGCCAGGCTGGCAGTGTGCACAGGCTGCTGTGGAAGCACACAGCTCAGACCAGCTTGGCCTTGAGAAGGGCAGGGGGTGGTGGGGCGGGCGGGGAGCACAGGAGAGCCACAGGCAGCATCAGACCCCTCCAAGAAGAAGTCTGTGCATGGTGGGGCAGTGGATAGGGCACTCATCAGAAAGGATCTTACAGGTGGAAGGGATGCTCTTACACATGCAACTACATGGTATTTGCTGAGACTGCTCAGTAAGCCGAACTGCTAGGTTCAGCTGAGGTTGGAGCTGAGGTGGAACAGTGGTGGGAAGTGTACCTGGGGCCACAGGCAGGGGCTGTGTTTTCACCATGGGAGCTGATCCTGTGTGGAGCGAGAGCTTGTGAGGGGTCCCCAGAAGGACACCAGCACAGTGGGGTTTTAAAACAATTGCTCTAGCAATAGCATGAGGAAGGGTAGGGTGAGGGCTGGGCTATTAATAGTGAAGAGACTGTTCAGCTGAAAGGATCTGAATACCTGGCTGGGGTGGTGGCAGGGAGAATGCAGAGGAGTGGCGGGTAAATGAAAGAATGAGAGCATCTTTCATTCAAATGAGAGAGAGACAGAGACAGAGAGAGAGAGAGAGAGAGAGAGAGAAAGAGAGAGAGAGAGAGAGAGGGAGGGAGAGAGAAAGAGAGAGAGGGAGGGAGAGAGAAAGAGAAAGAGAGAGAGAGAGAGAGAGGAAAGAACCTGGGATAACCGTTAGACCTCTGGCTTGGATGGCTGAGCTAATGGTACTGCCTCCACCTCACCTGGGTTTGACAAGACAGGTTTGAGGAGCATCTGGGGCATCTATTCTGAAGAGGACTGGATGGGAATCTACTTCATTCCACTCATCAGTCATTTGATGTGTCAGAGGACTGGGGGCCTCAACTCTGGTCCTGGTTTCATCCCTTCCTGGTGGTCCTGTCACCACAGGTGGGTAAGTGAACCAATCACAGCTGCTTCCTTATCTGCAGGTGACAATAGTGATGCCTGCTCTCAAGGGTGCTGTGAGGACTGATCTGGATATGGGCGTGAAAGACCATGGAGCACTGAGCCCCTGCTGCACGGCATCATGCGTGAGATAGTTATTTGCCCATTTTCTCTGCTCAGCTGTTTTCAAGAGTGTTAGGAAATAGTGGGGCTCTGTCTCCCAAATCCCCTCTCTCTGGATTCTAACAGAGCAGATGTTCTGAACCAGCAGAGAGGACTCAGCATTTAGGAGGGTTTCTGGCTTTAACTTTGAGTCAACATTATTCTAACACCTTTTAGTGCACTCAATATTCACAGCATATTCAGTAGTCAGCAGACAGAGGCACAGAGCTGGAAGGGGCTTCAGGGCCAGCAGAGTCTTTTCCTGCAGCTCTAGGAAAGCCACGATATTTTTTCCCTTCTTGGCAAGTTTTCAAATAGTCGAAACATTTAAGCATTAGAATGTTTTCCATTAAAATAATGAAAGAAAAAAGAAGGTCATAGCATCTTCAGGAAAGGCGCTGGTTGTAGGTCTGTACATGCAAAGGCCAAAAAGAGCCTAAGAAAAGGATGCTCCCTTCCCACCACCTAAAAATAAAACAAAACAAACAAAAAAGTTTGCCATAAGCCACCATGATTCAGAGTTCACGGATGGGAAGAAATAGATAAATTAGAAAAGTTCCTGAAAGTGTTCTGTGATTGATGTTGTTTCCTATCAGTGACTGGAAAGAGCTAGTGCCGACTTGAATGGACATTGGTTCTTCCAGAAGAATCAAAAGGTTTCACGTGGATTTTTTACTGTTGGGAAAACCAGGCAGGAAAAAAAAAGAAAAGTTCTCCCCCTCCTTCTGTTTAATATCGTTTTCAGTAGCACAATGCATTTAAAGTAAGGCATAGTTTCCTCAGAGTAATATGGCCTCAGGACATGATTTAGATGGAAAATTTAAGTAAGATTAATGCAATTTATTATGCGACAGGATATCCCTACAAGCCATACTATTTGGCTGAATTTTAGATTCCCAATCTAATATTTCAGATGAGATTTCCAGATGGGTGTCTTATTCCTCTATTAGTTTAGTCAGGGTGATATAGGGTTTGTAAAACAGGAGAGGTTAAACTAGTTTTAGCACTTGATTAATCATTGAAATTACTTTGTTACCGTTTTAATTTACTGACTTTTGTTTATTAAGTAACTCCCTAAAACCCAAAGCCAACACAAACTAGAGGCACGTTTCCAGCTTTGCTAATTTATTTGATGACTACTTCAAAGGAAGATTTTTAAAAAGTAGTAAATTTATGGTTACATTGAAAGGCTGCTCAATCTTGCTCTTTGCCTTGCAAAAAAAGCAAAGTGTGGGTTTGTCGAGGGAAACACATACGCATGCCAGCACACACACACATGCACGCATACACCCCAAACCCATATTCGAATTTCCTGGAACATTACTGAGCAGATAAATCGTTAAAACAAATTGGATGAATAATTACCAGAGCCTTTGTTACCTCTATCAAGGAGCAGACAGTTCTATACAGAAGCTGTCTATATCCTGCCATTTTATGAGCCACTGGCAAGTCTCTCAAGGGAGGTGAATTCCGGCACACCAGCGAGGACGTGCTGAAGGGAGGGACTAGCCCGGGAGAGGCCACAGACAGTCAGACTCGCTCCCAGTGAGGCTCCGCAGCTCAGCATGCAATGGGGGGGGGGGGGGCTTCTGCAGAAATGGGACAAAGCTCCAAACCAGAAAAACTGTTTGGGATATGAAAATTTCCTGAAGTCTGGGTTTGCTAAATTGATTATAATCTCTTTTCAGAGACCTATCAGGAGAAAACCAGTGAGTTGCAGACATAAATTTGAATTCCAGAGTCTCTGACTAACCCAACTCATAAATGAATTCCTAAATGCTGACTGGGCCAGAAGACCCAGTACTGGAAAACCACTTGGCAGGAATCATCAGTTGCAAAATGAGATGAACTGCTCTATTTAGCCCTCATTCAAAACTTTACAGAAATGCCAGATTTCCATAAATACAGGTTCCCTTGAATTTCTAGGGCTTCGATTAACTGGTAGATGAGGGTGCCTCACAAATATAAATTTGTATGCAATATTCACCTTGGATGAGATTGGAGGATGGACAGCAACACAAAGTATTCCCTCTCCTTTCTAAGATTTTAACCCTTCCTTGTTTTGCAGAAGGCTCTTTTTGCTATGAGGAGTTTGGAGAGTTAAGAATTAGTCTATGGTTTAAAAATGCTGTTGTAGATCATATTCTTGTCATCATCTGTTAAGCTTTTTATGACTGATTGACAGCCCATTGCTTCATAGTGTGGCTTTAATCCCCCAAAAGAATGAGAGAATTAGAAAATACACTTCTGTCTCTGCTGAAAAAGTCATAAAGTTGTGGCTTCTACTAAGTAAGAGATTGCTTGCAAAGAGATTTTTTTTAATATGTTTTCATTTTTCTTCTTACTGCTGTTTTTCTTCATTGATACTGGCATGTTAGCAAGAGTACCTAAAATTGGTACAACAAAGATCCACAGAGTTAAAAGTTTTGGTGGTTGCATGTTTTTGGCTTCCATGTTCAAATCAATAAAACAAAATAAATTTGAAGGGTAAATAGCCAATATCTGTACTCTGAAAAGCTGTTTCCTTACAAGGCAATGAGTTTGGAGCCCAGGATTGACTTGAATTATGACATGGATTCCAGGGCCTCTGTGGGCTGTTCTCATATTTTATTCAATGTCTGCCATTTGCCCATGGGATTTTAAACACTAGAAATTATGCAAGAAGGATATACTAATTAAGCTAGTTAGACTGCTTAACCAAGTCGAATCTTTTGTTTTTCGTGGAAAGACTGAAAGGTTTTCAAAGATCATTCAATTTTAAATTGAAGCTTAACTTGTAACAGGGTTAAAAAAAACCATAGTTATCAACATGTTTAACTTAAGTTTTAACCTATTTCTGAGTAGTAGAAACTCTTGTGCTTGTCTAAATCAATTGAAACTTATAAAAGTTTCTCCAAAATTTTAGCTTCTAGTTATAGAAGTGATTCAGCAGTCATCTGTAGGCAGGCAAGATATGAGTTTTCCTTTAGGCCACAGGATAGCATGAGCATTCCTGAAGTCAGAAAGGTGTACATTTAGCCCGGGAAAGACTGAGCAGCAATCTCTGTAGTGGTTTTTTTTAAGTAGGGCAGTTTCAAGACTTTCATACCAGATTCATCATGATAATAATTCCACTTAGTGGTTGACTAAGGCTTTGCCTATAGTACCTGGTAAGCAGCTTTGAAATAGACCTGCCTCCTGCCCATCCTCTCTTCCTCTTCTTCATCATCATTGTCATCATCACCATCATCCTTACAATAATTTCTGCCCTTGGTGATCAACTTTGAGATTAACCAAGGTAAAAGGTAATTTAGGCTACTTAGCTGTTTTCTTTTTCTCTTCCTTTTCCTTTCTTTTCTTCATCTTTTCCTTTTCTTTCTTTTTCTTCTTATTCCCCTTTTGTGAGTCAGTTTTTGAAATTTATTCCAAGGGCCCCAAACCAAGGTAAGATCTCAAAACAGACATCATAGAATCTCATACAACTGTGTATGGTGCGTGGCTTGGCTGCAGTGAGATCAGCAGATGTAAAGCTGATTGGCAGGTATTTCTGGATCTGGCTACCTCATGGGATTTCTGAGATCTGTGGAGACCCCTATCACCTTGCAAAAATCCTGGGAAATCTCATTCCTTCTTTGGACAGAATGAGGTGCTCTAGAACTGAGGGTTTTGCATAAAGACAGAAAAAGTATAGCTGATACTGGGTGGAAAATGGACAATAAGTGAGAATGGTAAGAAGACAGAAGAGCCCACTCAATGATAAGTTTGAATTTCCACTTCACACTATGGGCAGGATGCATTTGTATTACAGGACCCGGGGGCTTTGCCAACCAGATCCTGGACTGTGAATATTGTTAATGCAGAGGGTGAGTTGATGTAAGGATGCGCTTCCTGCAACTTGGTCATCTTTCTATGGAGTCTAGGATGCCTCAAACATTCAGTTCTCTTCTTTCCCTTGGAGTCTTGTGTCATCTGCTGCCTGAAAGCCGCTCAGAGGTGGTCTTTATCCAACCATTGTACTGAATGCTTGCAATTGTCAAAAAGCATCCATTTTTCATCACACATAACAATATAATGTAGAAATGGTTCACCTTTATGTTGTGACAGCAAAGAAAGGCAAGCTTGGAGAGGATTTCTCTTCTGACACTTGTTCAATTCATGCAGAACCCATCTATCCAGGTTCTTTACCTTGCCCACTTGTTCCAAATGGTCAATATTGTTGAAATAGAAATGTCAAACCTTGCTGCTAATTCACACATAGGTTGAGATGGAATAGCTTCCACTACGGTTTTCAGTTTATCATTATCCACCTTGGTCTCAGGTAGCCCACGTGGCTCATTTTCAAGATTAAAACTAGCAGAATGGAACTTCTCAAACCATCGACATATTGTGTGTTCATCATTCCCAAACACTTCATTGATATTTCAAGCTATCTGCGCTGCATTGGTTCTACAATAGAACTCATATTCAAAAATGACACAAACTTTTGACTTATCCATGGTTTCACAAAAATTTCTCTAAAAATTTTTTTTCAAGATAATTACAAGCCAAAATGTGCATTTGAAAGACTGAGGATGTACCTTCACAATAAAAATAAAACAAGAAGTGTCAAAGTGAAATGTCAGAGATATCAACTGTCAAACTTAGTACTTAAGGAAATCAGACATTTCATATTTAATAACCTAAATAGTTAGAGACCTGAGTTGTACAAAAGCATGTGTTCTCTCAGCCTAACCATACTGTGGTTTTCTGTGGAGATGTGGAGGGGGTGGAGAGTTTCCCTTTCATTTCTTCTGAACTGAAATCCGTCACTGGGAGGTTGGAACCGGTTTGGCCACTTGTGCTGTCTCACATGGCATCTCAGGTAAAAGGTTACTTTACCTTTTGGATCTAATCTTTCAATCCGCCTCCCAAAAAACAGAGTGTAAGGGGGTATAGGGCAGAAACACATAAAAAGCCCTCAAGTACTTTTTTATCTGTCTTCTTCCATGCCCCAAAGGTATAAATCTCGTTCTCTTCCTCCAGACAAGCACCACACAGCAGGCCTCGTGCATATCATTTTAAGCTATAGAAACATAGAACATTGAGTTAAATTTGCCTTAACCTAATGTGGCCTTTTTAAAGAAGTGATCCCTTCCTCGTTAGAGAACCTACCAGTTTCAACTTCTTTGTTTGTATTCCTTGACTTTTAGATTTAAGCAGTTCTGTTGTTCATTTCATTATAGCTTCAGTTCATCTGAAGTTCCCACCCGCCACCCACAACTCACCTCAGGTAGTCTTGAGTAACATTCTTCTCTCCTTGCTCTGTAGCCTTTGTCCCTGGAGGCTATTCTGAAGACAGTACCCTACCTGCTCACCTTTCAGTGCGCCTGGGCACCCGCGTCCATATGGTGACCATCAAATTATACTGCATGAAGAAAAGCTGTTTTGCTGACTATTTTTTAATTTTTAATTTTGCTTTGGTATTACAAATAGCACATATGAGCTTTAGGAAATTGGAAATACAGGAAAAACAGAAACATAAAAAATTACCTATAACGCGTGTCTATAAATGAGTTGTTTTCCTGGTATCCCTGCTTTTTGAGGACTCACTCTCCCTCCCACTATGGGAATTGTGCGGCACCCTCTGCAGACTGGCATGCCCATCGGCACAGCAGCCCTGAGAGCCTTCTTCCATGGCTCCCCACGGAGACAGCAACATGAGCAACTACAACAGCTCAGTGACTCACCTGGGCTTTGCATGTTACCCAAGCTGGGCCACCCGAGGTTTTTCAAAAAGGGGAGTTTCTCTTTTTTCCTTCAAAATTGTGAGCTATGAAGAAGACCAGATACACTGGATCGCATTTCCTACTACATGGAGACGGACTGCTCGAGCGTGGGCCAACACAGCGGGAAGCAGAGCTGAGGCACTGAGAGGGGAGGGCTGAACCCTGGCTGCCTTTGGGACGGCTGGGACCCCGTGAGTAAAGCCAGCTAATGCTACTCCTGCTCTTTTCACTTAGATGAGCCAACAAATTAATTTCTCTTCCTCTCCCTTCCTCCCATCCTTTCTTTCTCTTGTTCTTTATTTAATTTGATTTGAATTGAGTTTCTGACACTAGTAAAGAAAGAAGAATCCTAATTGTTTCTTCAAAGTCATTGTTAGCACCCTTGAAAATGTTATTAACATAAAAAAATCCCTGGTTGGGCAAGGAAAATGTATATCTTTGTTTGAAATTTGTGTGCGCAAACACATATATACATGCATTTGTCCTTGTTAGTGAGGCTGAGCATGCTTTTTTCTCATTTGTGAATTACATATTCAACATGTTTATCTAATAAGTGCTTAGTTTAAAAATATTTACAGGTGCAGTCATTATGAAATACAGTATGGCAGTTCCTCAAAAAATTAAAAATAGAACCAGCATGTGACTCAGCTATCCTTCTTCTGGGTATATACCTAAAGGAAGTTAAATCATCACCTCATAGACATACCTCCATTCCCATGTCTACTGCAGCATCATTCACAATAGCCAAAGTATGGAATCAAATAAGTGTTCATCAGTGGATGAATAGATGACAGAAATGTCTCTCTCTCTCTCTCTCTTACACACACACACACACACACACACACACACACACGCACGCACGCACACATGCACATGTGCAAAATGGAACATTATTTAGCCTTAGAAAAGGAGATTTTGCCATTTGTTACAACATGGATGAGCCTGGAGGACATTAGGTTAAGTGAAATAAACCAGACACAGAAAGAAAAATACTTGATGACCTCATTTATATGTGGAATATAAAAAAGTTGAACTCATAAAAAAGCAGAGAGTAGAAGAGTGGTTACCAGGGACTGTGGGGTGGGAAGGGAATGGGGAGACATCAGTTAAAGGGTATAAAGTTTCAGTTAAACAGGATGAATAAGTCTAGACATCAAAGATACAGCATGAGGAATGTAGTTATTAATATTGTATGTACTATAAATTTGCTAAGAGAGTAGAGCTTAGGTACTCTTACCATACATACACCAAAAAAGGTAACTGGTGAGATGATGGATATGCTAATTGGCTTGATTGTGGTAATCATTTCACTATGTATATGTATATCAAAACATGTTATGTACCTTAACTATATACAATTAAATTTTTTTTTTTTTTTTTTGAGACAGAGTCTCGCTTTCTTGCCTAGGCTAGAGTGAGTGCCGTGGCGTCAGCCTAGCTCACAGCAACCTCAAACTCCTGGGCTCAAGCGATCCTCCTGCCTCAGCCTCCCGAGTAGCTGGGACTACAGGCACGAGCCACCATGCCCGGCTGATTTTTTTTATATATATATTAGTTGGCCAATTAATTTCTTTCTATTTTTATGGTAGAGACGGGGTCTCGCTCAGGCTGGTTTTGAACTCCTGACCTTGAGCAATCCGCCCGCCTCGGCCTCCCAGAGTGCTAGGATTACAGGCGTGAGCCACCGCGCCCGGCCTACAATTAAATTTTAAAAAATAAAATCATGGAAAGATTGAGTTTTCCAATGACAAAAATAAAAAGAAAAGAAAAGAAAAAGAAACTGCCACAGGTTCCTCATTTAAAAAATAAAAACAGCTGTATTTCTAAAAGGTTAGTTTTATCTTATCAAGTAAATAAAATACTTTTAAATTTTCTAATACTACTATACTATAATAATTCTTTAGTTATTTTATATATTTCATCTATTTGACAGATGCCATAAATAATAAAGATTTAATATAACAAAAAATTTGCTTTATTTCAAACTGAAGATATGAAATTCTCACATGGTTACTTCTTTATAATATGAGTTTTACCTACAGAAATTTGTTTTTTTGTCCTTGTAAAAGTTAAATTATTTTTCTTTGTAAGTTTTCCCACTGCTTTTAAACTTAAAATTCTTTTTCCTATTCTTATTCTTCTTATTCTTACAGTCAGAATTTATTTTAATGTGTGATCTGAGATGATTTCATGTTGACTTTTTTCCTGCGTTGTTAGCCAATTTTTTCTATTCCATTGTTGAATAATTTGTTAATGTCAAATGTATTCCTAATACCTTTAAAAATCATATGCTATGTTCTCATAGCTGATAAATTCTGTTTATGATGTTCCATAGATGTTTAAGGCTATTGCTAAGTCTATAGGTAGAGTAGAATTTTGGTTCTACAATCTGTTCTACATAGCTGAATAAAATATAGCACATTTCTTAATTATTTAGAGTATGAGATTATATGTTGATAGCTACTATCTGCTGAGCCTTCCTGGGTCCTAGGCATTCTGCCAAATTTAAGTGCTATCACAACTCTGTGGGGTAGATCTTTTGCTATCATCTTTTGTAGACATGACTTTGTTATTGTTGTTTTAAACATTTTGAAAAATTCTATTTTATTTTCTGATATGGTAAATATTGATGGATAAAACTTATATGAACAAAAACTCTTTGGAATATTCAATAACCTTTAAGAGTGTGAAAGGGTCTTGAGATGAAAAAGTTTGAGAACTGCTAATCTAGCACATAATAATCTCCCTTTAATTATTAGGTATTAATATTATTGTTAACATTTGAATCTTTATTCAAGTATAATTGACGTATAATGAACTACACATATCTAAGTGTATAACTTGATGTTTTGACATATGAATATTCCCATGTGCCCATTACCATAATTAAGATAATAAACATTTCCATCACTCTCGGAGTTTTCTAATGCTTCTTTGTATTAATAATTCATTTCTCCCTCCCCAGGGTCCCTATACTAAGGTTATCATTGGTTTACTTTCTGTCAATATAAAGTAGATGACACTTTTTAAACTTTTACATAAATGAAATTCATCTATTTTTTCTAAATTTTCTCATTTGTGAGTGTATCATAATTGTTTATAATAGTCTCTGATGATATTTGGTATTCTGTGATATCACTTGTAATGGCTCTTTTTTCCTTTCTAATTTTTTTATTTGGATCTTCTTTCTTTTTCTTTTTTTTTGGTTAGTCTAGCTAGCAATTTATCAATTTTATTTATCTTTTCAAAGAACAAACTTTTTGATTTATTGATCCTTTGTATTTTTTGTGTCTCAATTTTATTTACTTCTGCTCTGATCTTTGTTATTTATTTTCTTCTTCTAGCTTTGGGTTTGGTTTATTCTTGTTATCCTAATACCTCAAGGTGTGACATTGGGTTGTTAATTAATGATCTTTCTATTTTTTTTTCTGATGTAAGAATTTAATGCTATAAACCAGGGGTCCTCAAACTTTTAAACAGGGGGCCAGTTCACAGTTGGAGGGCCATTGAAGAGTGCAGCACACATTCCACACATACACACTGTGGGGTCAGGATGAGTCTGCTGCTAAGCAGGACAGGCAGCAGTGGCAAAAACACTAGGCGGGCCGGATAAACGTCCTCGGTGGGCTGCATGTGGCCTGCAGGGCCATGGTTTGAGGATGCCTGCTATAAACTTTCCCCTTAGCACTGCTTTTAAATTTGTCTTAATTTTTCATTCACTCAAAGACTGTTTAGGAGTGTGTTGTTTAATATCCATGTATTTGTATAGTTTGTGAAGTTTTTCTTGGTATTGATTTCTGGTTTTACTCCATTCTGGCTTGAGAAAATATTTGATATGATTTCTATTTTGAAAAATTTATTGAGACTTGTTTTGGGCCTAACATATGGTCTATGTGAGAGAATGTTCCATGGGCTGATGAGAAGAATATGTATTCTATGGTTGTTGGACAGATGTTCTATAAATGTCTGTTAGGCTCACTTGATCTAATGCCTGATTTATGTCCAGTGTTTTTTTGTTGATCTTCTATCTCAATCTGTCTAGTACTGTGAGTGGGATGCTAAAGTCCCCCACTATTATTGTATTGCTGTCTATCTCTTTCTGTAGGTCTAGTAGTATTTGTTTTATAAATTTGGGTGCTCCAGTGTGAAGTACATATATATTTAAGATTTTCATATGCTCTTGCTAAATTAATCCCTTTATCATTATATAATTAACTTCATTGTCCTTTTTTTCTTTTGTTACTATTGTTAATTTAAAGTCTGTTTTATCAGATATAAATATAGCTACTCCTGCACACTTTGAGTTTCTGTTTACATGGAATATCTTTGTCCACCCCTTTACTCTCTGTCTGAGTGTCTTTGCAGATAAGGTGAGTTTCTTGTAAGCAGCATATAGTTGGTTCATGTTTTTTAATCTATCTTGCCAATCTATAACTTTTAAGTGGAGCATTTAATCCATTTATGGTCAAGGTTAATATTAAGATGTGAGATTTTTTTCCTGTCATATTGTTAATTGTTACCTAGTTGTTTTATAAACTCTTTGTTTCTTCTTTTTTGTCTTTGTGGTTTAGTAGAGTTCTGTCATATTGGCATTTGATTTCTTTCTTTTCTTCCTTTGTGTAATTGTTTTGTAAGACTTGTGAATTTTATACTTTTGTGTGTCTTTACGATGGCAATTATTCACCTTTCATTTCCATGTTTAGGACTCTTTTGAGCACTTTTTTGTAGGGCCAGTCTAGTGATGATGAATTCCCTTAGCGTTTGTTTTTCTGGGAAAAACTTTATTTATCTCTCATTCATTTATGAAGCTTAGTGTCTGGCAGCTTTTTCCTTTGGTACTTTGAAAATAAAGTCTCAATCTCTTTTGGCTTGTATGGTTTTGCTGAGATGTCTGCTGTTATTCTGATGACTTTTCCTTTATAGGTGACCTGTAGCTTTTCTCTTGATAATTTTGGGACTTTTCCCCCATTCACCTTGACTTTAGACAGTCTGATGACTATATGTCATGGTGAAGTCCATCTTTTGGTGTATTTTTATGATGTTTGTTAGGCCTCCTGTACCTGAATGTCTAAATTTCATGATAGACTTGGTAAGTTTTCATCAATTATATCCTTAAATAGGTTTTTATAATTTTTTTCTTTTTCTTCTCTCCCATGAATACCAATGGTTCATCAGTTTAGTTGCTTTATGTAGTCTCATACTTATAAAAGGCTTTCTTCATTCTTTTTTTTTCTTTATTTTTATCTGACTGTATTAATTTAAAAGCCCTATCGTCAAGTTCTGAGATTCTCTCTTCTGCTTGACTAGTCTATCATGGAAGATTTCAAATATATTTTGTAATTCCTTCACTGAATTTTTCATCCCTGAAAGTTTTTTTTAAAATTTATCTATCTCCTTGATAAATGTTTTGTTCATATTCTGAATTGATATTCTGATTTCTTTGTACTTGTTTTCAAATTTTTCTTGCAGCTCATTGAAGTTCTTTAAAATCAATATTTTGAATTCTTTACCTGGCATTTCAATTTTTGATTAAGATCTATTGCTGGAGAGTTACTGTATTCCTCTGGGGCTGTCATAATACTTTACTTTTTTATAATTCCTGAATTATTATGCTGATTTCTTCTCATCCAGAGAAATAATTGTCTCTTCTTATTTTTGAATTTACTTTAGTTGGGGCCAGGCTTTTTTTTTTTTTTTTTTTCAACTTGAGGATGTGACTATAACGCTTGTTCAGTAGGGCTGTTTGGCTTTGCTTATGGGTGCTTTCACTGGCAAAGACTCTGTATTATTTCCTTGGTTATAAATAGCTTCAGTGTGTTGACTGTCTCCAATGCCAGTTGCAATAGCAGTGTACTGGGCAGGTAAGTAGGCTCACAATCTCCTGAGTAGCCTGGGTGGCTGAGTGATGGTGGCAGCAGAAGTCACAAGAAGCTTACCTCCTTCTCAAGCACTACTCACTTTTGTCAGCAGATTTTCTATTGGGCTATGGAGGTTGATCTCTAGGTGGTGCTTGCAAGTAAGAGCCAGTTGTATTGGCAGAAGTAGGGTTTATGCTTGGACTTTGCTTACAGAAGAAGCACTCCCCAGTGTTTCTGGTAATGGGCTATAGAATGCTCAGTGGTGTGGGTCCTGTGCTCAGTCTCCATGGGGATAAGGGATGGTAGCTAAGGTGGGTAGAGCTGGACTGAGCAGTTTGGGCCACTCATAGCAGATGCAAGCACTGGCCCTGACAGGGGTCTGGAGCAGTCACCAGGTCCCTGGAGCTGTGCCCAGGAGAGGAGTGGAGCAACTGCTGCTGCACCAATTTCCCAGCATGGGAGGAAAAGGTGGCTCCAGTCCCTAGGCCATGTAAGCAGGAGTGAGACCCCTTTTCTCTCACTCTCCCAGACCCAGTGGGCCTCACTCCACCATCCTGATCCAGGGAACCATATGGGACACTCAGTAAAGTCACACGTTGTTTGCCTTTAGTCTACTAAAGAGCCTGGCACAAAATTTGCCGCCTGGGCCAAAACTATGCCTCTCAGGCAATCTCTTGCTCTGGTTCCATGATTGGAGGAAAGGAGAAAATTCCAACACAAGTGGCTGGAACCAAGGACACATTCACCTCTCAGTTCTTGCTATAGGGATCCCTCCCCTGCTTGGGACATTGCACTCCAACCCCCCGCCTGAGACTATGTAATGTCCATGGCTGCCTCCACTCGGTCACAGGGTTCTGCCCAGCTTGCTAGGGGCCAGGATCGGGAATGGTGTCCTCCTATCAACTCCCAGGTCTGTGAAAATGCCTGGGGCACTCCCTGTGCCATTCCTGCTCACAGTCTCCCGGCCTAACTCACTAAGTTAGATCCAGTGCTTGGGAGGGACAAGGTGCTCTCCTGTGGAAAGATGAGTCATAGAGAAATACCCCCTCATAGTGAGTCTACACTCACTCACAGTTCTCAGCTGGACCTGGCCACACAGGCCCCCCTTCTCTTCCCCAGGGTCCGAAGTGTCCTTTTCTTTCTTCTGTTGAATTCCTGTGTTTATTCTTGGGTAAAAATTCATGGTGTGACTCTCTACACACTTTTTTGTTTCTTTCAAGTGGCTGAGGTATGATAGAAAAGCCTCTCTGCTTTGCCATCTTGGGAAAAAGAATCAAGTGTAATATTTTTTATCTTAAAACTTTAATTCAAGCCTTCAAAAATATTTTCTATATTTTCTAAAATATAACTATCTTCCCATAAATATCTTCCATAAGTACCCTTATTATGTTCCTGCTTTCTTCTACCACCTTAAACATGTGGAATTTCATTTTAATAGATGTTCTTACATTTTTATATAGTGATTTTATTATCTGTGTCCCTTCTGGATCTATTTTGATTGATGGAATTTGTTCCCTGTTATGGATTTTATTTTCCTGTGTCTCTGCCTGCCTGGTAATATTTTATGGGATGTCAGATTTTACATTATGGTGTGCTGGATTTCGTTTTTTAAATATTCCTTTATATATTTTTGTGTGAGGATGTATTTAGATTACTTAGAAATAGTTTGATCTTTTTGTGGTTTGCTTTAAAGCTGAGTGAGATGGATCCAGAACAGACTTAAGTCTATGGCTAATTTGGACCCACTTCTGAGGTCTATACTCTTCTGAGAACTCTAATGCCTCACGTGGAATCTTTCCACTGTAGATAGTGGAACTTCTAACTATTTCAAGGCTTGTGTGAGCTCTGGAGATTTTTCTGCCTGCTTTTTCTACTTGTTTTTTCCCTGGCCTTGATAGCTGCTTAGTAAGCTTTTACGAATCTGTCCTCAGCTGAAGACTGAAGGATAACATGCACATCTCCAGGGCCCACTCTCTGCCACTGTCCTTTGGAAGTCTTCTCTGTGAATTTTAGTTACCCAGGACTCCTTGAACTTTGAACTCTGTCTTCTTAGCTCAGGGTCCTACCAGGCTCTGTTTAGCTCTCCCTTCCCTGGGTTACACCCTGGAAACTCTTCGGGGGCAGTAATCTCAAACTCCCATAGTGCTCATTTCCTTTCCTTCAGGGGTCACTGTCCTGTACAGCCTATTGTTTGGAAACTGTTGTTTTATATATTTTCTGAATTATTTCATTGTTTAAATTAAGAGACTCTATCTAGTTTCTGTTGCTCTGTCATGCCAGAAGTGGAGGTTAGCAGTATTATTTTTATTATTGCACTATTAGTATGCATATTTATAATAATATATCTGGTCACAATTTGTTCCTTCATTTATTTATTTACATATCTTTATTGAGATCCCACTTTGTGCAAGACTCTGTATTAGTCACTGCAAACATTTCATAAATCATCTTACTTTTCCCCCAAAGGATGGACAATGTAGCGATAAGGAAAATCTACATTCGTATAATTGCAAAACTAAGCTCTGATAGATTTTTTTAATGGTCACCGATTCTTATCCAGATATGTATGCTTCTTTGCAGTGTGACTTTGCCACTCCTCTTCTCACCTTTAAATCTGGACTAGACTCCTGAAGTGGAAATGATATCATGTAAGTTTTGCAGCCTGAGCCTCAAGAGACCTTACAACTTCTACTTTCACCCTCTAAGAAAGCTATTCTGAGCCCTCCATGCACTACATCAGAGTGGCTTTAATGGAGGATATAAGGTTACATAGAGGAGAACCAAGACCCCTGGTCAATAGCCATCATGAGCTGCTGGACCAGCAGACCCTCTAAGTGAATGCAGCCTCTGGAGTGAGCCTGGAGAAGACCAGCAGAAGGACATCACAGCCAATCCACAGAATCATGAACAGTAATAAATCATTTTTCTTAAGCCACTGAATTTTGGAGTGTAAATGAAACAAAAGCATTGTTAGTATCCTTCCCCAAAATTTCTACAATAGCTCCACCCTCAGGAATAGTTGTCATCTGTGATATTTGAGGCATTTGTTTTTAGGCCATTCATCGGATGCTCCGTGAACATCACTTTGTATTGCCATGGGCCACACAATCTTTCTGATATGTCTCTTCGGCTAAATCAGAAGCTCTTTAAGGGCAGCACCTTTTTCTTAATTACATTTCCAGTCCTTTGGCAGGAATGGTAGTTCAAAAAAATATTTGATGATATTGATAAAAATGTTAAAGATCACATTTCAACCAGCTTATGAATTATCCTGGGTATCTTGGTTCAATAGATACTATAAATGCTCATGGGGATTCTATGAAGTGCTAGGCACTGTGCTTTCAGAAGCGTTATTATTGTTGTCAGTATAATATTATTATATAAATGATCACAACAACTTTATGAAAGACTTAACAACTTTATGAGCTTTATCCTTATTTTATAGGTACAGTATCTGAGACTCAGAGAAGCAAAATCCTTGTCTCAAACACACATACTTCATACGTGGCGGAGCTGAGATGAAAGCATGGATATCTTGCCTCCAAGAACAGAGTCTTTCAAGGAGCTCCTCAGAAGGAGGCAGGTAAGATGACTGTCAGATCTTAAGAGCAGTGTAGGGGAGGCCAGTTGGCATGAAAGCACTATGAGGCCCTTTCTTCCTGGGGCCTTGGAAGGAACTGTGAGTTAGCAAAGGCAGCTGAGGAGTGGAGGGTGGAAGGTCACATTGTGTTCAGAGAACTGCCCTCCTGGGTAACTCAGAACCAGCCTGCGCCAGGAGGAGCTGGGCTGGACTGACCCTTATTTCAGACCATTTGACTTCTTTTCTTACTGGGCCCCATGGCCTAGTCTCAGGCAGTAGCAACACAAGGTCACCCCGTGGCATGCTTGCCAGCCAATTCAGGGAGATCATTTGGGGTAAAGAGAATAATGGGTAGAAATAAAACAGGCTATTTTGACGCAGTGTTTTGGGTACTCTAAATGCAAGTGTACTGTGAAGATGAGGCAATTTGGATCAGCCCCATGGTCATGAGGAGGACAAAACATTAAAATGATAGAGATATATTCTCTCATGGTTTTCCATGTAGACAGGATCTAGGATCTTTTATGGCACCTGCAGAAGTAAGTCTAAAAGCAAAATGGGAAAAAATAGAGGAGAGGAATGGTCATATTTTTCAAAAGAATGAAGAATGAAGTTGTGTGGATGCTGAAAAGTTTATTAATGATGATGATAATAATGTTAATCATAATTAATGTATGTTGAGAACTAACTGTGCCAGGTGCTACGTGAAACCTCTGGTTTAATAGTAAAATTTTAAAAAAAGAAGCAGATATGTCTTTGCTTGTGGAATTTGCAATCTAGGAGAAAGAAACATACTTTAATCACATAAGATATATAATTACAAATTATCATAAGAGCTATGAAAAAAGAACTGGGTGCTATGGTTTAAACAAATGACAGGGAACATGTAAATTGGATTAGAGGATCAGGAAAAGCTTCTCTGAGAAAGTGAGATTTGACATGAACCTTAAAGCCTTGGAGACTAGAAAAAAATAGATCCAATGGAAACATCTGGATCTGTGGTAGGCACAAGAATGAAAAAAAGACATTGACTGCTATAACATCAGTTGGGCTATGGTTCTCAAAACGGTTTGGTTAAGGAGCTTCCAGTCTTAGAAATAATTGCTAAAATGAGAAGACCATTTACTTATTTGAAATCAAGCAGCTAGACAAGATGGTTTCTCCATGACCCCCTAGAGCTAGGATTCTGCAGCACCGACTGATCTTCATTCAGGGCAAGTGGCATGAAAGGGCAGGTAACAAGCATTGATTATGAGGGGCTGTTATGATAGTGTCCAAGGTGGCCTTAGACAAGACTATGCTATACACAACTCTGATGGCACTATTCATATTTTCTGTAAAATAAGTCTTAATACTGAAACATTTAAAAATCTTTCCTCCAGGAAACATTTTTACAAACCAACAAAGAGAACTAGGCAGGCTGTGCTGACCAGCCCAACAGACCACAAATCGGGCTGGTTCTGCAGTGAGTCATTAACCTCCAGGGCTCAACGTCCCCCTTGGAGGAAAGAGAACAGCCTTGCAAACTGCTCTCTGAGAACCTAATAATTAGCTGTTTGGCAAAAATGTGTCGCTCTGCTTTGGGCAGAGTTCTGCTCTCTTTGACATCAGAATGCAAGATCAGTGGGGGCGGGGGCTGGCCAGTGGCAGTCTGGAGTGGCTCTCAGTGGGAACTGGCCAAGCATATAATTATATCATGAGTCAAGCTCTCTCCAGGGATGTAAGATGACCAGAGGAAAATGAAATAACATTATATCCCACATGAATAAAGGCACTTGTGGAGTAAGCTGACTCCTGAGAAAGAAAACTCAGGCTAAGAAGTTTCCCAGCACTTAAATGTCTTATGACTTATCCCTGTTCCCCTTCTCTTAAAATGAAGGGATTATATGGGCGCAATTGATGCCTTTGCCTTAAACTCGGAGGAGCAAGTGACCAGAGACGACAATCCACAGGGATAGATAACCTTGGTAACAAACAAAAGGCCATTTAGTTGAAAGACTTCTCGGATCATTCCGCTCCAACAGAGAACTGTTTACTCAGGAAGAGATTAGACTGACAAATGTTGTGGTGGGAGTTAAAAAATATTTTTTCCTTGCTTAACCACTTCCAAAGTTATATTTTTATGTGTCCAGGAATAGCAGCCTGTTTGTCTTGGTTGTGTTCATTCTCCCTCTTGTTTCTTTCTGGTCAACGTCCAAAGAAGAATCAGCCTCTTTGCACGGTGGCGATATAGTAGCTGAAGCCAAATTAGTATGAATGTCACTGGCTCCCACATCCCCCTGCCTCTGTCTGCTTCCCAGATGATATAATTAGCCAGGGACTTTTGATCAGTTCACCAAAGAAAAACAGTTGGAGGGCAGCCCCAGAGGTTAGAGACATCAAAATAGGGATGGCATTCTTTCATGATTTCCAGAAGGGTTATTTTAGACAGCAAGTGCAGAAATAAGAAAATGCTCTGAGTGGGAAAGAATAAGTAGAATTTGATATTGACCTGTCCTCAGTCATTAGCAATATTTCTGAAGAAAGCAAGCAGTAAGGTGGAATTTGCGACAGGATTTGGGCGATAAGGGAGTGTTTCTCAAGGAGAAAGCAAAATGCAGGATGGAGTCTGTTGTACACTTTGCGGGGAGTCAGACAAAAGAGATATATTTTTTTTTATTTTGGCATATTATGGGGGTACAGATTTTAAGGTTTCAATAAATGCCCATTTCCCCCCCTCCCCCCAAAAGTCTGAGTCTCCATCAGACATCCCGTATGGTGACTTCTCATTATGTATGTTTACCCGCTTCCCTCCATGCTATCCCTCTTACTGTGTCTTTGTTCCATTAGGTGTTCAGTTATACTGTTTGGCTGGAGAATATATCTGGTGCTTTTTTTCTTTCTTGGGAACTTACTAATAGTATGGGTTCGCTTACCGGATAATATGATTGTTTACATTGTTTTAGGGCTGAATATATCATGGTATATTACCCATTTTATCTCTGGATTGATGGGCACTTGGGCTGTTTCGATGCCTTGATTATGATTGTGCTGTATAAAGATTGGTGAGTGAATTTTTTGTAGAGTGTATCGGTATTTGGGTAGTGCCAGCAATGGATTGCTGGATCAAATGATGGATTCTTGTATGCTTTGTTCCCTATTGCTTTCACAGGTTGACTGTTTGCTCCGCAGTGTAGGAGTGTTCTAGTCTCTCGACCACGCGATTTTTGTTTGGGTTTTGAAAGGCATTCTCATTGGGGAATATATTCTTGTGGTTTGATTTGCTTTCCTGAGTTAGGGATGTGAGTTTTTATTATGTTTGTTGGAATTTTCCTGTCTTCTTTAGAAAGTGTTAGTCTTTGCACTGTTTAATGGGTTATATTATTTTCTCCTGATTTTCGTGGTTTAAGTAATTCTAGTTATCCGTCCTTAGTAGGTACTTAGGTGCAACATTCTTCATTTGTAGGTTGTCTGTTTCTTCATGACTTTTTTTGGGTGTGCAGACGTTGTAGTTTGATCGGCATTTTTATTTTGTTGTGTGTGCTTGCTTGGGGACTTCTTTAAACCTTTTCCAGGCGATGTCTAGAAGTGTTTCCACTTTTTCTCTAGGTTTAATATTTCATAATTAGGTTTAGTTGTTATCGCGTGAGGTGTTTTGTGAGAAGTAAAGTGTGGTCCTGTTTTGCTTTCGGTGGTATCCGTTTTTCCAGCCATTTATTGAAGGGCTTCTTTTCCGCATTGTTTTGTCCTGCTTTGTCAAAGATTAGAGGCGTATATGAGATGGTTTTATCTCGGTTTAATCGGTAGCCTGGTCATTTCAATTTGTGCTCCTTTGGTTTTTATACAGGCTTTGTATATGTTTGATATTGGCTATTAATGCCTCCCATTTTTTTTGTTGCAAGAATTGTTTGATTTTCGTCTTCTTTGGTCGATACGAGTTATTATTTTTTATAGTATCTGTGACGATGTGGATGGGATTTATAGGTCTTGGTTGAATTCTGTGATCAGTTGGGTTATTATGCTTTTGTGATATTGGTTGCGTCCACGAGCTATGTATGGTTCTCTGTTTTATCTTGTATTTCTTCCTCGTGTCATTCCTGTGAGGTCTACGTCTTCGTTAAGTTATTCCTAGTCTTTATTTTTGTTGTATTGTGAGATTGAGTCTTGTTTGGTTTCATTAGATTGTGTTGGTATTGAATGCTCTGATTCTGGTTTGATTTTGTATCCTAGCTTTACTAAGTCTCGATCAGTTCAGGATTGGTGAATCTTTGGGGTTTTCTAGTACATATCATATATCAGCACAGTGAAATTTGATCTTTGTCCCATTGGTACTTTGATTTCTTTTCCTGTCTGTTGCTGTGCAGATTCCATCCTATGTTGAACAGAAGTGGGAGTATGGGCAGCCTTGTCTTGGTTCAGTTTTAAGGGGATGATTCAATTTTCAAATTCAGTATGGTTGGTATGGTTGTTATAGCTGTATCATTTTAGGTGCTCAATCCTATTTTCTTAAGTGTTTGTTATGAAAGTTTGTTGTCAGCTTTTTCTGGATTATGAAGATTGTGGCTTGTTTTGTTTATGTGGTGTTGCTTTATAGTTTGTTATGTTGGACCATGCGCTACACTGGATGAGCCAATTGGTCGTGGTGGTAATTTTTGATAGTGTTGGATCGTAGCTAAGATTTTTGTTGAAATTTTTGCATCGTACTATTCATTAGGTTTTGGTCTGTGTTTTCTTTGTTATCTTTCTGGTTTTGGTATAGGTAATTCGTTTAAAAGGTGTCGGGGTTTCTTACTTCTCGATGTGTGGATAGTTTCTGCAGATAGGTATAGTTCTCTTGTAGTGTGGTATTCGGTTGAGATGACGGATTTTTTAGGGGGTTTTAATTGCTGTTTATTTCATCGGTTGGATTGTCTGTTCGAGATTATTTTCTTTGGGCTAGAGGCTGTGTGTTTTCTGAATTTGTCCTTTATCTTTCTATTTGTGTGTAAGATTTTTGTGTTTCATATTGTATCTGTATCTTTTGGTAGTTGTATCTTCTTTTGTTCTGTGAGCTTTTAAGATTTCTTTTGTTTTCGTTATGCCCGTGGAGTGTGTCTTTGTTTATTTTTCAAGAACCCTTTTGTTTTATAATCTCTGAATAGTTCCTGTTTTAATTTGTTTTAGTTCTGATTTGTTTGTTGATTCTCTTCTGTGGTTTGTCTTTTTCTTTTCGGTCTTTGTCGTTTTGTGATTGTTTTGTGATCTTGTTTTTGTTAAGGTTTATGGATAAACTTCTCTCAGAATGTTTGCTGTGTCCAAGGAGTGATACTTGTCTCTCATTGTCGCTGTTCTTCTGATTTTTTATTCATCTTGATTTCTCTTATGAGTATCTTTGTAGGGGTGTTTAATTCACGTTTTTGTGTAAAATGTGATTTCTGTAGTTTCTGTTTTTCACTGTGATTGGAGGTTGGTCAATGTTTATTCTTTAAATTTTTTTTTTGTGTCTAGGTAGGTATGGTCCAATTTGGAGTCCATGAGTGATGGAAGGTGTATTCGTGGTTTTGGGGAATGTCCTGTAATGTCGTCGGACCATTGTCTGAGTTTTTTAGTCCTTTATTTTTATTATTTTCTGTTTGGCGTCTTCTCGTGCTCAGTGGGTTTAACTCTTGCGCTATGGTGCTTTATCTTTGCTTGTCGTAAGGTTTGCTTTATGAATCTGGGTGCACCTAAGTTGGGTGCATATATATTTAAAATTGTTATCTCTTCTTGTTGGACTGTCGTCTGTCATGTTGCTCCACCTCCAATCATCAATCTGACAAAAGATATATTTAAAGGTCAGTTTCTATTTTTTCAGTGTTCAATGTGAACATTAAAGTTATTTACTTGGGGATGAGGAGTAAAGTGTTGAAGCAGAAAGAAGAGAAGTATTTGAATGAGACCACGGATTTTAATTTCATATTCATCCCTAGAAGGTGGCTGTCCATATGGGGAAGTTTTCCTTTCAGTTGAAGGTGAGTGGGTGATAGGATTAAATGGGACACACCTACACATCCTTACCTTCAAAATAAAGATAAAGGACACTTGGAATTATAGTGGCTCTCATGTTAATATCCCTGAAATGATGGTGCTAAATCAGTGAGTCAGCACTGACTTGCTGCCTAGTTGACATTTATGTAGCTACTATGAGAAAGGCCTAGAGCACTGGAGGGACTCAGAATGAAGGACCTTGTAGCAAAAGCCTGTGCAGAGTGGTCACTGTGCAGTGTACTGTTTCTTAATGAACGAACTCTGGGAGAAACTGAGCAACTTTCCTTGCCTCCTTCCTCTCCCTCTTCTCCAACCCACACTGAAAATAATCTCAGTGATGTTACAAGTGAACGTAAAGCTAACAGATCTAAATGGATCACCCAGTGGGCCACCATCTACCCAGATCTCTTTCATGGGTCATGATTCTAGGCATTAGAGATTCAGTTATTTAAATCTTGCAGAAATATTTTAGTTTTCAAAGTGATCTACTACCATATTTCTTCTATGACAATTTTTTCTTTTACATTACACATTTCCAAAATTGGGATGCATCTTGAAATTGATGCATATGTGTATCTAACCTGGAAGTGTCCTCACACCTCTCGTACAATATTCAGGAAGTAATGTAAAAAGTAAAATGGACCGCTGAAGTAAAGTACCTTAAAGTGTGTTATGATCTGAATTGTTGAAGTTCTAAATTGCAGTATCTCAGAATGTGACTGTATTTAAACAAAGGGTCTTTAGGAGGTAAAATCAGGTCATTAGTGTGGGTCCTAATTCACTGTGATGACTGTCATTATAAGAAAATGAATTAGGAAGGACACAGACATGCACAGGGGGAAAAACTGGTGAAGACAAAGGGAGAAGATGGGCATCCACAAGCCAAGGAAAGAGGCTCTCAGAAGAAACCAACCTTGCTGACACCTTGTGCTAGTCATCTTAGGTTATCATAGCATAATGGCATAGACCGGGTGGCTCATCCAGTAGAAATGTCTTTCTCACAGTTCTGAGGCTGGGACGTTCACGAGCAAGGGACTAGCGGATTCAGTTCCCCAGTGAGGTTTCACTTCCTGGTTAGCAGATCACCATGTTCTCCCTATGTCCTCATGTGGTGGAGAGACAGCACTAATGTCTCTCTTTCTTCTTATAAGCGCACTAACCCCATCACCAAGGCTCTGCCTTTATTAGCTCATATAAACCAAATGATGTCCCAAAGGCCCCATCTTTAGATATCATCACATTGGGGGTTAGGGCTTCAACACAGGGATGAGAGGGAACGGTTCAGTCCACCTCACACCCTGATCTCGACCTGCTGCCTCCATAACTGTGAGGAAATAAGTTCTGTTCTTCAACCCTCCTAGTCTGTGGCACTTGGTTGTGACAGCCCTAACAAACTAACAAGGTGTCATTAGTTGCAGACTAAAGCGAGCTTCATGGGCACTGGAGCCACTGCAAGGGACAGAGGGGCCAGGAGGGGACATAGGAGACTGTCTTAGTCTGTTGTGCTGCTGTAACAAAATACCTGAGACTGGGTAATTTATAAAGAAAAGAAATTTATTTTCTCATAGTTTTGGAGACTGGGAAATTCAAGACCAGGTGCCCGCAGGTTCAGTGTCTGTAAGGGCTGCGCTGTTTCCCAGGTGGGCCCTTGAACATTGGCATAGAAGAAGGGAAAAAGGCTGAATGATATGTGAAGCCTCTTTCTCATTCGCTAGAGTTTTGCCCTCATGACTTGATCACCTTCAAAAGGTAGCACCTCTTAATACTATCACATTGCAATTAAATTTCAACACATGCATTTTGCATGGGAATAAATGTTCAAACCATAGTAGGGACAATACAAAACAAAATTCAAAAATCATCCAAATGTCAAAGAATGGCTTTTCTCCAGATGTCAGATCTCTCTACAAAGAAGAACACTAACTCCTTCCTTAACTTTTTAGAATGGCAGTGGAATATTATAGCTGGATAATTGTGCTTCTGTTGTGTCATTCTGCTTTGTTATCAAATATCAGCTCTTTCAAGAGGCCTTCTCTATTTCCATAACTCTTTTCCAACTGGTCCGTGTTTCCTTCCCATTTCACCTCACTGTGGCTATTTCTATATGAAGCCAAAATAATGAGTCAATTCTGTCAAGTCAGTTGGAAAAATAGATCATTCAAATTGGTTGATAACATCCAAGTACAATCTTAGACATTGTCCTGAAAAGAGACCTTTGGTACACGTCCCTTTCCTTTTAGAGTTAAAGCTTCTCCCCACCCCCAAATATTATCTTTTAAGAATTATCAAAACATTATTTATAGGGTCTCTGCAAAATAGCTTTGGATGCTCTTGGTAGAGGAAATGTGGTAGGGAATCAAATTAGAGGGTCACAAGGCAAAGTGTCTGCGAGAAATATAAATGGGACCCAAGGGAAATGAGAATTGAAGAGAAACCAGACTCGAGCTGTACATTCTCTATTTTGCCAAGTTAGATTTGTATTATGTCATCATATGTAATTTCAAGGAATGGGCAAACCAGTTTGTATAAAAGAAAAAGTGATCTGACTTGCTTCCCAAAATATGAATTGAACCAGAGAGAGAGAACTTTTTTGAATGCAAAATAAATGTCCTTGATATCTGTCCCCCCTGTTATTTATTCTTAATGAGCCTCATTAATTTTCATCCTAAATGAGATGCAAAATGTGGGAGTTACATAAAAATGATCATTTCCAGGTTATATATAATTTTTCACTCTTTGGTATCATTATTATGTTTAGTTCAACTAAGGGTAAAATTTTTGTTCTTACTTATAGCTGCAGGATATATACCCTATGTGTGTGTCTTGTCCTCTCACCTATAAATCTGTTTTAAATTTCTTCTGGATTTCCTAAAGGGAAGTCCTGAGTACTTCATAGGTGTATCAGTTTGCTATTGCTGTGTAACAAACCAACCCAAACTTAGTAGCTTAAAGCAATAAAAGTCTATTTTATTCATGATCTGGTAGGTCAGCAATTTAGGCTGGGTTCACTAGATAGTAGTGTTGATCTGGGCCTAGTCTCAGCTGATCGCAATAGGGATTCATTCACACTTCTTCAGTCAATAGCTGAGGGCTGCTTGATCCTTAGTTCTCCTCCAGGGGACCCTGTGGCTCCCGGCAGGAGAGCCTGTGCTTGCTCTTAGGGCAGCTGGTTCCCAGAGCAGCAAGCAGGCAAGCTTCTACGTGCAAGCACTTTGCAAACCTCTGCTTGCATCACAACTGCTAATGACCCAGGGGCCTAAAGTTGCCACTTAGCTAAATCTCCGATCAGCGTGAGGGGACACTGCCAAAGCACTTGGATACAGGGGAAAGCGAACAAATTCAGCCTGTTAGTGCAGTCAATCTGCAAGAGTAGGTATTTAAAAAGTTCGTTTGATAGTAAGAATTAAGAGGTACCTAATTTTTTCTACTTTCATAATTTATTGTGTGAATAAACATGGTAACTCTTACACTGCCAAGGGGCATATGTGTCATCATTCAAATGACATTTCTTTTTCTTCTGAGATCAAGAAATTTTAGAAAACCTGTTATGGACTGAATGTTTGCATTCCTCTTCCACCCCCCAAATTCATATATTGAAACTCTAATTTTTAGTGTGGACCTCTAAGGAAGTAATTAAGGTTAAATGTGGTCATATGGGTGGGCCCTGATGTGGTGGGATTAGCGTCCTTATGAGAAGAGACACCAGAGAGCTGTGCTCTCTCTGTTTGTCCTCATGCACATGCAGGGACAAAAGTCCATGTGAGGACATGGTCAGAAGGTGCCCATGTGCGAGCCAGGAAGAGAGCTCCCACCAGAAACTGAAATTGTCAGCGCTGTCGTCACGGACCTCCAGCCTCCAGAACTGTGAAGATAAATTTTGGGTTGTTTAAACCACACAGTCTGTGGCATTTTTTAAATGACAGCTCTAGAGACTAAGACAAAACCATAGAAGAAGAAACTGCTCTCCTTAGATTTTGAACTAAACATTACACATTTGAGAACACTTTAATTTTTCTGTGTGTGATACAGGCAACCAACCAACCTGCTTGTTTAGCAACCACTGGATAACACTGAAACCACCTGCACTCTTAGCCTTCTGCCTGTTACTTCACACACATTACCATCTTTAATCTTCTTAAAAACTCTGAGAGAATTGTTATTCTTGCCATTTTATGGATGCAGAATCTGAGTTTTAACAAAGTTAATTATTTCTTCCAATTAGCACAGCCAGTAAGTGGCGGAGTGGACACTCAAACTGTGGTCTGTCTCCAATGCCCATCAAAATCCGCCACTCTGGGCGCACACCGCCACTTGCCACAGCGACGGAGCTCGCCTGGCCCCGCCTCCTCCAGGAGGCAGCGTCGGCGCCTGCGCAGGACATGATCCAGCCGCAGGTGGCCGTGAGGGGCGGGGCTGAAGGAACTCCTGCCCACACGAAGAATCTGTCATCAAGTACCAGGGCGTCGCCAGGGCCAGCGCAGTGGGAGTGAGCTTTGACCCAGTCAGCCACATAGCATTTCTGAGAGTAGCTGGTCATTAGTTGACAAGCGGCATCTAGGTTGAGACGCAGGGGCCGACTGTTAGGGCTTGAAGTATCTTGCCTATGATATTTTCAGTTGCATTTTGTATAGGTCCTTTACACTCTTCTTTGAATCTAAGCCAAGGAGAATTCTCTGTTTTCTTGAATAAAAGATATATAATAGAAGGAAAATGAGATTATTAAAACAAATGAACAAAAAAAAACCCCATTGACACTATATGGAAAAGAACTCACCATTATGCAAATAGTGAGGGTGTTCGTCTCCTTTCATACACACTTATTTGAGGAGAGTGTGGACTGTGAGGATGTGGGAAATCTAAAAGGACACATCATTGTTTACTCATTTGGGGAGAATGTCTAGAGCAATTACCAAAGCCACCAAGGCAATTAGAGACCCCGAGGGAACCCTGGTAACATTTGGCCTTAGTAGAAAGTGACTGGAAAAAATGAGTCCACCATGGTTAGGCCAGAAGTCTCAGATCTCTTTACCTCTGGACACTCCACATCTGTGCACCGAATGATGGTGTCTCGGAGCCGGTATGTGGTAGTAATTCTATGTCACTGCTTTCTCCACGTTCTAGTGTGGCTGGGAGCTATAGTATATGCCTTTTATTTAGGACAGGCATCTCTGGAATGGAACCCCAACTTCAAAGATAGGTGGCAGGAAAAGAGCAGTTAACTGACTTTGGGCAGTGTCCATCCTGAGTTGTCACCTATGGCCCTGTGCAGTGGTGTGACTGGGGGTCTGGCCTAGCGAGCCCACTGGAGACTGAAGCTGACAAGTACAGTGGCACTGCCTCGAGGTCTGTGAAATTCATTTCCCTTCACACAGGGAAACACTCCCTTTGTGGGCTCCAGGCAGCCACCATGTGAGTCTGCGTCCATGTCGCTGGTGAGAGTGTGTCCCAGGTCAGGACAGCCAGAGCCACTGCTGGCAGGTGATCTCAGTGGGAGTGTCTCAGGAATGATGGGCCATGTCACCAAATATTCAGAACAGTATTGAAAGCAGAGGAACCAAAACTATTTCTTGATAAATTCAGTGATTTTGAGTAATCAGGATAATTCAGTTTCAGACTTTCTTCCTCACTACCTGATCGTGCTCACAAGTAACTTAGAGTATGGCCCTCTCTTATTTCTTCATTTTTTTCTTCTACATACAGTTTTTAGGCTAAGTTTGAAGATCTGGAGTCACCTGAATTTGGCTCTGGTAGATGGAAGTTTCAATACATCCCAATACAAAACTCATTCATTATATTATTTGTTTATTCATATTACTTTATTTTTAAAAAATAGACTATTTTTAGAATAGTTATAGATTCGTAGAAAAATTAGGAAGGTAGTACAGAGGGTACCATATAGCCCCACATCCAGTTTCCCTATTTTTATTATCATTATTATTTTTAGAAATGGGATCTCACTTCTTCACTCAGGCTAGAGTGCAGGGGCACAATCACAGCTCACTGCAACCTTGAACTCCTGGGCTCAAGTGATTCTCCTGCCTCCGCTTCCCAAGTAGCTGGGATTATAGGCAAATGCCACCACTCCAACTAATTTTTAAAATTTCTTTTTTTAGAGATGGGGTCTTGCCATGTTGCTCAGTCTGATCTTGAACTCCTGGCCGGCCTCAGGCAATCCTCCCACCTCAGCGTCCTGAGGCTCTGGGATTACAGGCAGGAGCCAACCACCGTACCCAGCAGTTTCCCCTATTCTGGACATTCTGTATTAGTATGGTTCATTTGTTACAATTAATGATTCAATGTTGATAGATTACAATGAATTAAGACCCCTAGTTTATTCTGATTTCCTGCTTTTACCTGCTGTTCCTTTTCTGTTCCAGGATCCTATTCAGAATGTCACATTGTGTTTAGTTGTCATGCTTCTTTAGGTTCCTCTTGGCTGTGACAGTTTCTCAAAAGTTCCTTGTTATTGATGGCCTTGACAGTTTTGAGGAGCACAGATGAGGTATTTTGTAAAATGTCCCTATATTGGAATTTGTTTGATGTTTCTCATGATTAGATTGGGGTTATAGGCTCTTGAGAGGAAGACTACAGAGAAAAAGTGCCATCACATCATATATAGGGTATATTCTCCCAACACGATTGATCACTGTTGATGTCGACCTTGATCACCTGACTACCTGACTCAGGTAATGTTTGTCAGGTTTTTCCATTGCGAAGTTATTCTCCCCCTTCCTTTTCCATACTGTGCTCTTTGGAAGGGAGCCACCATGCCCAGTCCACAGCTGAGGAGTGGCGAGTTATGTTGTCCCTCCTTGAGGACAGAGTGTCTACAGTTCTTCTGTGTGGGAGATTCGTCTCTTCTCCCTGATTTACTCATTCCATCATTTACTCATATTGGTATGGACTAATAGATATTTACTTTCTACTTTTAGTAGAATACAATACTATCTATTGGATTGCATAGATTGTTCCAGCTTTGGCCATGCAGGGTCCTTCCGGGTGGCTCCTGTGTTCCTCTGACAGCCCCATCGATGTGCGTGTGTGTGTACAGATGTGTTTATTTTAGCACCTACTTTCTGATGCTACAAGATGTAATGCCTTTCCTTTTCTCTGATAATTTTTTTTGTTCTGAATTCTACTTTGTCTGAAATTAATATTGCTACTCCAGCTTTCTTTGGTTAATGTTAATATGATATTATTTCTCTCCACTCCTTTACTTTTAACCTTTTGGTGTCTTTAAAGTGTTTTTTGTTTCTTTAGACAGCATATAGTTGGTTCTCTTTTTCTTAATCCACTCTGAAAATCTCTGTTTTTAAAATTGGTTTATTTTGATCATTCACATTTAAAATAATTATTGATGTAGTTGAATTAGTACCTACCATATTTGTAACTGTGTTGTAATCATTGTACTTATTCTTTGTTTCTTTTTGTTCTTCCCCTCAATTAGTCTGTTAAAGTTGTCTTAACAAAATGCCACAGACTAGGTGGCTTAAACAATACAAATTGATTTTCTCATAGTTCTGGAGGCTGGAAGTCCAGAACTTTGGCAGGTTCATTTTTTTTCCCTGAGACCTATCTCCTTGGCTTGCAAATCACTGTCTTTTGATTATTGTCCTCACGGATTCTTCCCTCTGTGTGTGTGTCTTGATCCCTTCTTATAAGGTCATCAGTCATGCTGGATTAGGTCCATTCTAATTACCTATTATCTCTTTAAAGGCCCTATCTCCAAATATAGTCACATTCTGAGATACTGGGAACTTCGTCATGTGACTTTGGGGGTGGGGATGGGGTAAAATTCAGCCTCTCATACTCTCTTTTTCCACCTTCTCTGGTTTAATTGAGTATTTTGTATGATTCTATTTTCTCTTCTCTCTTAGCATAACAGTTATACTTTTATTTAAATTTTTAATAGTCCCCTAAAGCTTGCAATATATATTTACAACTAATGTAAGGTCATATACCACTTCACCTTAGTGCAGATAACTTATAACAACGTAGCTTCAGTTCCTTCCTCCTATCCATTATAACATTGCTTTCACTTATTTCACTTGGCCACATGCTACAATCATCCACATTATTACTCTAAACAAATAGTTATCTTTTAGATAAATTAAGATTAAGAAAAAATGAAGACTATATTTTACATTTATACTCCTCTCCCTGGTTCTTCCTTTCTTTTTGAAGATCTGAATTTCTGACCTATATCATTTTTCTTCTTCATGAAGAATTTTTAGCATTTCTTGCAGGGCCATTCCTGGATTTGAATTCTCTCAGTTTTTGTTTATTTAAGAAAATCCTTCTTTCTTCTTCAATTCTGAAGGATAATTTCCCTGGACATAGAACCCTAGCTGGGTGGTTTTTGTTTTTTAGTGCTTAAATATTTCACTTTACTTTCTTCTTGCTTTCATGGTTTCTGATAGGAAGTCTACTTTAATTCTTATTCTTGTTTCTCTGTAGCTAAGATGTTCTTTTCTGCTCTATTCCCTGAATCTCCTGGATCTATGGTTTGGTGTCCTCATTAAGTATGGAAAATTCTCAGCCACCATTACGTTAAATATTTTTCTGCTCTATTTTCTCTTTCTTCTTCTTCTTCCTCTTGTATCCTAATATATATCATACCTTGGAAATTATCTCACAGTTCTTCAATGTTATGTTCTTTATTTTATTCCATTCTTTTTTCAGTTTGGGAAGCTTCTGTAATATATCTTCAAGCTCATTTTTTTTTTCTTCTTGATCATGTATTGGTCTTGTGAGGAGCCCATCAAAGGCATTCTTCATTTCCATTTCTGTTACTCTTTTTTTTTAAAACTGAGCTAATACCTCAGGAGGGATGCCTAAACAATGAGGGACAGGATTTCTAGCATTTTCTTTTGATTCTTAGAGTTTCCATCTCTCTGCTTATGTTAACTATTTGGTTTTTCACATTGTATACATTTTGAATTAATATATTAGTCATAGTTATTTTAAATTCCCTGTTTGATAATTCCAAAATCTGTGTCATACCAAAGTGTGATCTAGTATTTGTTTTTCTCTGCAGATTGTGTTTTGACTTTTGTTTTTATCTTTCTTTATTTTTCTTTTTTCATTTTTGCCCTTTAGCATGCCTTGCAATTTTCATTAATAGATAGATATGATATATCAGGTAAAAGGAATTGAGTAAAAAGCCTTTAGTGTGAGGTTTTATGCTATTAAGGCTAGGAGTTGGGCTACATAAGATGCCAGAGACTTTGAATTCCTCAAGTGTCCTTGTTTTTTTATCCCTCCTGTGGTCTTTGAGCTTCCGTAAGAACTCTTCCTTCAATAAAGCCTGCACCTTGCAGCTCTTTCAGCTGTGATCCGCTATTATACTAGAACCCAGCTGATATGGTGGTAAGGTATGGAGGAGGGCAAGCATTATATAATCTTATGATTAAATCTTAATTTTTATTTATTTATTTTGTTGTGGGCCTATCTCCCTGGGCTGTTATCTTCTCTTTCCTTCTCCTCACACTCCCACTTTTCTAGTTAAACGAGACAGAAAGGGTAGAGGGGTAATTATTCTTCTGCCTATGTAGGACTCTTTTTTCCTGGACAGTAAGCTTTTGTTGTGAGACTGTTCTGGGTGTATTTAAATATGGTTACTTTTTTACCCCCCACCCCACCCCGACCTCCTCACTCGCCAGAGCCACAGGGGATATTTTGTGACTGTCTTGAAAACCTGGTGGGATTCCTAAAGGTAACACTCACAAAAGTGAAGGGTGCTCCCTAAGACTTTCTGACTCTCATGCTAGTTCACACTCAGCTTCTAGGAATTCTTTAAAATTACCACTTATAGCTTCCTACCTGTATGTGATTCTGGTGGCTTTTGCTCTAGGCAAGTAGGTCTTGTCTGTGATTCTTTGTGTTCACCTGTCTCTGCAGGCTTTTGGTGGTGTTTTGCCCTACAACCTCAATTCTTTGATGAGTCCAAGAAAAGTTCTTGGCTTTCAGTTTGTTCAGCTTTTTTCCTGCTGTAAGGATGAGAGTGATGATTTCTAAGCTCTTTGCATGTTGGAACTGAAACTGAAAGTTTCTATGTTACTTTATTTGTAGATGTTCTATTCAGTCCAAACTCTTAACTAAATACTTACTACTCAACATCTCTAGGATACAGCATGAAATTATACATTCTTGCCATATTTCATGATATTCTGTATAAAACTCGGTTCAAAGACATGAAGTGACTTGCTCAAGCATCTCATGGTTGGTCAGGTGTTATTTCAGAAGTAGAGATTTCTAGTCTTGTACCATCTCACTTATAACAATATGGTGTCTGCTTAAATTGAACTCAGTCAAATGCAGCTTGTTTAAAACAGAAATGTCTATATCATATACTGATATCAAGGTCAGAGGAGTTAAGACCAGGGTTAGTGTTTCAGGCAGAAATAGCATAACCAGAACATCATTTCCATTTCCCATGCTTATTCTAGACTTTCCACTGCTCGCTTAGCCATTGCATTGGCTTTTAAGATAGAAGAGACTAACTATGTGGACCACAAGTGAAGAGCAAAGGAAAGAGAAGAACAAGGGAAGAAAGTTCTGTCAGGAGTGCTTTTTTCTTTTGTTTTGGATTTTAATACCCACAAACAAGAATGAAAAAGTAGCTTGGAAACCAGCTCTTTTCATTCCTAAATTCATTTTGATCATGCTTGTGTGTGTCCGTACCAAAAAAAAAGGAAAGAAAGAAAGAAAGAAGAAAAGTAAATGGGCAAGTCCTTCACTTAGAAACTTTCAGTTTCAGTTCCTAGAGTTAGGAAGGTATAGCCATTTCTAATGTTAGACTGTCTGAATTTAATCTATATTTACTGTCTATCTGCTTTGTGATTTTGGGCAAATTACATGTACTTGAACTCTGTTTGCTCACTGATAAAATGCCTCTCAAAGTGTTATATGGATTAGATGACTCTCTGTCTCTCTCTGTATATATATATCTGTTAGAACAGTGCTTGGCATGTAGTAAGCACTCAATAAATGTTAGCTATTATTGTAACCAGCCCTTCTTCCCCATTTTGCACACATCAGCCCTGTCTGTCTCTGCATGTGATGAGTCCAGTGGCTTTCTCTCCAGGACTCAATTTGAGCTGTCTCGAACTTAGATATATAGCTACAGACTAGGGGAGAGGGATAGTTTTCTTGGCACACTTTATACTTCACTTTGAACTGCTGGCACCTAAATTTAAATTCAACTTCAGGCTTTTAAGGGTCTGCTAATTTACTGAGTCTAGCAAATAACTCCTCATGCCTAGGGTCTGCAGGGTGAGGTACAAGATGTACCTTTCTGGTTTGGCATTGGTTTCCCTGGTGAACTCCTTCCACTCCCACCACCTTCCCACTCTTCTCTTATGTGAAACTATATTCTTTGGCCATTGTGTTTCATGTAATTGTAGTATTTAGTTTTGAACTTGTGCTCGGAGGCCTGTGGACAGTGGGCAGCTTTAAGGAAATCTAATAAATGAGGGGAAATAATTGTACAGGGTAAAAAGTAAATGGCCAATATTATTTGGAGAAAAACCCCAGAGTGACTGTCTGTGTGCAGGAAGATGGATAATTTTAGAACAAGTCAGTAATGTAAACAAGGTGAATAAAAACATTTTGCTCAGTAAGTATCTGGTTCTGTGCTTTCTAACTTACTCCTGGGTCTTTGCTTCATAGGAGGAGTCTTCAGACCCTCTTCTGGTGAATGAAATTCCTTGACCAGAAGCCAAGGTAAGTCAGCCTTTTGCTCCATTCAGCTCGCAGGTGACCAGGCTGCTACAGAGACTGTGGGCTAGTTTAATATTCTCTTATTAGCTCCATTGAGAATAGGGTTGTGCACACTGAGTCTACACCAATGGGAAGTTCTTAATCTGTCCATAAATCCTTCTTCATTTAGTTTTTAACTTTGTCCTTGGGTGTGCCTTGGTGGACTTAGCTTCTGTTCTGCTCCCTCCTCAGTGCAATTAAGTGGTTCCCAAAGCAGCTGATCACAGGGCTGCACATGGGAGTGCCCATGGCCACAGCATGGTGAAGAGTCAGAAAGATTCATATCTGTGCCACTCATGCATTTTACTAATTGATTTTTTTTTACAAAACTACATACACACACATACAGTTGATAAATAGGAAGAATTTTTGCTTATGAGGTTGTTTTCTTAGTGTGACCCCTCTTGAGGGGTCCCTGTGCCTTGTATACTTGGGGGGGTTTGCACTTGGCAGAGCACATTCACATGTCCAGTGGTGGAAGAAGCCTGGGATCACTGGCATGTCTGGTTCAAATCTATCTTTGCTAATTGCTAGCTCCGTCATGTCAGGTAAATGGTTTAAACTTTCTGAGCCTCAGATTTTCATATATTAAATGGAGACCATTATTATTGTACATATGTAGAGTGTCCTTGCTGGGATGTCTGAGGAATGCATTATAAAATGCCTCTGAAAATACTTTGTGAGCTATAAAGCAGTATATAAATATTAGTCGTGATTAATCTTTTCAACCATTTCATGAGGTAGCTGAGGCAAATATTTTTATCCTCATCAAAAATCAAGCAAACTAACTATAGCAAATGCTGTTCATATCCTGTCCACATGCCTTTCTCTCATGTGGGAAGTTACCCGCAGATGGTTTCCCCACACAGGGTCGGCTTTCTGGGTCTCTGTGTGTGAGGCCACCCTTTGACTTTGGGGCAAGTCAAAGTGCTGGTGTGAGCTAACACCTCAGGAGCTACTCATTAGAGGGACAGGAGTTGGTGGTTAAATTCTCATCTTCCTCCCCCTTTGGTGGGACAGTTCTGGGCTGTGTCTTACAGTGACTCGGAGAGCCCTGTGTGGGGCTGGACATGGACAGAGCGGCCAGAGTTCACCTGCACTCCCTTTCCTGCCCCGCGCTCCACCAGCTCACTGTGCTTCCTGGGCTCTCCCGCCTCTCCCATCCCCACCACAAATAAGCTATTTGCACAAAAATCCTTGTCTTGGGGTCTGATTTTGGAAGGACTCCAATAAGACTTTCAGAGGTTTAGAGATTCATGAAAGCTCACATGGCACTTGAGGGAAAGAGAGGGTTATAAACCTTTTCTGCTGAATACACCACTATTGTGTTATATATACAGGGGACTAAAAAACAACTTTATTTGATTTTTATGGAAAACACAGTGGTTATTAAGAAGAAAACATTTTTCTCATTTGTTCTTGGATTTATTAATATACAGCATATTTTAAAAAGATAAGGGCAGAAATATTGATCTCACGGTGAATAGATGAAAGGTATACTGCCAATAAAAATGAGATCTGGGGAGTAAAGATGGCCAATGAGCTGAGGTTTTAAAAAAATTATGAAAGCATAGAAATAGTTATCTTTATAGTAAGAATTCTAAAACAGTTATCCTATAGTAATATGAATAATGATAAAAAGGACATTTCTATTTGGGGAAGATGGCATAAAGTTAACCAACAAGAGAACCATTTGAATTTATCTCATGGTTTTTTTCTTCAAGGAGGACAGTCTTCAAATGATAACATTTTATACTCACTTGTTTAAGATTAAATTGAGATTCAAGTTTGGAGAGGTTAGTAGTTGACAATACATTCCTGTTCCAGGCTTAGATACTGCTTACCTTTGTGTTCTAGGAAAACTAGAAGATATGATACAGAATCATTTCAATGATTATCAACGAACTATGAATACTTGAGACATGCCAAACTATGCAAATCTATAGTTTAGGAAAACTATAGACAAATACATCTGAAGTTTCTTCTAGACAAAAAATTCTAGAGTGGATTGTTAGAATATAGTTATTTAATATCTAGAAAAAGAAATTGGGTATCACCAGGGAGCAGGAAAGATCTACTAAAATAGGTGATTAGAATTAATCTTATTTTAAAATTTTGATACAGTATCAGATGCATATCAGGAAAATGCTTTTGTGTAGTGCATATTGTATATACACAATAGCATATACTGATCTGTAGTTTCTCATGACAACTTCACATATTAAATGAAGAAATGTCGACTGAATGGGATTTTCACTTGTATTCAGAACTCATTAAACAATGTCATTAGGCTTATTGTTCAAAGCATGACTGCTAATTTTGCTATTAGTGTTTAGTTTCAAAACAGTGAAGTTGATATAGTTGTGGTGTCGGACCTGGGTTCAACAAGTTCTAGCTCTGACAATTTCTAAGTGAATCATTGAAGTTGTATGTAGTTTCCTCAGCTACAAAAGGGAAAGGAAAAAAATATTTATTTCATAGAGTTATTTTGACAGTTAGATGAAATAAAGTACACCAAAGAGCCTTACAAATTATTATACCTTAAATAAATGCTAGCTATTATGTATTTTGGCAAAACTGTGTTTAATTTTCATTATGAAAAAATCTAAACTTAGAATATATCTCTGCTTGGTTATGTCACAATAAAAATACAAAATAGTCTCTGTCTTTAGAGAGAATTCAGTACTTTGCTAAATAAAAAACCCAATTTTTAGATTAGATGCAATATTATCTGATCTACTTGTTATGGAAAGGTCTCTCATACGAGGAGGCAGCAATGGCTGCTGGGCTGAGGCCTGCTCACTGTCTTCTTGGTTGATAATGTCTCACTGGAGCACAGCCAGGTCCGTTCATGGTGTGCTGTCCATGGCTGCTTCTGAGCCACAATGGCAGAGCTGAATAGTTGTGACAAAGACCCTTTAGCTCACAAAGCCAAAAGATTTACTATCTGGCGCTTTTTTAGAAAAGTTTGCTGCCTCCTGGCCTACAGTAACAAAGGTGTATGGTGCGCAGCCATGGATAGCCATATGTAGGGAGGACATGTTTAAACAAAAGCAAGGCAAATCTGGAAATTACAAATTACAGTAATCAGAATGACATTCTGAATATTATGGCGAGTATATATATTTTATTTAATAAAGTCACAAGGGAATTATTAATTTTTGTGAGCTCATAGAGAGTATAACACAAACAGTAGAACTTTGGAGCACAGTTAAAAAATGTCTGAGGTATTGAAATTCCAGGAGTTGGCCTGAAGAGCCACTTGGGAAGAGAGACTCGACAGAGAAACTGAGTGTTGCTGTGGGACTGCCTGGCTGAGACTTCCCTGTTTTACTTTGATGAAAGTACTGGACTGGTGCTATCATGAATCCAGTCATTCCTGAGAGCTGAGGAAATTCTCCCTGCAGCTTCCAGAAGCTACAAGCATTATGCTGCTGAAAAATACATTATTGCAGTAGTATTTGCTTTGTGCTAAGAGCCTGACAGACTGAAGTTTGTGTAGTAGTTTGGCTCAGTCATATTTGAAACAGGCAACTGCCTTTACTAACGTAGGAACCAATGTCATCCTTTGCACTACATCCAAACCCTCTTTAAGAAGGTTAAAGATAATTCAATGCCTTTCCAAGGGCATTTCCAGGCAAGTAGAATACTCTGATTTCTAATTCATTGATAAAGGTTTAATGAAGACATAAAGAAATATACTTCCTATGACTTTCAAACTGGCCAGAGATGGTGGTCTAGATCAGCAGTCCCCAACCATTTTGGCACCAAGGACAGGTTTCATGGAAGACAATTTTTCCATGGACCAAGGGTGGTGGGATGGGGTGTCCTGGGGTGTGGTAGGTGGTGTGGAGCTCAGGCCGTGATATGCAGCCAATGTCCTTACAGGCCATGGACTGATACTGGGCCATGGCTCAGGGGTTGGGTACCGTGGGTCTAGATGATGCTGGGAGCTTAGTCATAGTGATGTTTTTTTTTTTTTTTTTTTTTTTTTTTTTTTTTTTAAAGAAATATAATTCTGATCTTGTCATTAGGAGGAGCTGCGGATGGAACTGGTGAGGCTGGACCACTGGAGCAGCCGGAGACCAGCGGCAAGGGTAGGTGGATTTGCTGTTTCCCCTCCCCTGCCTTTGGGCTGCTGTGCTGCCCAGCGGGTGGAGAGAACTGCAGACATCAGCCCAGAGACGGCCGCCGCCAGCCAGCGGTGAGCCTGTAGCAGATTTAGCACCAGGTTCCCAACTTCCTCCGGGCACCTCCGTGTGCACAGACCCGAGCCACGTGGCAGGCACCATAGTGCCTCCTCCTCCCCTCTGCCGACCCTACCCGCGGCTGCCCAGAGAGACAATACAGCCACCAGCCAGAGGCACCTCCAGGGAATGAGACCTTCCTTTTTGGGACCCTACAGCTGATTCAGGGAACTCAGACTGTGAGCTCCTACCTGCCCGCCCTCCCAGGGCTGCTGGCACGGTTTCCCAGGAGAACAGTGCCGACTCAGAGACTGAGAGACATAGACCCAGCTTGGCTCCTGTGGTGATTTGGACCGGAAATCTCTCCCTGGTGGGGATACAGTCTGAACTCTGGGACACAGAGGTCAAACTTGCAGACCAGATCCCCTGCACTGAGGGCTAGCATTCCCAGGGCACGGAAGTTATACGTGAACAAGCCTACTGAGGTGTGTGTGCCTCCAGGGTGATTAGGCATCCTAGAGGGCAACCCTCCTCCCAGGAGGAGGCATGCGCCAAACCCAGGTGGCGTTCCGTGCAGGGAACCTCCCCGCTGGCATCACAGTCCGGGGAGGCCTGGTGCTTGTGGTCTGGCCTACTGGCGAGCCAGGATAGCTGGAGTTGGGGAGGGGGAAAGAAGCGAGGCCCGCTCCAGACTGCGGGTCTCAGACAGCCCCACCCCCACACACAGACTTTCTGGCTGAGTGGCACCATTCCAGCCCGCCCTGACAGCTTTCCTGGAAGCAGAGAACAGACTTTGACCCCTGCTACGGGCCGAGGGCATGCTTTACCAACCCAGCTCCGCCCAGAACAAGAAGCTGATAACAGGACACAAAATCAACAGCATAGCCTGTTTCTCAAAGGAAACGCCACCTATTGACAGGGACGACATCTTACACAGCCTTTCCACGGGCACCACTGACTCAATACACAGTGAGGTGTCCAATTCACCCACAGACACCACCTAAAGCCTCAGAAACTAAACAAGTGTGTTAATACCCAAACAATAACTAAGGAAAAAACAACAACTGATCGACATGGAAGAAATCAGCAAAAGAACTCAGAAATAGAAGAACCAAACGGAAAACACACCCCAAAGAGAGCAACAGCCCCTAGAAACGGACACCACCAAAAATCAGGCAACCAATATGACAGAAGAGGAATTTCGTATGTGGATCATAAGAACACTCACCCAGCTGCAACAACGACTCAATAACCAACACAAAGAAACCACAAAAACCATCCAGGATATGGAAAAAGAATGAAGAAAACACAATGAAGAAAAGTGTAACCGAACTCCTGGAAATGAAGAATCAATTCAAGGAACTACAAATACAGTGGAAAGTCTCAAGAACAGGGTAGATCAAACAGAGAAGATATCAGAGCTTGAAGATAACACCTCCAATTAAATAAATCAGTCACAGAAATAGAGCAGAGAAACAGAGAAAAGAGCAAAGCTACAAAAGCTGTGGGATTATGAAGACCTAATGTGAGGGTCATAGGTTACTCAGAAGGGAAAGAAGACAACACTCAAGGTTGACAAGCTGTTTGAAGATATAATAGAGGAAAATTCCCAGGCTTGCTCAAATCTTGTATACAAGTCAAGAAGCTCAGAAGGACCCTGGGAGTTCAATGCAAACAGGAAGACGCACAACACATCTAAGACTGACCAAAGTATCAACTAAAGAAGCCTTCTAAGAGCTGTAAGACAAAAGAGCAAGTAACATACAGAGAGCCATCGATACCATCAGACTTCTCTAATGAGACTTTCAGAAGAGGAGAGACTGGCCCCTATCACTTTTGAAACAAACAATGCCCAGCCTAGAATATATTCCCTGCAAAACTAAGCATCATTAATGAAGGAAAAATAAAAACATTCTCAGACAAGCAAAGGCTTAGAGAATTCACCAAGACAAGACCAGACTACAAGAGTACTAAAAACAACGTTATGACGGAACATCATAATATAACCCACGAATATAAAAACAACCAAAACCCAAGATATTAAAGGCCTGATATTACAATGGCTCAAGACAGAAATCATAGCAACAAACATCAACCCAACAGAATGATCAGTAATCTACCTTACCTATCATTCTGTCAATAAATGTGAATGGCTAAACTCTCCACTCAAGAGCATAGGCTGGCTGAATGCATAAGGAAATACAGGCACAGTATATGCTGTCTTCAGGAAACACATTTACCCTGCAAGGATGCATATAGACTCAAAAATAAAAGGGGTGAAATCAATATTCCAAGCAAATAGAAGCAAAAGAAGGCTGTGGTGGCAGTTCTAATTTCAGACGATTTATTTTTAACCAACAAAGTAGTAAAAGACAAAGAGGGTCATTATATGATGGTGAAAGGCACAGTCCCACAGAAGAGATAACATTTTAAATATATATGCACCCAACTTAGGTGCACCCAGATTCATAAAGCCAACCTACTGGAGTAAGAAATGGATAATAGCAACTCCATAATCGCGAGAGATTTCAACACCCACTGAGCACCGAGCAGATCCAAACAGAAAATTAATAAAGAAATAATGACTTAAAAAAAAACTTAGAACAATTGGTCTGACTGACATTTACAGGACTTCTACCCAAATCCACTGAATATACGTTCTTCTCTCAGCTCACGGGACATTCTCTAAGATTGACATATCTAGGACACAAAGAAAATCTCAAGAAATTAAAAAAATAGAATCATACCATGTACCTTCTCAGATCACAGTGGATAAAACTAGAAATCACACTAACAGAAACTCACATTTCTACACAAAAACGTGGAATTAAACAACCTCCTACTAAATGATTACTTCATAAATGAAGAAATCCAGACGGAAATAAAAAAATTCTATGAAGAAGCGACAATGGAGAGACAAGTTATCACTCCTTTGGACACAGCTAAGCATTCTGAGAGAAAGTTTATCTCCATAATGCCTGTAAACAAAAGACAAGAAGATCACAAATAGCAATCTAATGAAACGACGAAAAGCCGGGAAAAGTAAGAACAGACAACCCAAACCAGCAGAAGAGGTGAATCAACAAGATCAAATCAGAACTAAGAAATTGAAAACAGGAGCTATTCAGAGATAATAAAACAAAAAGTGGTTCTTTGAAAAATAAAAAATTGACACACCATTGGCTAGCAACGAAAAGCAGAAAAGAAATCTCTATAAGCTTCATCAGGAACAAAAGAGGAGATATCACAACTGATCCCAAGAGATCACGATAGATTTATGAATACTACAAAAATCTTTTGCACACAAACTAAAAATGTGGAGGAATGGACAAATTTCTAGAAACACACAGCCTCCCTAGCTCAACCAGGAAGAAATAGATTCTGCTGACAGACCAATCTCAACGCTGAAATAGAAACAGCAATTAAATCTCCTAAAAGAAAAGTCCCGGTCCAGATGGCTTCACACCTGAATTTTACCACACTTACAAAGAAGAACTAGTACCTAGTCGAAACTATTCCAAACATCTAGAAGAACGAAACCCCCGAACCTTTATGAAGCGAAATTACTCTACCAAAAACCAGAAGATGAAACAAAAGAAAACTACAGCAATCCCTAATGAATATAGTGCAAATTTTCAACAAAATCTTAGCTAACCGATCCAGACACTTATCAAAATATCCACCACGACCAATTGGGCTTATCCCGGGATGTAGGGATGGTCCAACATACGTAAATCTATAAATGCCATTCACCACATAAACAGAAGCAAAAACAAAGACCACATGATTCTTCAATAGATGCAGAAAGTTTGACGAAATTCAACACCCTTTCATGATACACCTAAGAAAATAGGCATAAGGGACATATCAAAAATAATACAAGCCATATATGACAGACCATAGCCAAACTCATACTGAATGGGAAAAATGAAATCATTCCCACTTAGAACTGGACCAGGACAAGGCTGCCCACTATCTCCACTTCTGTTCAACATAGTGCTCGGAAGTCTTGGCTACAGCAATCAGACAGGAAAGGAATCAAAGTATCCAAATAGGGCGAAGAGATCAACCTTCATGTTGCTGATGATATGATATGTATCTAGAACCCAAAGATTCAACCAAGAAACTCCGGAACTGATCAATGATTTAGTAAAGTCTCAGGTACAAATCAATACACAGAAATCAGAGGCATTCATATACACCAACAACAATCTTAATTGAGAACCAAATCAAAGACTCAATTCCTTCACAATAGCAACAAGAATAAAGTACTAGGAATATACTTAACCAAGGAAGTAAAGACCTCTACAGGAGAAACTATGAAACACTGAGGAAGGAAATAGCAGAGGATGTAAACAGATGGAAATCCATACCATGCTCGTGGATCGGCAGACTCAATATAATCAAATGTCTATACTACCAACTGATCTACAGATTCAATGCATACCTATTAAATCCCAACAGCATTCTTCACAGATATAGAAAAAATAATTTACGCTTGTATGGAACCAAAGAAGACCCGAATATCAAGAGCAGATTCTAGGCAACACAACAAAATGGGAGGCATTAATATGCCAGATATCAAACTATACCAAAGCTGTAGTAATTAAATCAATATGGTATTGGCACAAAATTAGGATATTGACCAGTGGATCAGATATGAGAATCCTAATAAAACCATCCTCATATGCCATCTAATCTTGACAAAGCAGACAAAAACATATGCTGGGAAAAGAATCCCTTTTCAATAATGTGCTGAAAACGGATAGCCACCTGTAGAAGGCTAAACAGGACCCACACCTTTCACCTCTCACAAAAATCAACTCATGCGGATAACAGACTTAACTAAGGTATGAAACTATTAAACTCTAGAGGAAAAAAGTTGGAACACTCTCTAGACATCGGCCTGGGCAATTTATGAAGAAGTCCCAAAGGCAATCACAGCAGCAACCAAAATAAATAAATGGACATGATCAAACTATAAAGCTCTGCACAGCCAAAGAAATAGTCATGAAAGTAACAAGACACCTACAGAATGGGAGAAATTTTTGCCTATGCATCCGATAAGGACTGATAACTAGAATATACTTGAACCACGAAATCAGGAGAAAAAAATCAAAACCCCATTAAAAAGTGGGCAAGGACTTGAACAGAAACTTTCTAAAGAAGACAGAAGAATGGCCAACAAACATATGAAAAATGCTCAACATCTCTAATCATCAGGGAATGCAAATCAAACCACAATGAGATATCACTTAGCCCAGTGAATGGCTTTATCAAAAAAATCTCCAAACAATACATGTGGCATGGATGCGGGAGAGAGGAACGCTCCTACCACTGCTGGTGACTGCAATAGTTCGCCTCTGTGAAAGATCTCTCTC